>JAPZDV010000003.1:17762298-17783657 GCA_029814665.1 Acanthurus lineatus
CAAGAGAGAGAGAGAGAGAGAGAGAGATAGAAAGGGAGGGGAGGGGAGAGAGAATAGGAGAGGAGGGCAGACAGTGAGAAAGGGAGGAGGGGGAGTCAGAGGTGGTGAGGGAGGGAGGGAGGGGAGACAGAGAGGTGGTGTGTCGGGAAGAGGCAAGGATCAACTCACACTGCTGATAATATTCCCTGGGTCAAGTCATGGAACATGACGGTGGGTTTTCTTCCTTTTTTTTTTTAATGAGCTCTGCTTCCCTCTGCATCTTTTTCTCTTCTTCTGCTTGTGTTGTCTCATCTTTATCTGTCTTAACGTTACTGAAAAGCTTGTTAGTCTCAGCAGGAGATTCTCTCTACTTCCCAATACTGTCTTCACATGTAGCTTTGCTCCGTCACCTGTTAGCTGGAGGTTAAGCTCACACATTACAAGCTGTAAATCCTCAGCCTGTATCACCTGAGTGGTGAACCGAGCCGCCTGCAGCGTCTGTGTTTAGTCTGAAGTTCGCTTTGTTAAGACTGCTCAGTTAAAAGGGGACCCATCGAGTGTCGTGCACATGAGTCAGTATTTGTATGAGCGTCTGCCCATTGCTGTTAGAGATTACAGGGCTGGGTGTCAGCCACTGTATCTGTATCTGTCTGGGGAACAAAGCCAGAGTGAGTTTTTCTAGCACTTCCTATATTTTAAAATAAACATGTGGCATAGAGCAATGACAATAACTCACGGTCATGCATTATGTACAGGAAAACTACTAAACAACTACCCTGTGTGCAATATTAATAAGATGCTAATGCTGCAAGTAGATCACTTAATAACATTAACGCTGGCAATATTTTCACTTAACCAGACCTCTTGTGTGCTGTGAGGGCCAGTTTTTGGCAATGGTTGTGAAGCAGCGATGATTGTGTGCTCAGCTTTAAAAGCAGTTAATAGTTTTGTAAGTCTGCCCACGTTTGCATTATGGCATCAGAGTTTGTTTTTTTTTACAAAACAAATTCACATCTAATGGCAGTAAGTGTAATGTTAATATCTCTTGAGAGGAAAGAAAACAAAATTATAAATCCAGATGGGCTCAACTGGTAGCCATCTTGTATTAAGCTAAATGACAATGATATGCTGGTGCATTGGTTGGTGTCACACTCCAGAGTGGAGGCAGGGAGGCTATATCGGGCCCATGTTATCTAATATAGTTTAATTACTGTTTGAAGAGACTGTCATAACATATCACAGTGTTTAATAGGCAAAAAGCTCCTATTGCCTTCAGGTAATAAAGAGAGACATTGAAAAATTTAGGGCAGAGATGATGTTTAGACTCCTGCTGTTTATTCTCAATAATTGTCTCAGGTAAGCTTTAAAGCAATAAATCCACTTTAATCTGTGCTCCTCTGTGTGTGTGTGTGTGTGTGTGTGTGTGTGTGTGTGTGTTGGCGGGGATGTGGGCTTGGTACTGGATGGGTTTGCAACCAATGATCGGTGTGATGAGTTTGTGAAACAGCATTTTGCAAGGCAAAGCAGCATCTGTGGGAGTGCACAGATGCATATGCATGCTATGGGATGTGATGTGTGTGTGTGTGTGTGTGTGTGTGTGTTTGTGCATGTCTGTCAAAATGCACTTCTCTGTATTTTCTTCGCTCGATGTTGATTCGTTTATATACCTGTATATATATGATGTGAATGTGAGACTGAATTTATGTCTATTTGACTAATGCAATTTAACATAGCAAATTGTGGTCTGCACTGTACGAGGACACTGGACTGCACTTCTGTTTGCATCCTGTTTGTTGCATCTTCACCTCAGCACTCGGGGCAACTGAGGTTACATTCATACAGAAAAAAAAGTTTCTCTTAACTTCATTTACGCTGAATGGATAAGTGGTGTGTCAGTTCTGTAGTTTGCAACAGTCTCAACATCTGTCTCTCACACACACCCATTTAATTTGATGTGAGACTTTCCTTGTTATGCAACATTCTTACAGTTTGGCAGATGGATCTACTTGTTTGACAGGTAAATCACTCATTTGTTTTTTAGGAAAATATCCTCATGTTAATATAATGAATAAATGGTTAGAAATAATCATCTTAGTCGAGAAAATATAAGTTATTTTGTTCACTTTAGATGGTGGTGATAGTCTCAGAAAATGTATTTATTTGAAGCGGTGCAGTTACTGTAAACATGGACTGAATGTGTCAGAACTGAAGAAGGTTAATGCTGAAGACCCACTAAGCCTCATTGTGGTAACAGACCTCAGCTTGTCAGTAAAAACTAGCTGGCCAAAGAAACCGTCATGAGCCAGTGGCAGTCTACTTAAAACCCACCATGTTTATTCTCCTTAAGAGTAATAATGTCCTGACTAACAGCCACACGACACAGCAGACATGACTGACGTGCTTAGGCCAGCTGTTTTTGCAATTCACAGTGGCTCTCCAGTGAATTCGCCAGATATGGCCTTATATAGTTCTAATATGAAGGTGTAGAAATAAATGCTGGCTGCTGTTTGTTTACTCTCTCCATTCGCTGTCCTCTCACGGCCACTTATCACACACTTTTAAAACACAGTCGTAGCTTGTGTTTTCTTTGGGGAACAGTGTTTGTAATTTGATGTTGCTATTATATTTTCTATAACTGTGGTCGTCATCCCGTGTTTTTTGTGAAAGATCCCACACTGCAGCATCAATCTTTCCTGAATCTCTTTCTGTCTTCATCTCTTTCTGTCTGTATCTCTGTCTGTCTGTGTCTCTGTCTGTCTGTGTCTCTCTCAGTCTGTCTCTCTCTCTTGAGCTCTCTCTCTCAAGCTCTCTGGCTGCCCGTCTGGCAGGATGTCAACTATTGATTTATACAGGCAACATTTTAGCAATGATGGCTGCTTATGGGTTGTGCCAAACAGAATACAACAAACAGGAGATCAGGTTTCAGACAGGCTGGCTGGCATATGTGAAGAGGAAGAGAAATGACAGCAGCCACTACTGTGCTTTTACAATGAAAGACAGCGGACATATTCCTTTTTTAAGGAAATGTAAACAGCTATGAGGTTACAGAGAATGGACAAACTGGTGACATAGTGTTTGAATTTAATATGGGTTAGTTTTAGATAAAGTATGTAGGCCTCTTCCTCTGTGTGCAGACACTAAATCATCCATCCATCCATCATTAATCCATAATTTTATCCACAAGTCAAAAGCACTGCATGAAATATGGCTTAAGACAAACCAATCATGTGATCTCTGATCTTTACCTTTGCAAAGAACCAAGTGTTTCCAACATAGAGGCAATTTAATACATAACTTTTATGTTATGATGTGTTTGTATATGTAACTCACTGGTTTTTGCATTTCGCTAATTGTATTGCTTTTAATGGTTGGTACTAAATCGATTTTTTATATCCTCTTGCCCAGGAGCTGCAGGAGCTTTATATGGGCTGTAACACTTACTCTGGCTTGTGTTGTCCTCTGTTAAATGAACTAAATTAAAACAAATTTAATCTCAAAGTAGTTTCATGCAAACAGTGAATGTCTGTCAGCTGTTTGTATTCAATTGCTGCACTTAGAAAAAAACACCATGGAAGTTGGTTAAATACTAGAAAAAAATTGGGCTAAATTTAATTTAGTACAGCAAGAAGTTGATTGAGAGTGTTAGGAATTTTTTAGAAATAGTCAGTTTACAATATAAAAAATAAATAGTGCAATTTTATGAATAATTCCAACAATCACAGGACATTATGAGACGGACTCTGTTTCAGGCACAGGAAGCTTCATGGTGGTAGAAATTTGCCTGGTTGTGCTGACACCTTTTCAGAACAAGTTCCTATCGACTCAGCTCGACTTGCTTGCATAACAGTGCCTGTTCTTTGCTGACTCACACTGTTTTAACAGCTTGGTTTGGTTTTTCAGAATGTTACAGTGCCAAGATGTCCAGTCTCTGACTTCTGAAAAAAGGTTAGATGCCTTATAACATTGGAGATGTCATGAGTAGATTCTCTGGTCTTTGGATATGACGATGAAATGAGACAGTCCCAGCAGAGACAGAGTTTAAAAAATAAATCAAGGGGAGGGGAAAAAAGCCTCTGAAAAGTAGCACTTAAACAATTATTACCCCCCCTTTCCGCTGAGGCTACTACTTAATATTTGATGACTCCTTTCCTTTCCTGTGGCCCTTCTCCTCCTCCTCCTCCTCCTCCACCTCTTCTGTCTTTCCTTTTGCTCCTCCGGTCAATGAAAAGGTCAGGCTCCCTCAGTTGATCTCTGTTATTTAGTGTCAGAGCAAACAGGACCCTGAAATGTGCCACCTTCACAAAAAAGTTCTCATACAGAAAGGTGTGTCCTATTGACTCTGAGTTTGTCCCCACAGACCTTCATTTTGGATCCTCTTGCACAGATTTACAGTAAAAAGCATCACATTGATCTAAGCTAAATCCAGAAGCAGCTCAGAGCAAATAAAGTAATTAAAGCAGAAAGCCAAAAATGGTCTCTAGTGAGTTTGTGACCAGAAATTTCAATAGAAAAGAATTAAATCAAGCATAATGTCTTTATCTTTGGATTTTCTGTTGATTCATCTCAACTCTCTGACCTTGTATCGTCAGTGTCTTTCACACACACACAGACCATCCATTTGACTTCTGGTCATCAGGTCAATATCTGAGAGTGAATACAGTAAAGACACGCAATAATGAGTGCATATAAAACAGTGTTTATCCTCTAATGAATATGATAATGGTATAAGAGTATGGTCAATAAGAGGAGACAAAACCATATCCTTGTTATCCAAAAGTTCTCTTTTGAATTACAAAATAAAACTCATAAGGATCCATTTATTTGTCAACAAGAGTAGAAGTTAGTCAATGAAAGCAATTGTTTAATGTCCTCTGTGGCTCCAAATGGATACAAAATCATGAATAATTACTCAAAAGATGTCATTTGGTTTATTTGTGCTTGGACTTGGAGAAGACTTGAGGCTAAGTCCAAATTATTTTTAGTCTAATCCGGTCACGTAGACTCCCAATACATTGTTATGGGTCTAGGGTCTGTGTATCAATGAGTTCACTAAGCGACTGAATCTTTGATCACATGATGCAGCATAAAAATTGTAAGAGGAAATTGTGTTCAAACTATAATGTGCATCTAAAAGCTTTAAACCCAAACCTGAGAGAAAATTTGTCCAGAAAACACAAAACAGAAAGAGACTTGAATATTAGACAGAAACAATTACATGCAAACACACAGTAAAATTATGCAAAACACATGCTAATCCCGCCAGAGAGGCTGACATAAACTATGAACAAAAATGGAAGCTCAGCATTAAGGTTCGATTACATCCTCAACCATCATCGGCTAAAACAGCATCAGCATCATCACCCATTGATATTATTTTGCAGAATCATTCTGAAAATTTGACAATATGATGTCATGAATTTAGTGTTTATCAGTAAGAGTTTTACACATATCGGCTTCGGGTTTGGTCTAAATTTGAGATTTTATCAACCTGTGAGGACCCCTACCTCGAACATTTCAAACTTTTTTACAGGAGGCCTGAAAAATGGAGAGTCTACTGAAGGAAGTAATGAAGAACTGAAGGACCTGGCAAATTTGACCCACTTATTTTACTTCATAGGCTCTATGTTGACCTGTCTTCAGTGCAAATCGACAACTTTGCTCGTTCAGTATGCCTAAATTCAGTATAAGTCGCAGATAAATCATGTTAATTACATTCCCTCCCTGTCAATGCCAGCACAGTCATTTTCTCTTTTAACTTTACTAAGTACTTCAATCCTTTTGCTCCATCTTATCCTCTCACTGCTTCACTGACTTCCTTCCTTTCTCAGTTATCCATCTTATTCACTTAAGACATTCCCATAAGACTGCGGCTGTCTTTGAAGCTCCCATGTGCGAATGTATACAGGACTTGCGTTATACACAACAAACAAAACTGGATTTGCAGTGTTTGCAAAAGCTCTCAAACTGTCAGGATGAGAACATTTGAAAAAGCCACACTCCAAGTGTTAAAACTGCAGTTACTCCGATAGTATTGTGGAGTGATTTCAGATGAGTCAAATGACTGTATTAAGAGGTGGTAAATGTGGCTGTGAATAAATTTTAACAACTTTGTTCTGCACGTACTGCTCCTGGTGCCAAATTCACAGCTTCATTTCGATCCCACTGTTTTGTTTTTTTTTTTCTGTGTGAAGGTGCCAAATTTGTGTTGTTTAGAGTTTGCTGCTTGCTTTTTTTTTTCTCCTGTTGTAGCTTTCAAAGCAAGAATTAGCTCTCTTTTATGATTTTTATGTCATGTTAAGATAGCTGGGCATCTCTTTAATTTTAAAGAGGAAGGTTGCATAGATGTTACATTAAAAAAAATACTCTGTTGAAATATCATCCTTAGTCTCTGAGTGGGAACAGTCATGTGAAATGGGCTTCAACACTAGATGGCAGTCTTGGCCTTAATGGACAATCATTTCACCTCTACCTCAGTCACTCTCTGTGTGTGATTGTTTTGTTTTTTATTGTATTAATGGGATCCAAAAATGGGGGGCACTATACTTGTGGGGTCCAAATTTTTGGACCCAGTAAGTTTAAATGACAGTTTGAGAGTTAAGACTTGGTTCTAGGGTTAAAGGGTCAGAATTAGGTAATGGTGAGGTGAAGGCTTAAAAATACATAATGAATGTGTGTGCATGCATGCACATGTGCGTGTGTGTGTGTGTGTGTGTGTGTGTGTGTGTCTGTGTCTGTTTGTGCACTGACTGCTGTCTGACCGCTCAGTTTTGTCGAGCTGGCGTCTGTAATGTATCGACTGACACTTTGTTGACAGTGATGACGGATAAAGCTCCCTCTCCCTCACACACACACACACACACACACACACACTCATATACACATTACACTACAAAACACCAGTTGACCCCCATATCAACAGTCTGAAGGAGGAGTGTTGTTTGGTTTGTCACAGTCATCAGGGAAAACTGGTGTGAGCTTCTAATATCCAACAGATATAATTACTTTTTGTCCTGCTGTTAAAGGTTTGTTGGTTTCAAACCGCAATCCGTCAGATATATTTAAATGTTTCATTTTTAAGCCAGATTTTTTGCATATTTTCGTGTTTCTTGGTTGAATGCCTTTAAAACAACAGAGACAGTGACAGTGAAACCGCAAATAAAGTTAAAGTTCCTCTTTCTTTCTTTGCTTTTTCTTTCAGTTTTTATGTTTTATTAAGGAAGCTGATTAATTTATTACATTCAATGAAAACTTAGTTAAGGGTAGATTTTTAAAGTCAAGATTTATTCACAAAAACTTTACAAAACTTTAAATATTCTGATAAGCAATGAGAGACCATTTTTATTGACATTAAAAGACAACAACAGACATTGAGTGATTCATCAATATTAGATCTGTGTTAAAATGTTAATCAATCCCTGATTGTATTGGTTTTAAATGATAAAAAATGAAATATATTTGAACTTGGAGTAGCGTTAGAACAGACAGGGCAACCAGATGGCATCATATTTGGTATTAGGAAATCATGATAAGCATTCTTGTTGACATTCTTGTTAACAATGACTGTTTGAGAAAATGGTTTGCCAAATAATCAATAATGAAAGTAACTTTTCATTACAGCCCTTGAGTTGTACTGCACCACCTTTAATCTGAATGTATCATCTCACACCCCTTGTTATCTCTCCTTCTATCAAAGGTTAAGGATCAGTTTGTGGAGCTTTGTCATACCAGGGTTGGTCTACAGTCCACATAAAAACATTTTACCTTTTAAAATCTATAAGGAAATAATTTTAAAAGGCGTAAGAGGTACTTACTTACTCACTTAGATCATTCAGTAATTAACTCATATGAGTACATTAAGGCTGCTGATAAATGCACTTTCTATACTGCCAGGAAGCCTAACCTGCATTAACACATTATAATGTACTGAAAGATCTATATTTTGCAGCAACAGTCTGAATCTTTAAAATAAAAGTAGTGGAGTTAAAAGTGTGGTCTCTAACAGTGAGTTGCATGCAGGCAACTTGAGCAAAAGTACTTCGTTACTTTCCAGCACTGCTGTTCTGCTCAAAGTGAGTATGACTTAACTGTGTTAAACTCGGTGACTGTCTAAGTTTTGGACGGTGTAAACTGGTGTGTGAAGGTGACGGACCTCCTCCGCCCTTTGACCCCAGCAGCGCCTTTAATCTGCACGGAGGAATGAGAGGCATTCTTCGGGCCGCGCACGGGAGGAGGAAGCAGCGGTGGGAGGGGGGAAGTTACGACGTAGTAGCGACTCACTCAGTCACTCACTCAGTCAGTCAGTCAGTGAACGCACCAACTTTCCAGCGACTCAGCCTTCTTCACGGCCCCGAAACGGCTCTTTTCTCTCTCCGGACATGAAGTCACTCGGCGGCTGCGGGCGGGATCCGTGCGGTGATAGAAAGCCGTGATCGGTGGGGTTGGGGAGGGGAGGGGAGGCTCGGTCCGGCCCGGAGAAGCTGAATATGGGTCAGACCGCCGTGTCCGCCGTGTCTCAGTCTGCGAGCGGTGAGTGTTTGCAACGCTGCTCCCTCCTCTTTTCAAACACACATTCCGCTATCTTTACTCAGGATGTCTGCTCACTCTCCTGCTTTCTCTCTTCAACATTTTTTTTTTTAATTTTTTGGACGGAAAATTCATCGAAACTTCCTCAAAGTCCATCAGAAACAAAAGCGCTGGATGTTTCCGCGCTCATGAGAAGTTTGCGGACCAGTTTAAAATGTGTTCAATTAATTCAAACGCACTTGCATCATCTTACTCCGAGTCTGTGTTGCTATATTTATCGGTGGCTGTATTACTCAAGAGTGAAATAGCCAGTGTTGAAGCAGGATATGTTGTGTAACCAAAGAGTTGTTTATAAGGCTGCATTGTTGCTACTGGTTTAAAGTACACCGTTTGATGGGAGTTTATGTCTCCAGCAGCCACTTTGACTCGGATCCAGGCGAACTGAAGGAGAGCTGCTTAGTTTTGAAACACTTTTGTTTTCCTTCATAAGACCAGAGATTGAGCAGGAGACTATTTGAAGGCCGTCTGACTCAGTGGATTTATATTTAATTCACTGAAAGGAACCTATCAACCAAGACAATATTATGCCAAGTGGGCCTGAAAGTGTTTGACAAGGCTTCACAGGAAGTCCCATCACTGTTAGTTTAAGTTTGACAGCTGCAGAGCTTCAGGTTTGATTTTATCCACTCACAGAAAGTGAAAAAGCTGGATTTCTCGTAAAGGCTGCAGTGATGAACTGATTTAGTTTTGGGGGTTTTTTTTTTGTATTTTTAAATGTCATAAAACTGTCAAAAATGCCAATCACACTAATCCAGAGCCAAGATGCTGCAGTGAAAGAGCTTTTTTGGTCAAACAAACAGCACAAAACCAAAACAGTAAAATGAGGGAATCAGCAAACTTTTGGCACTTTTGCTTGAAAAATTGCTCAAAAGATTACCAAATAATTACAGGTCACTGGGGCCCAAAATGACATTTACATTCTTGTGCTGATTTCTGTCTTTCTAACTGATAATTGTTTTTCATGGGAAATGTTTTGTTTTGCCTGAACAAAATGTATTCTGTAAATAATTACAGTATGGAAAGAAAGCACTTGAATCGACTCTTGAACCATCAGATGTTTGGGATTTCAGCTTGTTCTTCGGTTCCCATCTGAGGCGGGTTCAATCCTCACTGTCCAATCAAAGACTGTTTCACACCTGCAGCACAAATGACCTGAAGAAAAAAGAAAACCAGAAATTATATATGCACATCATGACTATGAGCCACTGTTTTTAAAAGGAACAACCATCCCTTTGTAGAGATTCGTCAAAATAAAAGTAAAACAAACAAAATGTCAGCTTCACTTCCCCTTGGCATCAATTTTTAAATGTCTTAGAGGGTTTTTCCGTTCTTGCTTTGGTGATTGTGGTGAGGATGTTGTTTTGCTCTGGTTTTAAAGAACAGGGTTGTAACACTCACGGGTTTTGCAGTAAACAGTATTAAAAATCCCTGAAAGCTGGTATTACCATCTCAAATTTCAATTATTACAGCTGTATTTGATAACCGCACTTTGATCAATTCCCTTTTCAATATCAGCCAAATGAGGCAACAGTCTCCCATTCACAGGTGCAGCATGGCTTTATTTTGCATTAAAGAAAACATGGCCGTCTCAGGCTTAGCTAACCCTCAGGCGCCTGCAGTCCTCAGACTGTTCATGAGCCATGAAAGTAAATATTTCACATTTGTTCACTTTTTTTTATGGGAACGCTTGAAGGCAGCAAGACACAGGAAGTAACAAAGGACCCCTAATAGAAACAAAACAGGACCATTTTATGACGCTGAGAGCGTTTGAAGAAACGAACAAAATGTTTTATTTTGTGTAATTTGGATCTAAGGCTGCAATCATAATCCACATTCTCTGCATGGATGCATTATGGGTAACATAATGATGCTGTGATGTGCTTTCAAATCTGAATCTACAGCACTAAGAGCAGGAGAGGGAAGTAACTCTGTCAAGGTCTTATTGAAAGATCATTAACATAAAGCTAATATCGTCTAAACCTGGTTGAGATATGTGTTAAAACACTGTAAAGCTGCAGTTTCCTGTTTGATTTACTGCTGAGTTTTCAGTCTTGACTTAATCCAAGCTGCTTGGTCCTGTGAGCGTCATGAGTTAGGCAGTACTGCGCTTCTCTGGCCTACACTGGAAAAAGATTTGGAAGAAATGACCCAAGTGTTAAAACTAAAGCTAATGCCCAGCGCCGCCCCTCCCTCCGCTCCCATCCAACACCTCTTGTTGCCTTGTTTTTCCTCTTCTTTCCCTCCCTTGTCTCTGCCCTCCTCTTTCCTACATTTTATTTTGCCCCACCTCTGTTTCCAGTTTCCACCTCTCCCTTTTCTTTTTCCGTCTTCTCCTCTCTTTTGTCTCTCTTTTTGCCTCTTTCTCCCCCCTTTATCCCTCTTCCTCTGTGCGTGACGTCTGCTTCTCCCCTCCCGGGTGACTTGCAGTGAAGGAAGGAAGCCTCTCCCTTTCCCCTCCTCCTCAACACATGTTCCTGCCATAACGGCTGAACAAAATCATGCTGGATGTCACAGTACAAAAACACTACAACCCTCCTATAGTGCTCCTGTAAACATACGGCACCCATACCATAGAAAATGTATAGAAAACTTAACAGCTCTTAAACAAATTTAACATAATCTATGATAAGTGTAGTTGCCATGTGAGCCTTGAAACAGTAGTTCAAGTTCACTGAACACGTCCTGTGCTGAACTTCTTTGTTGAGATGTCTGTCGTGTCTCAAGTTGTGTTTCGGATGATCCCACTCTTTTCCACAGCTGCTGCATATCCAAATCCTGACTCACCCCTTCTAGCATGACATCGCGAGTCAACTGTTTCAAAATAAAACGCCTCTGTGTGAAATCCATTGCTGGAATCATGGAGTCGAGTCAGCAGTTGTAATGTGTAATAACATCCCTGAGTTAACCTGAGGTGGATTGGAGCCACATTTCTGCCATTAAAAAGCTTTGGGAGAGGTCCACTGCTTTTCTTGGACTGATCTGCACTGCCTGAAACGCAGGTTTGCTATAAAGCTGCAAACTTTTGCAGTTCTTGTCAGCAATGAATGGCTTTTTTTATTTTAACATCTGACTTGCTTAAACACAAAATAGTTACTGTTGTGCAAGTCATCAGATTGATAAACCGAAGCCCTGAACTACTCATATTTCATCTTTTCTTGTAGAGAACATGTTTGTCTTTCTTACGCTCTGGGCCGACTGTACTGGGCGACTCCTGATTGAAAAGTTCATGGCCTAAAGTGGAGGAAGCATATTGACCCTTCTTGGTATTAATGGGCATGTCTGACCTGTAGAAAGTTCAGCAACAGTTCACTGATATTGTTAATATTAATAGTGGATGCTTGTATTTTTTCATACGGCAACATTGAGTAGAAAAACATACATTTTCAGTAAAAATATGTCAGTAGGTACTTATTCTCCAAGATCCTTTTTGATCTTCTTCTATATTTACGTTATAAAAAAGACTTCATCTGCATCATTTTAGCCAAGATTCTTTCTTTCTTCAATATTTTGTTTGATAGGATTTAATTTAAAGCGAGTGAAGGCTGCTGCGCTAAGCATAAGTCCTCTTCATGACTGCCAGCCTACCTTCGCTGTTAGGAATGTGTTGTTGAGTCTGTCGGTCGAAGTGTAAACAAGTCCTGCACCCGACCATTGGTGAAGTGCCAGGGGGCTTCAGGGGTTTTAAAATTTCTATACTGTTCACTGCTCTATGTAGTTATACCATAAAGAGATGTTTGGTATCATCCAAGTATGGGGTTAGAGACAGAAGTGTGGGGTCAGCGCTCCAACTGTGATGCTCTCAGGTCATACAGAGCAGTTTTTTGATGGTTTTGCCAAATAATGGTTCCTTTTAGCCTTTCTTAGTTTGTCTCTGTTTGGTTTGTTCTTAGTTTGCTTTTGCTTTTCCAGTTTGACAAATTACTGGGTTGGATGATTTATTTATAATCCCTGCACACTTAAACTGTATTAATTAGTGATTAATACCTGTGATGTGGTATTTTTAGTGATGGTACAAACAACAAAGATGCACTACAGACAAACACAAATGCATCCACAATGTGTGAAGTAGATCTTATGAACGGTTTTAGATATGAGGGAAAGACACATACAGACAGACAGATTTCTGGCTTTAAAGCTCAATACGCTGTTGTGGAATGTAATCTAATCTAATCTGTAAATGTGTGTTGCTACTTTACATTTGTGGATCTCAAATCTTCCCTCTTTCTTTAAGTACCTAGTTTGACATATCAATGCAATAATTTATTCAGAACAAAATGAAGCAGACAGGACATTTGTTTCTGTCAGTTCAGTTCACTTTCTCTCTCTATATCCTCCTCTTTGTTCTCTGCAGATAACAATAATCATTCTTTCACTCCTGTTTTCTCTCCATTTCTCTTCTTTCTAACTCCTCTGCCTTGCAAGTAATAAGTCCATCCATTGTCCCTGTTTGGTTCCCACTAGAGGTTTGATAATTGGGTGATGGTTATGGTGATGATAATCGCTGCTGCTGATTTTCCCATCATTAGCAGCACAAAGCAGCTGCTGAAATGCACCTATTGTTGCGATTTGATATCAACACAGGAACAGGAAATGAGAGTGCACGCGTGTTTGTGTATGGGTGTGTGTGTGAGTGTGTGTGTGTGTGTGAACTACAGTGGTGTCTGGGGAGAGCATGTACTAAGCGCTGCACTGCACTTTTCCATGTCTTCACTCTTGGTTTTGTGCTCCTTAATGCAGTGTGGTGGATGTAACTGTTTTTTTAACTACATTCCTCGGTGGTCAGGGTCACAAAGTGAGCAAATTACAGTTAAAAACAAACATACCTGCTTAAAAATTTATGTGGCACTGTGGTTTTGCAATGCATACTTAAACAAAGGTTAAATGCACCAGTAATTGCATCCTTTAATTCTGTTCAGTTTCATTATTGGAGCTCACCTTTTTAATTTACGCTGATAAGACATCCGTTTTGAGCACCAGATGGCCATAAACATCTAATACTGGAATCTGCTCTCTGTCAAAGCTGATGAGAGCCAGCCAGTCATCAGAACTATAATAATAATTTTAGTCAAATTGACAGTTAGGATGGAGATACACTTCATCACATATGCCCGGCAAAAAATATACGACTGCAAAGATTTTATTTACCCTTTAAATAGAGATACTTTGAATGGCCATTGTTCATTTTCAGCCGATTTCCAGTAAGAATTTGTGATCAGGAGCTGGAGATGAACACATTTAAAAGTCGATTTTGGGCTATTCAACTACCAATTCAGTTCTGCTTAGCTTTCCAGCATGTGTTTCATTCAGTTCTTAAGTGATCTGCATGTTCTCTGTTTTTGGTAATACCTTTCTACTGCAGAAGGTGCCATCCTCCTGCATGCCCAACACATCCGCCCACTGACTTCTTTAGAAATAAAAAAAAGGTCTGAAGAGTGGCTTAGTCAAGTTGACAACATTGCAGCTACGATTGTGCTTTAATTCAGAGGATGCATGAAGAGGAGTGTGTTTTTTTAGAGGAACAGAGAAACTGTATCGATGCTTCATGCACAGTTCAAGGATGCAATAAGGTTTATTTCCCTAACAATTTCATAATTTTTTATTATTTCATTAACACCTATGAATTACTGAGTTAAATCGCTTTTTTTTAACATTTTTTCACATTTTTTAATACTCAATTTTAGTGTTTTATTGACCGAAAATGCCTGATTGGGACACGCTTACTTTCAAACTCTGGTTTTAGCTACTGTTGGTCAAATGGTTACCTCACTCATAATACCTTTCTTCCTGTTGTTGAATCATCCGGCCTGCTCTGCTGAGTTTTCGACTCTGGTCTGTGTGAAATCTAGGGGATTTTTGGTTGGATTTTTTTTGCTGCATAAGCCTCTTTAAAAGATTTGAGGAAACTCAGCACTGTTGGATTTTCTAACTAACCTTTATTATGTTTCTCTCAGTGGTTTTTGAGAAACACAACTGAGATCAGTTTTGTTGATATTTGACTGCAACATCTTTACCAATCATTGACTCACCAAAGTAAAATCCGACTCACAATCATGCAGTTGTTTGTGTGTTTGTGTGTTTGCTCTCACATTTTTGATGGCAATAGATTTAGACTGGTCCATGAAGGAAGAATGACTTACAACCATCTAATAAACTCTGTCTCTGATCTCCAGGTCATTTTAAAAGGAACATCACGAACATAAATTCTGAATCATCACTGAATGACTTTGACCTCAGATTTGAAGGTCAAGAAGGTCAAAGAAGACATTGATTTGTGTTTATCCAGAAGGTTTAAATGCATCTCAGGCTGCGTTGTCCATGATGTGAACAGATCGTCAACAGGTCCTGTTCAGTTTAGCAAATATTACAGAACAACATGCGCTTATCAGCCGCAGCTGGTGACAAACGGAAAGTACGTAATGAGACAATGTACAGTTTCACATCTAACTTTGAGAGATTGGCGGGGTTTAATCACTGACGTGGAACCTCCATTTTAAGACGTCAGAATCTATCAACAGGGTGAACAGAGTACAGCAGCGTACATGAAAAAAGGTGTGTGACTCCAGAGGAGGCAGTGATCCATTGCCTCAAATGATGTCAGTTGAGTCAGCATCAATCAGGGCTGAAGACTGTGAGATTAAAACTGAAATATATAAATTTTAGAGCACAAATTAAGAGGTTCAGAAAAAAAACTACTTCGGATTTGTGTGATATGATGTGACATGATGAACTACAGTCAGGAGGCTTCAGTCGTAGCGGTTATGTCGCTGAAAAAAAACAAAAAATATTCCTCTGCTTGAGTCTGAGGAAGCACACACCACCTCTTCTTCCTCTGTATCACACACACACACACACACACACACGCACCTAAACACAAACACACTGTCTGCAGTATTCTAGAGAGTTCGTGGCACTTCTAATCTCTCAACGGGAAGAGGAGGAGTTGCGGAAGGACAGGGATCTGGCCAAGATACACACATGCACACACATGCACACACATGCACAAACACACAAGCACACACACTGCAAATACTGTACAAGGTCCGAAATAATATTTTACATAGCCATTTAAAGCTGAATGGTAAAGTGAAACAAGGGAGTGATGCATCAATATACAGCAATATACTCTGAGAGACTCATTCTCGGCCTTTTTTTAGCTTTTACTCAACCCAATTGCTTGAAACAGTGCATTTATTGAATGTATATGTGTATGAGCATTACACACTTTTACCAGAATACTTTTATGTTGTGTATTTATCTCATAAAGTATATAAATAGATGGGCCCCATTGAGTAGATGTGTTATCTCCATGTATCACAAGACAGACCCCTTGTGATGCTGTGTATGGAGAACTGTAGTGCCTGTGTTCGTAGTTTGCGTCATGATTTGTGATGTTTATGTTTTTGTGTGTCTTCCAGTTGATGGGTTGGAGAAATCCTCATCGCTGGCCAGCTGTGACGTGGTGGTGGACAGTGCCACAAATACCCAGAATACCCCTGGATCACGGCAGCAGCGAGGCAAGCTGTCATCACTAGGAAAACTGTTCAAACCCTGGAAATGGAGGAAGAAGAAGACCAGCGACAAGTTCCAGGATCTTTCCAAAGGTTAGGGCAACTTCTGTGTGTGTAGCTGCTTTTCACACTGCAAACGTTGGTGCTCTTTTCTGATATATATTGCTCAGATCTGCTATTTTTTGTTTATATTCAGCTATCCACATGATGTTTTTTCAATGTGGCCTATGTCAGAGCGCAGTGTGAGCTGGTCCTGTCCTGAACTGACCCATATGTGCTAAATAACAGCAGTAAAAATGTCACATGCAGCTTGCTGTCAAAGCAAAATAAACATGGAGTTAACTGAAGTCAGTGATCACAGTTTCACTTGAATGTTCAGTGGAAGCCAGTGAATTTGTGAGCAGATAAGAAGGAAAACAAGAAAGATTTTAATTTCAATAAAGTCTTTTTGTGGAGCCATGCTGGTGTTTCTGTATGGAGGTGTGGATGCGGAGTCTCTCCGTAAGAGTTTTACGTCGAGATTCAGTTTAGGTGTGAAAGGGACATTAAAGTTGAATAAATTCAGACATTACTCTTTAAACCAAGAGCACGTTGAAATATTAAGATATGTATCTGATTTAGGGCCACATATGAGAGGGGCCAGATTTTAAATCAGATTTGGCCCCAGATCAGATTCCACATGATTTGTGCTGTTCACACTGTCATGAAAAAGACAATTGAAGTTACATAAAAGCAAATAGAAATCAGATTTTCACCGCCTGTGCCTGCATTGTGAACGCAGCGTCAGTGTGTTTTCATTCGCGTGTGTGTTTAAACAACATTGTATGGACGAGTGATTACAGGCCTCTGATTTGCTCGCTTCAAACAACATCGTTGTTTGCATTTTTTTAGATTCATGTTGACTGTAAAGTGTGAACAGGAGTGGAGCTGCTCCCTGAAGAGCTTTAAAAGGACAAGAGTTAAGCGTTTGTTTTTAGCCCTCACTGATTCATTTCTCAAGTGTTCTGGGAAATAAAAAGAGACAGAAGTAAATACAAAAAGCAGAGACCGCTTCACGGCTGCCAGGTACATCAGACCTTTTTCTCCATGATGTATCTGCATGTATGTATACGGCCACGTCTTTCTATTTTGTTTTAAGTCATGTGCGAAGCAGAAAAGAAAAATTTCTCTTTCCAGCAGTAAATTTTCGGGATGTTAGCGGCCGGTGGCAGCTGCAGACACCTGGAGCTTGTAGAGATTCAGTGACTGAACTTCTGAACCCTGAGAGTGTTAGTTTCCTACTTTCTTCTCATTCAGGGGCACCAGCTGAATTACTCGCACTCATGTAGAAGTCTCAGATGATTTGTTAACACTTAGAGAGTTGAGTCCATTTCTTTCTTTTAATGGCGTTAATGTCGGTGTTTCTTCCTCTTGATTATCTGCCTCTGAACAGGTCCCCAGACATTTACTTGATATTACCCATAATGAATTGCTGTTAATTGAGGTACAACGATGTTAATGTTAAGTATTGACTTGTCTAATGGAGGCAGTTTTTTTTATTTTGTGACTTGATTTTGAACCCACTTATTTAAATCCTGAATTTTGGAGTGAAAACAAACATATATATGAAATGGTTGGATCATTTGGCACCTTCTGGCCATTAATTAGTCTTATGTGTTTGAAACCAATCTAAATGTCTTGTCTAGGTCTAAATTTGATCAGTTTTCTCTAATAAACACAGAAGAAAGTGAAAAACACCCTTATTTTTCCAAAGCCCAAGCTGATTGTTCAGATTCCTTATTTTATCCAACCTTTTCTCTAAAACACAAAGACATTCGCTTCAGTATCACACGATGAAGAATAAAAACAAACAGCAAACAGCTCTAACTGTGTGATCAGCTCTTTTAGTGCCTCGGCTGTTAACAGATCTCATTATGAACAAGGCAGATTGATTTCTCTGAAGACAATAATTGCACAACAGTTGTAGCAGGATGGCAGAGTAAGTGAAGTTCTGCAATCATAACTCTTGTGCAATGTAGGTCAGAGACTGCAAAGAGATTTTTGCAATAGCACGAGGGAAGTAGCTCCTGTTGAATGCTTTTGAATATTTCTGTGTGAGTGACTTTATGGCTAGAAGACAAAATAAAGGATTGAAATAACAGATTCCTCCTGTTGAGCGATGCACTGACTGTGATGTTCATGTTTCAGTTCTGGAGAGAAAAATCTCCACCAGACAAACAAGGGAGGAGCTCATCAAGAAAGGAGTTCTCATCCCTGACCAAGGTTTGTATGTGGAGTCAGTCACGTGTGTCCTCGTCATTTATTAGTTTCCATTTATCTTTTCGTGAAATGACTCGTGAAATACAGTTCAAGACACTCTGGTTGCTTATGAACCTAAATAAAGGCTCTGTCATTTTTGAGGTTGAGGTTTTGAGGTTTTTCATGTCCTCATGCTATGAGTTCAACTCTTTCAAGTGCAATAAAAATGTTTCCTGCATTAATGCCTGTTTCAACAGCTCTCAAGCAACCTGAAATGACAGAGATGACAAATTTCTGTCACTGTAACTGTTTTATTATTTTTGTCATGTAGATGAAACAATAAACAGTGAAAATCTGAATGGCCATGCCACACCCAGTGTGACATCAGAGGAGGTCAGAGTTCACATAGAGTCTCTAGAAACTCCGCAGGAGGAACAGGCCACCGGGCCCGTCAGCCCTGAGGACAAAACAGGTAACTTCTGCATCAGTTAATGGCTCAAACATTAGCTTATATCGTTTATTCGTTCACTTTTGTACATCTCTGTACAAGTTGAGGCCTTTCAACAGGGATAAATGTTTCATACTGGCATATTAGAAATTTCAACAGGAGTTAACTTTATTCAGGGTTGTGTCTTTTTCTTTCTTTGCCTGAAGAAAATTCTTTTCAACACAGAAAAAAGTGTACTAGAGATACTTGGAGGGCAAAAGAAATAAAGAGAGGAAACTTTGTTCAAAAGAGACATTTTCTCTCCAGTTTTCATCATGAAACTATTTTTTGCCTCAGGCGTGTAACCGTTCTGAGTCTTTGGTGTTATTAGCATGCCCTGTGGGCAACAGAGATAATCCTTAAATCAGTTTGGTTAAACAAATTTAAATGTAATCGTCGAGTCACATTTCCTAACAAAAGGTGTTGAAACATGTTGTGTAACTCGGGAATGTGGGACCTTCAAAGCCCTTAAGTAACTCATTTTTATATTCTGGACCAAACGTTGCAGCTTTTCAACACAGTGGTTGCTTAATAGACTTTCTCTCAGTCTTGGAGTGAATTTGTTTTCTGATGCACATTGAATCCTCTGTGGGATCTCTGACCAGGTCTAATGTGCTCGAATAGATATTCCCATCACAGCAGCCTGAAGTAGTCATTCGCAGTCTGCAAAGAGCAGTAAGCATCTCCTAATGCTTCTCTCTCTTATCGGAGTTAGACCACCGTTCTTCTGTCTGATGCTGCGTAAGTGTTGTGCTGTTTTCAGCTCAACCCTGTTAGCATCGAACTCAGAGCCATTTGTTTGTCCGTTTGTCAATAAACCTGAAGAGCCAAAGCAGCAAACAATGCAAACAAAGATGCAGAACAGGCATGCCTTCATTCTGTAGGATGGGGAAGGATGTTGGGTACATTTTAACCTGTCATATCCCAAACTTTACATTACATCCACTGTGATACAGAAAAAGCTGCTCAAGACTAACAGCTGAAACATCATTTCCCATTATCATCAGCCAAACTCACCTCTTATATCTCTGTCCTTGTTTCTCTAAAGGGTTGTACTCAATAGGATTGTTTTTTACATTCAAATCCTCTGTGGAGATTTTCAAGTAAAGCCTAGAATGTCTGTCATCATAGTCTTGTGACTTCATATCTCTAAAAAAAGAAAAATCCGCCTTGCATTTCTCACAGGAGTTGGCTGTGGGATTGTTTGTGTTTATTTGCCCCAAAACGACAGTAAGAAAGGCAGGAAGCGAGTTTGTGTGTTTCTGTGCGCCTCTGACTGGCCTCAACATCACCAGACTCCAGTTCCTCCAGTTAATTCCTTTTATTTTTTTTCCCCTTTTCCCTCTCCTCTCTGTACTTTCATGGAGTAAAGAACATTTCCCCTCCAGTAAGCTGTTAACTTTGTGTGAAGAGAGACTAAATGCAGCACTGGTTGTATCTCTTTTCCCCGCTGCTTGAGACGGGTTGAAGTAGAGATAAATTCTATTCTAAATCCCAAAAGTTTAAAAAATAAACTCTTACCTCCCCTTCAACACCTCTGGATCAGAGTAAAATCAAGCCCCCAGCTCTCTCCTACAGAGCTCTCTGGCCTCCAGCAGCTGTCTGAAGGCCTCTGTCTCACCACTGTACCTTGAACTCCCAAAACATCACTCTGCAAAGCCCCACTCTCCAATGTTGATTCAGAATCAAAATGTCAGGTTGTGAATGTCACTTCAAGTAATTGGGTACAGCCCTGCCTGTCTGCATGCCCATTAATGCATCTGTGTGCAAAGATGTGCCTTTTTTTATCCTGCTTTCAGTCTCCATCTTAACCTCTAAATTACCAAACTTCTCTTTCCTGCTTCCTCGGATCTGCTCAGAGAGGTCTGAGACTAAGCCCCCCGCCCGGGCAAACCAGGTGCGACCTCGAGACGCTCAAGCTAGAAAACAGCAAAGCGCCACTCTGCCCGCTTCTTCAAAAACTGCCGGTAGCGCTGCGGCCTCAACAAGGCACAGAGACGGTGCCGCAGGGACTAAAAAGGTCACTAAAACCACAGGCAAGACAGGCTCATCCACTCAAGCTAAAACTAACCCGCGGAGCACTAACAACACTAGTCGCGGGGTTGGTAAGTTCAACTAGTTTGGACCGAAGCCTGTCGATGTTCTTGCCTGCAAACCTGCATGAAAAATGTGCATGTATCACTGTTTGAAGCAAAAGAGGACTCATTATAAAGGCGTCTGCTCCGGTAAACCACCGCTTCATGTTCACTCCCTTATGTTTTTTAAGTGTGAGTCAAGTTAAGTTTCTGTCAAGTGGCTACAAAATGGTGTTTCCCTGTTTTTCCCTCTTGATAGTGTCCTTTCCTCATAAGAAGAGATTTCTGGTCAAGTGAGTAGCTGTAGGAGTGTTTTTGCTTATAATCTCTCTGTCTGTTTTCTGAGAAAGCAGAAGTGAAGATTTAATGGTTCAGCTGTGAACACCCATACTACAACTGTGTGTGTGCGCGTTTGGGTGTGTGTGTGTGTGTGTGTGTGTATGTGTAAGAGAGAGAGAAAGAGAGAGAGAAAGAGAGAGAGGCCATCCT
>JAPZDV010000003.1:17789056-17806189 GCA_029814665.1 Acanthurus lineatus
ATACACGTATACTGACATGACAGAAATTGAAGTGCTCTTTGTTAAACTGGAGCCAAAACATTGCAAGGTAGTTTAGCTTGCATGTGTCTTCTTGCAGCAAGATTTTCAGATTACTTAGTTTTGCAACTTCAGCCTCTAGTGTGCACGGAAAGAAGACAGAATGAAGACAAAGGTGACTGAGATTCACTGTGTGACTTTTCATTCGCAAAAAAAAAAAAAAAAGGTGTCCAGATTATAAGAAAGGAAAGTTAAGTCACTGGTTTCTGTGCTGTGAATCACAGATGGTTTCTGTTACTTCTATTTCTGTTGGGACCGTTAGAGGTCAAGGAGTTCCCCAGCAAAGTGAGGCCATGTCACCCCCAAGCGTTCACACACTTACAGATACTCCTCATGCATTGTGCGTCTATGAAGACAAGGATGCATTACCAGTCAAATGATTCATTCGTCTACTTTACTTCTTCACTTAAATGTGGCCAGGCACATCTCGCTGTTATAAATAGAAGCAGAAGTTTGTGTCAGAAGGTGTGAAATGACTCCATTGGTTCTCTACACACAGAGAAAAATGAAGCAGAGGAGCAAGAAGCCAAGCAAGAGATTAAAAGGAGACTCTCCAGAAAGGTACTATAAACACCAACCACACACACAGACAAACACAAGAGAGAGCAGAAGGGACTCAGTGAGTCTATATTTAGTGCCTAATATGTTTTTGCTCCACCTCATGAAGCGGAAGGAGGCAGAGAAGATGCTTTATGTGAAGAGATCAGTCCATCTAGTGGACAAAAGCAGAACTGAAACTTGTCAGCTGAGATGTTTGGGTGGATTTTTATCTCTTTAGCTCTGAGATAAAAGCTAACACCCAGTACAGGGTGCAATGATAAAACAAAACATAAGTACATAAACTGTATGTTGGACTTTAATTTAAGTGAATACTGACATTTTTTAAATTTGATGCTTATAGCCTAAACTCTTTCCCTTTCTGTGTGTGTGTGTGTGTGTGTAGCTGAGTGTGAGGCCAACAGTGGCAGAGCTTGTTGCTCGCAGGATCCTGCGTTTTAACGAGTATGTGGAGGTAACAGACGCTAAGGACTATGACAGGCGGGCAGACAAACCCTGGACACGGCTTACTCCTGCTGACAAGGTGCTTCAGCTTAAGTGCTGCTTTATACAGTTATGCATTTTAGTTTAACTGTTTGTTCAGTTGACTTCTTGTTTTGTTATCATGTTATCAACTCATCAGACCTGTTGCTTGCATGTGTTGCATACTTTAAAGCTGTAACATTTAGCAAACATTTAACATAAATGTACTGAAACATACAGAGTTTATGTTCATGTATCAAATCTACTCTAAAACAGTCTGCCATGTTTGTATTTAACCTGCTCAAAGAAGGAACAATGCCCCTAAACAGTGCTTGAGTGCAGTTTCTATGTCAAGTACGCCCTCTGGTGTTAATGTTTAGAACTACAAAGCACACAGAAAAAATTCAGAGACTCCTTTTAGTTCCCATAACTTCACTAAATCCTAAACATGAAACCCTCACAGATCATCACGGTTAAAATAATCTGTGTATTCATGCAGGAAGTTGGAGGGAAAGCTGTATGAGGAAAGTAACAGGACCTCATAACCTGTGGTAGTCCAACACAAAGCCTGTTCATCAAATATTGTTCAATTAATGAGTTTTTTATAGCTTTCTTAGTACAATGATCATAAATTATTACTATTAATGTTGTTTTAACCGAACAGACAAAACAAATCAACATAATTGTGTCCTAAGAGAACCAGCAACAGGACACATGCTTGTTTATATGTACATGAAAACTTGTTATGCCAGCACTTTGTAAAATTTTGACTGGCAACATTATAACATTAGACTATGAATTGTGGGTAGGTCCCTGAGGCGAAGTCTGCAGCAGAGCATATTTATGGAAAGGATGCATGAAGAGCTTAAAATTTCCAGACGAGAGGCCACAGACATGATGTGATTAGACTGAGTAATGGCTGTGGACGGGCAGACAGGTGGCCTTGTCTTGCTAGGTGCATTTTTATCATTGTGTGTGTGTTTGTGTCTGTCTGTGTGTGTGTGTGTGTGTCTCTCCCCCTCAGGCTGCCATCCGTAAGGAGCTAAATGAGTTTAAGAGCCGAGAGATGGAGGTTCATGAAGACAGCAAACAGTTCACCAGGTACTCAAGCAGCCGACGACCTTCACCATTTAGCTCATCCCTGAACATAACCCGCGCCACATTAGTAATTTATTACCATAGATCCTGCAGTTTATTAGCTCCTATTGATCAATATTTATGTTATTCAGGTTACTTAAAGCCATTTCCTCTAACTGCATTAAAGTCATGATATACATACACCTGGGTGGACTCTGGTTCATTAGCCTGAGGCATTGATTGTCAATAAAGTTCAGGTTCCCTTACTTATGTTATTAGATCTGTGTTATGTGCTTTTATATTGTAAGGCTGAACAGGGCGAACAGAGAGAATAACTGTCTCTATACATACATATATGATGTAAAATGTGTCACAATAGATTGAATGCCCCTGTTTATTGCAAATCAAATCTACCTGCAGGGATAAATGAGGTAAACCAAACCTGAAAAAGACAAATCTGACATGTAATTTTCTCAAATGGATTTAAATGGAATCCATGCAGCCAAACCCTCTACTTCATTATATGTACATATGTTTTACTACTACGTTTATGACATATAAATTCCAAGGAAGCATCCATAAAAAATTGTTTTATGCAAGAGTTAGTGTGTTGTTTTTTCTCATAAATCAAAGCCTGCATGTCGTGTTGCGTTTGTGTCTCCAGATTCCATCGGCCCTGAGCACTCTCACCTCCAGCTGGACGTCAGCACCGCAAGCTCTCCGTCAGGTCCGCAGCTCCCAGCAGTCTCCCCGGCCCTCCAGACCCTCAGTACACAGCTCAGTCCACTTTTGCTTTGGGATCCTCTTGCACCCGATGATATGTGTTGTCTGTCTGTAGCGACAGCTGCAGGTGTGTCTTAAGGCCTCAGCCAATCGATGGACACCAGTGAAACATTTGCACATATCTGTAGTCAGAGCAGCGGTGTGTTTAGTGCTCTGATTAGAGCCATTTATTTATTGTAGAAGGCCAGAACCTGCCGGTATGTGTTTGTTGTTTTTTGGTTTGTTTTGTGGTTCACTTCAGGCCTCGTGTTGAGAGATTCCAGACAGAAAAAAAAATGAGAAAATTACCCTCATAGTCATCAATGTGGCTCAGTTGTGCTAAAGAGTTTGTGTGCCTGCCAAGGTTTGCCTTGTTATAAACTGCCAAATGGCCATATATGGGCATCCTGTTAGAACAGGAAATCAGAGTGATTGGTTGGTTTCGCGCTGATGTCAGTGGCCATGTTATCGAGCAGAAAGGAGGAGGGGCAGCTTGCTCCGCTCCCATATGCCTCATGGAGTTGAATCTGAATTACTGCAGTTCAATTTTTTTGACATAATTTAAGTATATTGCCACTAGGGGGCATTATATCATAAGAGTTATAGAATGTAAGGAGGTAGATGTGTATGTAGATGAAGAATAATCTGCGAGTGTTATATTTATAACTGCTTGAGCGAAGGTTGTGTGGACATATGGGGCTCTAATCGCCAAGTGCAATGAAAATCACTCCAGTTCAAGCCAAATCCTCCCCCACAACACCCTCCCTGATGATACATGATGATCATAAACCATCATATATTTTCGGCTTTGAGTTATTAAGTGCAAACCTCTGATCCCAAAGTGCTGGAATTGCTGTTCACAGGACTTTTTTAATTTCAGGCTTTTGGCTGGAGCTCTCACTCAGAGTGACTTGGTGCCAAAGAAAAAGCAGAAATTTGATGGTCTGTTGGTCTTTTTGTTGTGAAAGTTTACAGGTTAAATTTGGTTGACCTCAAATGAAGGTTGTGTGAATAGAGAACAGGCACTTTCACCACTGAAGGCATAACCTGGCCTCTCTAAAAAAAAAAAAACGGAGAAGAGCTTTATTTTCCATTTCCTCAAACATGCTTTTGCAATTTAATCTCGGGATGAAGTGTAGGAGGAGGTGGAGGAAGAGATGGAGATAGAGGAGGAGGAGGAGGAGGAAAAACTAGCTGACAAGTAGCCCTTTTACACCTCGTCCTAACATTCACTCTGTATTCAAACTGCTTTAATCATCACACACTTTACTGTCTCTTTTGACTCCTAATCTGTAGAATTAACCATGAAGCTGATGGTTAAATGAACTGTTCAACTTTTGGGTTGATTTAAGTTCAAAATGAATATGAGTTACTGAGATTAAATACTTCACATCTTGATTTTTTGCACACTTTGACATTTTTATTTAATCTTTAAGCAGAGTCAGTTAAGCTGTTATCCTCTCTTTGCTGTCTTTATGCTAAGCTAGGCTAACCATTTGCTTATTGTAGCTCCATCTTTTACCCACAGACTTGACCACGGCATCCACTATTTTATCAAACTCTCAGCAAATATGTAAATTAAAGTATTTCCCAAAATGTCGAACTATTCCTTTAACATCAACAAGGCCAAACTAAAGGACTGATATGTATCTCATCACATTAAGACGTCAGTGTGTTTTTCCTCTAAGGAGAAAAAGGAGTTGTTGGCTGAAAAAGTGAGTGACAGATTGAGCTTGCTGACGTCCGGAGGCTCGTGTGATCTCCAACCTTCACAACACTCATCTTTCTTATAAAAATTAGCTGAAGAGGACAGATTTCTTCTTCCTGATACTGAACGTTCAGAGGGTGTAACATGAAGTGATGTACAGCGATGGAGAAGAACCAACAGTATTCAATGATGTCAATGTCTATGTTGTTATATATTGATTATTTTGTACAGAATGTATATCAAGCATGTGCATACATTGAAATCAATTTTACTACCAATATGATACAATAGAATTTTGATGTGAATGTTTTAAGCTCTGATTTTTAGTTGTTTTTTTTTTTTTTGTATCATCCACAGACAGCGATAAAGACGTTAACAAGTCAACAACACATAAAAGTGCTGTTTATAGGCAACATATTAAGCACATCTACATGTTTCCTAAGCAGGCTGTGACATTACATACACAGTGATAATTTTCTGTCTGGTTATTTCATCTTCTGTTCCACCTTAAATTTAAATGAAGTCAGCCAATGTAACTCAGTTTAAGATCAATTTATGATTTTCTTTAGACTTCACCTTTGATTTCTTTCTTCAGATTTTTATAATTTACCCTGTAAAACCGAGAAAAAATAACTTGAACTTTAAAAATTAAAAATTGTTAGCTTTTAAACATGCTCAAATTAAAACTACATTGGTTTTGGTACAACATATTTAATCTCAAACATGAGTCTGACTGGTTGAACAACGTGTTCAGTAAACCTACATAAAGGTAAACATGGCAGATATTGTAATAAAAGACCAGAAAGCAGTTTTATGATACACAAATTAAAAGTCTTACCTCCTGTCTGACTGAACCCATCTATCTGAGTAAACATGAATATGCTGCTCGCTCTCTTTTAAAAAAGCAATTATCCAGATAAAGTTGTATTTATTTCCTTCGGGCCTTTTAAGCATTTATAAGCAGTATATAGCCAATGAGTAAATGGTGATGTACAGTAGATGTAAGCAGGTGTAAAGTAACTTAAAGCAACCTTAACAGATACATTTATAATAACAATATTTATAATATAAAAACATATGTGAAGGATTGAAGGGGGAAGGAGATTTATCTCAAAAGAATTATCGTCTGAATCTGCAGCTCCCTTTCAGTTTCAGCTCTTTGTTTCACTGTTTAACCCGCAGTTTGACTCTTTTGTTTTACTCTTTAAGTTTTCAGTCCCTGGCTGCTATTTTTATCAAAAAAAAAAACCCTAAAAAACCAATTGTATACTACCCGCTCAATCACAAGCAGCTGGTGAACATATTGGGGCTTTTAGCAGCTAAAGAACCAGATATTATCCCCATTGAGTTAACATAGCCTAAAAAAAGACATAAAAACAAATGAAAATTAGACCTAAACTCTGCAGGAGGGCAGAAACGCAACTCCAACAAAATGATAATGTAGCTTTTTAACATCTGGATGTTTAAATAAGCATCTGTTGGCTCCATCAACTTAAAAGATGATTATATGTCAACGTTGATTTCACTGTTTGTTCCTGCTGCCACAAGATGACCTGAAGAATCAGTTACTGCAGGTTTATGTCGTGATGATGCATTTGTTTACCGCTTGAACTCCTTATGTGAAGCATCCACAACTGCTGGATAAACACGAATATTTTGTAATATATTACAGCACTTTCAGAACCTTATAATGATAAAGATTTAAGTTTTGAACACATTAATAAATGGTCTGTCTTTAAATGTGTATAAATGGTTACTAAAGGCTTTGTAACACTGAGTTAACAGTCATACTCATTAAATATTTATTAGCTGTTTATACATCAGTTATGGATGCATCTTAAGTCAGAAGTCATGACTGGTAACAAAGTACATTATGAACCATTTATGGATTCTTTATCTGCTGCTTATAAATGCTAAATAGGTGTTTAAAATGTTTTTTTTTTGTTTGGGAAACCTTCTTGTTTCTGTAAATCCATACAACTTTTTTAAAACACAACTGTCTAGTACTGGAACTGCCCACATGGGAGTCTTGGTTTGGACTGTTTTTCCCTGCAACATAGATGCATTATTCCTTATTTTAGTCCAGAATTATCTATAACATCTAGATTAAACAGTGGAGAGTGTGGAGGAGCCTTTACAGTCCGTGTTTTGTCATAACCAGTCAGTATTAATCACAAGGAGCGAGTCCTGTAAAACCTTTTATAGCTGCAGTCTGTTTCATCTCACCCTGGTTGGAACTGTAAAATAAACACATCAAACCTTTTCAGAATAAAACCCAAAGCAGCTATTTTAAAGATATTACACACTTCACACTGTTTTGCATTGTTGAAAACCTGGAATATGTTAAACTAAAGTTTCAAGCATACAGTTTCTCTAAAATTACAGTTTATTTGGTTAAAAACTCTCATATTTGCATCTTTATTTGCGGTTCTGGAGATTTTTCACAAGTTCTTGAAAAGGTTTACATGTGAGAATTTCTGTGACTGCAACAATTTGTGAGGCTTCTTATCCTTTCTTCCACTTTTCCATGTTAAAAACTAGAATTTCTGAAAAGAGCCATTATCAAACTGCTGCTGTTTTCTTCAGAGAGCCTTTCATCCTCAACATGCAACATTTTCTTGTGCTTGTGAAATTCACCGTGAGGTATCATCATTCGCTGGAGAATCGCACTTAAAAACCCTCCAACTTTAAATGTATCATGTTATTTTTTTTCTGCACAATAACAACAAGATGCTAAAAGCAGCTAAAATCAGGACTGGATATCTCACATGGACTCCAAACACCTTCTCTGTATGTTTGACACAAGTCATAGGATGATGTTATATATATCCAAAAAACAGCTACTGTTATGTCCAAACTGTGTATATTGTTTTTGTATATAAAGAATCATGGAAAAACATTAATTTCTGCTTTTTTCTTTATATCTTTAATTACCTATTTAGTAACAGAACATATCAAAGAGCATTTTAGGGCAGAAATATATGAAAACAAAATGTGTGTTTATAAAATCCCAACAGTCTTCAATACCAGAACATTTTAACTGAGCAAACTGTGTTTCCACAGAAACAGTTCAGCTTGTTAAGAGAAACATATGTAAGAAAATTTTATCACTGTACTGGCTGATCGAAGAGTCCCTGAATGCCACGTTGGTAAATGACTATTCAGAAATGATTGGAAAAGGCAAGAAGTTTACCCTCATAAGGTTTTATGTTTAAATTGATTACATCATCCATTGCAGATGCAGAAGTCATTAAAAAGTGAGTCTTTTATTACTTCTTTAAGTTTCCACTGAGATTTTGAGGTTTTGGCTGAAAGAAAAATTTACTGCTTATCAGGAAGATCCAAACTTTTGCAATTAGTGCAAATTAAGCTTTTTTTAAGATATAAGACAAAGGAGAAGAAAGCACATTACTCAGCTTTTCCCCGTCACCTTCAATTTGCCCTGAATAAAGAAGATTTGTTGAAGATGGCGGTTTAATTGCTCGGAAATCTGTTTTGAACTTTGCTGTGTCTGTCTGGCACTCACTGAGTTCTTTTCTTGGGTTATAAAAGGACAAACGATTATGTAAAAAGTCAGAAGGTGCAAGTTTATTTTTATAGCAGAGTGACTCATGAAACAACAGGTCTGTTAGTTTGTCAGTTGATCCACCACTTTGGCCCAGAGTGAAATATCTCATCAACTATCAGATTAAATATTTATTAAACACAGCACAGCTCTTTGTAATCCTTTAAAATGCTCTCTAGTGCCACCATAAGGGCAAAATTTGTGTGTTTTGCATTAACTCTGTATGGATCGTTATGAAATGTTGCAGACATTCGTGTTCCCTTCAGGATGACGACACTCATCCTTTGTTTTACTTTGTGTTTAGACATATTTAGCATACGTTAGCATGCTAACTTGGTAAACATTATAACCTGCTGAGCTTCAGCAAGCTAACATCGACATTGCAGGCACTCAGCATGTTAGCATGCTAATGTTAGTATTTAGCTGAAGGTGTGACGTACATGTGGTGTAACAGAGCCACATGCACAGCTGTAACCTTGTTTAAATGAAGTCCACACTTGCTCAGTTTTCCATGAGTCTAAACTGATGTAAAACAGGAAATCTAGGTTCACATGGCTGTATTCTGAGGTTAAGAAAGGGGCATTGGTACTGACTAATATGACAGTCTTCCCTTCCCATGGGTTTTCACCCTTGTGGCTCAGTTGCCTTCTAACAAAACTGCAAGCAAATCACTCACGTTGTAATATACATGAGTTTAAATTGGACAAATGCAAAATGAGGCTGTTCCACTAACTCTAATGGCTGCTCCTGACAGGGAGTCGGTATTCAAATTTATCAGTCTGGGATTTGCAAACATGGTCTGACAAATTCAGGGCTGAGAAATGAACCGCATTACCCTGCTGTGCCGTTAAAACCACATTTTTCCTAATGGATTTCTGATAAATATTCCAGACGCATGCAAGTTCTCAGTTCGTCCTGTCTTGATCCTTGCATGCATGATTTCGTGGTCTCAGAGTGCATGTGTTGCAAACATCTTTAAACCTTTGTAGGAGTGTGTATTCTGGTTTGTATGGGCACTTTCTATGTGAATAACCATTAAAGTATCCAGTGTCAGCTCTATCTGTTCAGCCTTGTCCAGAGCACAAGCCTGCCAGCTTTTAAAGAGGATGTGGGCGTAATGGAGTTGGTTGGTTCTTAAGGAGAGAACAAGGAAATGAGAATTAGAAATCGAAGGAGACAAGGAGGGGAGGAGGAGGAGGAGGAGAGGCAGGAGAGGGTAAGAAATGACAGTGAATCACCAGTTGGGCTTATGCTCAACATAAAAGAAACACTCTCTGTTCACAGTGATCTCTTCTTTATCTCAGAAATAAAATCACATTTTTCTGAGAAAATTACTAAACAAGATACAAAAGAATGAATCAGTCTGAGGCTAATTATCCCATCCTTGACAGTCGTAATAATAGAAACAAGCAGAGCAGAATTTCTTTAGCAAAAAGTTCAACTTTGGTGTCAGGAAGGATGTGAATTAGAGTTTCTGGTTTGTTTGTGTGGTTCGCCTGCTTCTCCGCTTCGCAGCTTCCTGGTTCAGTATATACAGAGTAAATTATTTGGACAGTGGGGATAATTGCCTTCATAAAGCAAAGGAGTGCAGCGCTGCAACTGTAGCAGCTGGTGCTTCTGTCTGAAAGTTGCCCTCCTGGACCGCAGTGATCATAAACCTCCTGCTCTTTTAGCCATCACACACACCTCCTTCACCTGCGACGAACCGTGCAATTACCCCCTAAATCCTCACCTTTATCTGAAACTTCTCTCCATCATTCATCACAGCCATATTTTATCCCAACTGAACTTTAAACTTTAGATCTAAACTGAGTCCTTTTTCTAAAGGTTTTACATTTTATAGCTCTAAAAGTCGGTTGTTGAAACACACACACACACACACTCATGCTCCCAGTGTTAATTGAGTTTCCCAGGCAGGATGGGAAGGCAGTGTAATCCCTGGCTACCTGCCTGCAGATCTGGACTGTAATGCAGGTTTCTGCTCAGCTGGAAAAAAGGAGGTCATTAATCTTTAGTCTAACACCTTGCAAGGATACAAAAAAGTGTGATTATTCAAGGGTTTATTTCACCCTCTTGTTCAGTTCATATCACAGCCATTCAGCTTCTAGGATGACTTGCACTCTTTGCAAAAAGTGAGTCAGGGTTTATAAAAGATTTATAATGCAGAAGAGAAAAAAAACCCTAAAATCACTTCAGAAGTTAATTATCTGTGCTTTTATGAAAAGATACTTTTCAGTTACAGCCTTTATTTCAAAAAGACTCACAATCAAACCAGATTTGTTCTCTGACAGTAATTTTAACTTTTATTGCACAGAAGTGTTTCTGACACGACTCAGAAGCTTATAAAGTTTTATATAATATGTTCATGTGCTTTTCTCCTCTAAGTGCCGATACACCTCACTTTGCTCTTCTGTTTGCATTTAGTTAGAGAATTGATTTCCAGCCACACACTGCTGCGTTCTTCACAGGAATTATTCATGTGTTTGTTCCCGTTGTAAAGTCATTATGGGTTTATTTTGGAGTATTTCCACTCCACTGCTATCTGAACAATAGAGATGGAGAAAGAAAGAAGGAAAGAAAGAACAGTAATTGGGAGAAAAGGAAGAAGCAGTGAAGTTTCAAGGAGTGGGAGTAAGTAGTGATGAAGATGATGATGAGGAGTTTAGTGGAGGAGATCGATGAAGAAGACAAGTTGAGGCAGATAGGTGAATAAAGCAGGTGGGTGGCGAAGAAAGGCTGAGATAATTGGATCGCGGTTGCACCTTTGACAAGTGTGAATGTGCTTCCAGGAACTTCTCATTGATTGGCTGAGCTGCTGTTTCATCAGAGGTGGGATCAGATGTGACCCACCTGCCGAACCAGACGCCATTTAATGATGCCATGTATAGTGTCCGGCTCCATTTAAAAGTTTGATGACAAACACGTTTTATTGAACTCTCCAGTCTAACTGTAGCTTTTACGGGGTCACGTGACGGAAATAGGATTGATTGCCTCGGCTATCGAGACACTGCAGGGTCCTAAACGGTCACAAAAGTGAGGTGATAATGAGCTGCCACGTGATATCAGATCAAATCAGGAGGTTTTCAGGCAGCCCTTTACTCTCTGACCTCAGAGCCAGAGCCATGAAGCCTCACCATCCTGAGAGTCAAAGAGATCTGAGCATCTTTTCTCTGTATCTTTCAGCTCGAGAACCTCTAAAGGCAACAGAAATGATGCAAAATAATGAGAGACAAAGGTTTTGAGTATATAGGACTATTAATCATGCTGTAACAATTACTATAATAAATCAATGCAATGAGGAAATATTCTTTAAGAATGATCAAGTTTATTGAAAACACTTCAAAAAAGCTGTTTTTGGCTCTGACCTCAAGCCTTGTAACTGAAGTCTCAGTGAAAACAAGTTACCAAACAGAGGCTCAAAGTAAAACAAAAGGTATTTTACTTCAGAAAAATTAAGGACCAACTGTCCTCTGGGGGTCTAATTGGCTATTAAATACCTTTATCCACCTCATTTAATGTATGATCATTGATTTAAACCTTTTTCAGTGTGGAGAGCTCAACTGTTTTTTCATTTATTTTATCTGCCATTGATTTTCACAGTATGATTAATAAAGGTTTCTGTTTTTTTGTGTCTTCTTAAGAGAGGGAAAAGAAATAAAGGTACTTCAAACAGCTTCAGCTACCAAGTGGGAGTTATAGTTGTATCCAAGAACACCCACCTGCAGGCCTCGATAAAAAAGGAAAGTCCATCTCCACTGATGTAGCTGCAAACTGATGAGCAGACGTCTATTTATGTGCTTGTGAAAACAAGTCAAGCAGTTTCATGTGAGTGTTTTATGTGTGTGTGTGTGTGAGACCTCACGCTGCTCTCATGCCTGACTTGGCAGCATCGTCACCACGACTCTCACAGCGTGGACAGATGGTGAGGACTTACCCCACTAAGAGACCCTCCAACACACACAAACACACAGACGTGATGCACAAAACAAAAACTTCCTTGGCTCCCACTGACTGTCTCTCAGTCCAACAATGAGTCACGCAATAGCATCCTCTCCAGAAGAGTGTCTGCATTCATGTGTGTGAATTCGAGCGGCAGAATGCTTTGATAAATCACCTGGAGTCAGCAAGTCAAACCGCAGCACCCGCTGCTCCTCTCTGGTCAAACACATCACTGTGCCTGCTGCTCGTTTAGTCCAAAGAAGAGTTTTTGTACCGACTGCTGCTCCAAACACAGATTCTGCTCTATCCACCTTGAGGCAGGTTTGATAATAAAAACATTCTCTCATCTGTAGGAGCAAATTTAACTAACACTCTAGAATAAAGGCACTGATTTAAAATTTAAACACTGGAATAATTCTCTTCACCTCCGCCCCAAGCTGTGTCTCATGGCAGTTTTTAAGCCGTCACTTGATAGGTTAATTTGCACTCTGAAATCTAATTGCTACATCTTGCTTTTCAGACATGGAAATGAAAAGATCCTGACCTGAACATTAACATCGCTTGTGTGAATCAGACACCTCTTCAAAAGACCATCTGTGATTTTTTTTCCCACTTGACTTGTGTGACATACTGTTCAGTGAAAGTGAAATAATGTCCTTGATAATCAGACAAAATGAGTCAAAGTATTTAAGGCTGTGCTAAAGGCTATTCACAGCTGATCTGTGTGCATCCAAATGTGTGTGTCTGTGTGTGAGAGACTGTGTAGGTGGACAGCAGAGTGCTCAAAGCCGGCTATGAGTTTGTCTTCCAAACTGACCTTTAAAACTTGTAAAAATGCAACTTTAGTTACTTGCATGTATCATTTAACTTTTTATCCAACAAACTTTGCACTGAAGCTTCCAAATAGCACTGCAAACCAACAAATGTGGAGATATTACTTGCTACAGTCTCAGTCTAATTTAAACTACATTGATTATGACTTTACATTTTCCCTTATATACACATTTTTTAGTGTAGTTTATCTTCGCTATATTACTCAGTGCATCTTTCCCAGTTTTTAAGTTAATATTTTTCTTAGCTGATTTTTTCGTTAAAAGTTGTAAATGGGCTTTTTTATATTTTTTGTTGTCATTTTTTCCTTCATCTTTCATTCTTTTTCACAAAAATTCGACTGAAGCACCAAACACCTTGGTCTGCTGTTTGGAAATCAGTTTGTCTTACGAAATATATATTAATGACAATAATCTGTGCACACATACTATATAATTCCCTAACTTGCTCTCCTTATTGGTACTAATGAAATCTACAGACTGGTGACAAAAAATGGAAATATACCCATATAGGACAGATAGGTCACTGAATGATGAGGATGAATATGTGAAGCATGTTACCTTTGCAGTGATAAAAATTAAACCCAACTGATCACCAGATTTGGGACTGACACAAACAGAACTCTTCATCTTTGTAAAAACATAAAGTGAGGAAGAACCATATATATCTTTTTAAAGAATTGCATCCATTCCTGCTGTGACATTACACAAATTTTGAGACTTTGGTCCAAGAGGCACTGAAGCTGTAGTCTGTTCATGGTGGCAAAACACCTCACAGACCAGATATGACCTAGTGATGGGAAATATCAAAATTATACACAGTAACACATGAATTGAGAAGGTTCAACTTGACCAATCTGCCCCACAAATCAACAAATAAAAAAGTCTATGTGAAAATACCAACATAGACAAAGACATATTTTATTTGAATCAAAACAGAAATTTCAATCAAGAACACAGATCCATTATTTGCTACAATACTTGACAGATAACAAGACACCAATTTGATGTCATCTTCTCCGGTAGATCTTAAAGCCGGTCTTCCTCTTTCGTAGCAAATTTTCCCTGAAGGCTGCAGAGCTCTACAAGGAAGGAAAACAATGTTTTTCATTGGTCCTGATGCAAACAGTGTATAGATCTGTGTCCAGGTGTGTAAGTGGACAATCCATTTAGTGTTGGCCACATTGTCCAAGGCTCCTGTGCGGATTCAATTTTATGGTCCGAAATTTCAGATGAGCATAACATACATTATGTATTACAGAGAAACAAGTCGAATGTTCAAGAAAAAAAAACATCCAATTGCTACAAAAATCATCCCTAAAAAAACCCTCCACAGTTCACTCTGGTGGCATCTAGGCATCATCAGGTTTGTCTGCTGGCGGTCCACATGGCTGAAGCATCTTCTCCATCAGGTTGAAGCGGACACGTGCTTTGCTCTCATTCTCAGCGATGGAAAAGTAGTTGAGCAGGTCAAAATGTCCCATGTAGGAGCAGTAGGAGTCTCTGTGCTGGTTGACCAGCCATTCCCACTTGCTGGTGTCTGCGTGTCCTGTGCCGATGTACTTGGACTGAAGATGCTCCAGCTGACTGTGGATGTTGTATCTGTCCGTCATTTTTACTGAGATTAGAGTCTCAGGAGCTATGAACAGAGGAAGAAAAAAAGTGTGAAAGCTGTGTAAATATACAAGTTCATTCAAAGAACATCCCGAGTTAATCATAACCAACGCAAGCGATTGTATTGAGATCCGATTAAAACACAAAAATGCCTGGATATAAAATTAACTACTTACTACATTTACTTAAGTAAGGCTTTTTACCACTAAGACTGTAAAATAAAAATAACAAGCTTCCTTGCTTCGAGTTCCTTTCTAGCACTTTTACAAACAAACAGCTAGCATGCTAACGTTGTTTTCAATAGCCATCTTGCTAACAGTAGCGCGAGGTTAGCTAATGTTAGCTAGTGTTAGCCCAAAAAGTCTTTTCAGCCAGAAATTTACACTGTTCTTGCGAAATATCTGCTGTACAACTTTAAAATGTAATAAGTACTTACTCGGTTAAATGTAAAGAGTTCTAAGGCGAAGGCAGAAGATGTAAATAATCTTGACGATTACTTGCACTCTCGCACTTCTCGTCAAGATATGTAAAAATGACTTCCGGTAGTGTCCCCACGTAAAATGAACCGAGTAGAAACAAAGGCTGGAACATCTTGTCCTTGCTCTTAAATAAAATTTCAATTCGGCTTCTCTGGCCATGATTATGTAGAGACAGTGGCTAAATCCGGTTGTTGCTGTTGACTGTATATGATAAGAAGAGATAGATTGATGTGAAGAACAGCAAGAACCAGGAGAACCACGAGTTTTTCCCGTATTTTTCTAAAGGGATTTCTCATTTTATCCAGAAGCCTAAACAGCTTTTTGAATTGGTGATATTTTGCTAAAGTGAAGTCATTTGTCATGCTATGAATTAAAACAATATATAATAAATTTTTGCAGGTGTTTTTCTTGGAATAAAAGTTGTTGTTCAGCTTATTTGTAAAGTACATATATATGGCAGGTGTCTTCTCCCCTAAAGATCATTAATAAGAAAAAAGGTGTAGCTGTTTTTTGTTCTTAGAAAACTGTTTTTGTTTTATGTTCCCATGAACCACACAGGGGAGAAATTACCACTGCATTCAAAACACAGAAATGTTGAAAAGGGGATAAATTGTCCAAAGATGTTGGTGGTAGTGCTCCTGCTTTTGTGTGTTAAGCCTGTAATGAATAAAAATAACTAGACAGAAACAGCAAAGTGGGTTGTGAATAGTGAGTCTATAAAAACAGAGTAAAGTATCCCTCTGAGGTTAATTTTCACTGACATGCTGGAAGCTCTGCATACAAGTCACGGTATGAAGTTAAGGTATGGGAAGAGCATCCATCATGATGTATGGTCAATTCTTTGAGGTTCACCTTTGCATGCAATCAAACCAGACAGCTCATTGAGGTCCCATGAGGAATCGTGTTCCGGGCTATTGATTATCTGTCGGCATAAAGCTCAGGTAGAAAAGCACCTGATGAGAACAACTTGGTATGAAGAATAACAGTAATAAGACAAGAAGGTCCATTTATCATACTGCACCATGGGGATCTGCAGGATAAGATATTACACTTTCATCTTGGCAGAAGCCAACGGCTTTGAGGTCAGAGCTGTGTGGTAGAGATGCAATAATATCTTTACTTCATTAAAGTGAAAAAAGCGAGTGCACACAGAGGATCTTGTGTGCTTTAATTGGTGTCCATACCCTCTTGCTTTCAGTCCATTTTAATGCAGTTTTAGAGATAAATTGGACTGTATTTCCAGTCCCTTGTCATAAAATAAGCTGAATGCACGATAAGGAGTGTTGTAAAAATGTGGGATTCGCATCAGAATGAGAATATAAATACAATTCAGCTTGTTACTTTGTTCCTCCTCTCTCCATTATCTCAGTGTGTTTCTGAATATATGAATTATTAACAGGCCTTTTCTTGGTTCTCCATTACACTTTAGTTTGTAGCACTCCGTAACCATAAAAATCAACAGATTGCATTTTAAAGCACTAGACATTAATTAGTTGATAATGTGGGGTTATACTAAAAAATAAAAACGTGTGGTGTTTAAAGGGGAAAAAAACATAATCACCAAATGTGGTTCACTCTCCTCTTAAAAATATTGTCTTAAATAACCATGAAAACATTTAACAACTGTTTTCGCAAGCTGACTAGTTCTGTTTGTGTCACATAAACTGATCATTATAGCTAAAAATGGTGGAATGCTCAATTAAAACACATACAGACAGGGATGAGCCTCAGTTAAAAATATCCAGTGCTTTTTCCTCATTGCTCTCCTTGGTGCAGAATTTCCCAAACAGCAGAAACAATCTGTTTCAGTTTGGTTTAAAAAGAAAACAGTGGGTATTGGCTCCACTAATGCAGAGCTTTCAAAGAAAGACTTTTTTTTAGTGTGAAAAGATTCATTCATTTGAACCAGACAGTGTTTTTTTTCTGAGAAAGTGTTACAACTTCAATGTAAATGCACCTCACAAAGAGCCCTTAAACAGTGTGCGACTGTTTTAAGTTTCTTGAAAGATGCTCTGACAGAAAAGTTCATTCATTGCATCAAGTATAGATTTAATGTACATTTCTTTTCTTTAATTTTTTGCT
>JAPZDV010000003.1:17806289-17846120 GCA_029814665.1 Acanthurus lineatus
TTAAATAACCATGAAAACATTAAACAACTGTTTTCACAAGCTGACTAGTTCTGTTTGTGTCACATAAACTGATCAATATATCTAAAAATGGTGGAATGCTCAATTAAAACACATACAGACAGGGATGAGCCTCAGTTAAAAATATCCAGTTCTTTTTCCTCATTGCTCTCCGTGGTGCAGAATTTCCAAAACAGCAGAAACAATCTGTTTCAGTTTGGTTTAAAAAAAAAAACAGTGGGTATCGGCTCCACTAATGCAGAGCTTTCAAAGAAAGAATTTTTTTTAGTGTGAAAAGATTCATTCATTTGAACCAGACAGTGTTTTTTTCATGAGAAAGTGTTACAACTTCAATGTAAATACACCTCATAAAGAGCCCTTAAAGAGTATGTGACTGTTTAAAGTTTCCTGAAAGATGATCTGACAGAAAAGTTAATTCATTGCATCAAGTATAGATTTAATGTACATTTCTTTTCTTTAACTTTTTGCTTTTGCACCATTCAACCAAACACACAGACAGTTGGTGGCAGGTTGGTGCTTCTCCCTTTGTGCAGAGGTAAAACTATGGTGAAGTAATAGTCACAAGGGCATGGTAATCAAACTTTGATGGCCAATCTTTTAGTGAGCAGACCTGGGAACTGCAAAGCAAAGCACTAGCAGGGGAAAAGGGTAATGAAATCAGGTGGATGGATGGGAATATTGCCTGACTGAACGTCTCCTGTGCCTCACAGTCCTGCTGAGTGATAGCCCAGTAAAAAAGGAGTCAGCGATATTTCCAATGATTTAAGCCAACTGCCTAAGACAGAGCCCATTCCTAATCAGCAGCAGTTGGATGCAGATAGGGAGAAGAGGTAAAAAACAAATTACACCCTGCAGGGTTGTTACAGCAACGGCTGGTTGGTCAACGGACACACTGAAGCGGCTCATTGGTCAGCTGTCAAGCTGCTGGCTTTTGCTGGATCGTTGGTTCATTGGAGGACAAAGTAATGAGGTGGATTGCACATTTACAGGAGTCAATTTTCTGTCTCACTCATTTGCTTATTGATACATTGGCTCTACCAGCACAAAAAGAGAATATGGCAGCGCTTAATAAGTAAAATATGCGCGAGTGGATGTTAATAAGGTGGTCCATTGTCCCTGTAATGCCTCATTTCCACATTGTGTCACTGTAATAGGGTTCGCTCATTTCTATGGGAAACTCTGCATTCTCAGTGCGTAAAACTCCTCATTACTTTTTTTCAATCTGAAATTTGTCTTCAGTATTTTTAAAAATAGAACTTTTACAGTAGATTTACAACGACTAGCTGTGATGTGTGCCATAGACATTTAGCATTAATACAGATTAGCTAAAAGAAAAGACACAGTATTTATCATTACAGTGGTCAAAAAGCTAGCTGTGTAACATACAGAGAGGTAATTTACCAAATATCAAAAAACTGTCAGCATTCCCGAGAGGCCGATGTCCAAACTTATTTGCCATGATGCATCACATTGAATGGCTAAAAACAGACAAAGTTAGCTTTTCTCCCATGTCTGCAACGGCGTTTCCACTCATCTTTAAAGAAATGCATTTCTTTACACTGACCAATGGGAGGTGTGTTGCATATATTAAACGAAATTACAGAAACAAAACTGTGCTTAGAAGAGGCACAAATGTTGCTGCTGAAAGGAAATGAAAGACAGCAATATCCTTTGCTAAAAGATGCTCCACTGTACCCAAAGCCAAAGGAGATGAGAAAGTAAGCAATAAAGCATCTTTTCGTTGTAGAAAGGAGGTTAGGGGTTTCGACCAGCTCTTATCATGGCTGCCACTTTGATACTTCTGGGTCATTTCACTCAGTTAGGAATCTTCCAAAGGAGAAAAAAAAGATTATTCGACGGCAACTTATGGCTTTAATTTCCCCATCACACCTGAGATTCTCTCTGCGGCATCGAGCTCTCGCCCTCCTGATGTGCCGTGAACCACACCAGCAAAATTCAATGTTCCTCTCCATCGGATGATGAAAGCCGGTTAGCCATTAATCTAGGTGTGAAATAGCCTGAGGAAACTACTGCTCTATGACAGTGCTGAATTGCTGGGGTATCAAGGCTTGGAGGACTTAAATCGGATTTGGCACAGCCCTGAACAGACCACCCTGATCCTTCATGTGCTCGGTGTTTAGGGTTTCATAAAGGACACATGTTTATATGCTGTTAAAAACTCATTTTTCCCTCCATTGATCACATACTATGATCAGAAAAGAGCCTGTTCAGAGCCCGTTCCACTTGTAGCTCTGACAAAGATGAAACATGACTCTTGCCTGTGGCTTTTTACCTTAAGCCCTAAGAGCAGAGCAATGTTATACAGTTTGAAAGAGATTAGCATCTGTAGCATTGTACGACAAACTCAAAAAAGGAGGAATCCCATTCCCTATTAGCACAGATAAAGCGCTTTATCTTATTATTTAAAGCCATGGATTTTGCAGACATGATGTACAAAAACATGGACCTATAATCAATGATACCTTATCATTAATACATGTACATGATGAACATGCGAGCAGAGTCACTGCTTCATGCATGTTAATAACATCATTTACTTGATCAAATGTGTACAAACTAGACAAAAAAATATCATCTGCTTGTGCACATTTTCTTAGGTTCCTTCTTTCTATACAAAACACTGCATTAATACAGACACATTAGAAGAAAATGGACCACAGAATCACATTTCTGATGGATCTTTTCCAGCAAATCAGCCTTTTCCTGCAGACTCTGACTTCTCCAATCAAGACAAGAGGTCAATTGACTTAAGATTGATTAAAAAGCCTTCTTCACAGACAAGGGCAGCTTCTCCACATCACCTCTGAATGAGGGCAGCATCCCTGCAAGAAGAGGGCACATTCCACAGCACATGATAATAATCGCTATGACAGGACTAATCATGCTGCCAGCTCCAATAATGTAACTCCAGTCTCCTTGACAGCCCCATACATGACAAGGTGGCGTTGAAGGCATGTAAGCAGACATATGCCGCCGTACCAGTGTTAGCGCCTCATGCACATGCATTCAGCCACACACTTGAACAAATGACAACCTTATTGACTGTCTGGATTGATGATATTCATACATGATTTTTCTGCAATAACAGCTCAAGCTTTCCTCAAGCTTTAAATAAGTTTTCTAATTCACTGCAATCATAGCCATCACGAGTATGAAAAAATGAAATGCTGCGCGTTCAGGTGTCAGTCAGTTTTAGGCTACATCCACACGTTTTTCATGCTTTTGGAAACGATGACACAGACGCCCACATGTGTTTCTTGATTGGGTCTTATCACTCCCTGTTTGTCCTTTCCTTAATCAGTCATGCTTCTTTGAATCTTTTCTGAAAGGAAACAAATGCTTTTTGTTTATATCTGTGAACCTTGACTATCAGCATTTACTGTAATCCAACATGAATGAATTAGAGGCTACGAGCATCTGTGCAGTTAAACACAGCAATTAATCATGCTTCTTCTGCCTACATGCACAGGAGACAAACACCAAACACCAGCACAAGCATGCTCAGATTACATAAATATTCATGTGATATGTGCTTTTAGCCATTTCTATGCTTTTACTGTCATGATAAGTTGAAAATTCTGCTGTGACATTTCAATCTGCTGCTAAATGCACATTTACACACAGAGCTGATGCAGCACCTTCCGGCTAAAGTAAAGGGATCACTTAATGTCGCAATAATAAAAAGTTTCACATTACAGCCATCATTTGGTGATAACTCACAGTTCTACAAGGTTACAAGTGATTGATGGGGAAAAAGCTCCTGCCTCGTTCTGTCTAATAGATTTGAGTTATCTCTTCCCTTTTCTTACAATTTTCCTCATAATTCAATTTTATTGTTTGTTTTTTCTCCCCTTCATCTCTGAGTGTACAGAGGAAAAAAGAAGTGTTGAGTTTCAGGTTGAAAAATGGAAGGATGTTCTCCGTTTAAAGAAAGGAAAGTCCACAGTGCAGACAATACTTCATTCAGATGCAAGAAAAAAAGGCATTCAGTGTGATTCAGAATTGCATTTTATTACATTGCACTGATTGACAGTAATATTATATATACTGAGTTACGGAGTGTCGTCCATATTGTATAAATAATCATCTGTACATTAGATTACAAGAAATGCCATTTCAAGAATAAAACAGAAGTAAAGTCATGATAGAGTCATAGTTATGTAAACAGAGGAATGATTAAAAAACAGCTTTTTTTATGTAAATCTGCTTTTAAGAGTCTATTCTGTACATTGCACCAAATGTCACCTGCTGCAAAATGTGTCTGTAGGGGCAGTTAATTAATAATAAAATGTTTTTTCCATTTAATAATTTCCAAATGAATTTATAAACCACTGTTTCTACACCTGTCAAGCTTGAAACTGTAAATTTTGACCTTATGTTCACTTTTGAAACACAGGATCATTGATATCAGACAGATATAAACAAAAGTAGACTTGTCATATCACAAGTAAAGATGGTTGGGTTGCAGGCTTCTCCAAATTTAAATCTAACCCAAACCTTTACACTAAGAAAAATAACAATTGGTTGTTGTAGTAAGGTAGATAGCCAGCAGACGTGCTTAAGATTGCACATTCATACTCACAGTTATGGGCACTTAGGAGTTGAACATTTCAGAGCATCCAGAAAAACAAAAACATGAACAAGGTGAAAACACAAACTCGGGACCTTCTCTTTTATTTGGTGGCCATGTTTATTACTAAAGCACACAGACGTCCAGGAATATTCAGGACAGTCTCGTGTTACAAGCAGCTGCACCAGAATTCTGAATCCCTTCCTGTTTGTCCTGAAAATTAGACTTAAACCAAAGCCTTGTTGCGATCTAAGAAAAAATGTAATACTGATCAATGTGAAACATCTGTGTTTCATATACATGTGGACCCATCCGTGAATAGCTCCTCCTCGTGAACACTTGAAATCAAAACATGATCATTCACACCTTGTTTACCTGAACAGAGACAAAGTAAGCTACAAATTAACGTAGGAAAAAGGTGAGGCCATTGTCTGTAACAAAACAAGACAGAGTATCCAGAAACTTAAGGAAAATATACATGGAAAAGCCAAGTGGACTGATAATGAGTGTTATTAACTATTTAATGAATGGTTTCAATATTTCCAGGCTTCAACCAGGCAACTGGAGACAGGAGAAGTTTAGGAAGGAATAAGAGGAAAGATGTGGGAGAGGAGGAGTCAGCTATAGCAGAAGCAACAGGTGAGTTGCTTGTCTTTATTCTTGGACTAAAATGCATAGCATAGCAGAAAAAGGTGCATTTGGCCCCTTATTATTTGTTTTGTGCACATAATGTTTTGTTAGATTAAATATATTTACATTTTATGGCACATTACGGTTAAAACACTTTGAGTATGAATTACAACATGTTCACTCGATGCCCCATACGAGAAAAACTCGGCTGCTGTTTTTTAGTAATAATAAAGTTTATCTAGTTTTGCTAAGTTTTTAATCATTTTTTCTGTCCTGGTAGCTGGTGGCCTGGAGTAACAATGTACTGCATATTTTTAAAACATGCTTAAAGCAGTAACACCATAAATAAATCGACTAAAACGGATGAAGCAGACCAAAAAGTTGAATTATACAAATTATATGTTTCACAAATTACGGTTTTACAGTTTGTTTTCTGACCGAAGAACAAAAGCTATATGACATATAAGCACAATGACTTGCTGGCCCACCATCATTATTTGATATCATTCTCTGTTGAATTTATGATTTTCATTTTTTTTGTAAAAAGCAATACAATATACAGTTAATATTTTACATGGGAGATAAATACAATCAAGTTTATCTTTACAGACTTTGTAAAAAAAAAATGGTACAGAAAATATCGAGTAGAGCTACTGTAAAGGCAACTGGCAAGTACAGCATACAGCACAACACGCAAGCACGAGCACTTTAAAAGATTACAATGGATATACAATCCTGCTTGGCTGACAAAAGACTCCATTTAAGCCCATATCTTCTGAAATGGCTGTTAAACAGTAGTTAATGATACACTGGTGGTACATTAAGTCTTACTATATGCCACATCAGCATGCTCTGTGCACTGTGCAAACAGGCTGATGCTTCTTCTTTGCTGGTTTAGAGGATCCACAGTTCAGCGCAAAGACACAGTGTGATAAACACACCTGATTTCCTCCTTTACATTCATAGTTTTTCATATTTTACAGAGAACATACAGTGCATCACTGTACGCATACTTAATGATAAGTCCAGCAACAAGGTAGAAAATGTCCTTATAGATACAAAATAAAAAGGAAAGAAAAGGAAAGGAAAGGAAAGGAAAGGGGCAATAAATAAAATCTTATTAGGATTTGACCCTATCCCAACCAATTAAGGCCATGAATCCACATTTACAAAACCGTTTTCTTCTTCTAAAAACTGAAAAAGAAACCAGGAGGAAAAGTGGCAGATAGATTTGAAATCATATAAATTCAACAAACAAGAGACAATTAATTGATGTCTTTTTTATTTCTAAAATAAAAAATAGGATGAGGATTAGAATGGGATTCTTACTTACATCAGTGAAGCAGCTTTGTACAGAGCAGAGAGAACAAAACAACTAATTGTTGTCTTGTGTAAGTGGCTTTTATAGATCCGAGCATCAATCTTTCTTTGTTGCACATATTCATGTTCTGTACTGTCATGATAACAATAATAAAGTGTAGATCTGATTTTTGCAAAGCTTGATCCATATCTGTATTTGCTGCAGTAAGAGTCAAAGCCTTGCACAGCCATGCAGTCCTACCTCACACAGGCTCCGCCCCCTATTCAACTCTGAGGGCATACTCTCCTCCAACAGCACACACACATTCACCCACTGAAATTTGCAAAGTCAGGACTTGTCTATCAAATATGTGTGTTTGCCACAACATGAACCATTATCTTTTTTCTTTTTTCGGCATATCATTCCCGTGTACCATGATGAACTCGAATGTGAGGTGTGCAGATTGGACATCTTTATTTCACTCTTACTGTGGCTTTGATTAGCTTTGCAAGACAGATGGACTCCTGAGATCTAATGCCTGAAATCTCACGACTCCATCTTGAAAAGCTTTAACTGGATTTGTTTGTGTCAAGCCAGAATATGACCGGACCAATCAGCATCCCTTGAGGACTGAGAGGTGGTAGCTACGAGTGTGGTTTAGTTTTAATGAAAGCAAGAGGGAGCTGCAAGCTAGTAAACAATGGCAGCCGCCAAAGAGGTCAAAGTGGATGCTGCAATATTTTAACAGAGCTGGACAACATTTCATCATTAAAAGAAGAGAAAAGAACAGCCTGAACTGCCTTTATTCACTCTTCTTCTGACAGGCTTCAGTACAAGTATGAGTGTGACAGACAAAGTGTTCATCGAATTACCTTCTAAATGTTTTTTTTTAAAAGACCCCCCATCCCCCACCCCCGCTGTTTAAGGACTGTTTTCCTGATAGACATGTGAAATATATACTAATATAAGCCAAACCTGACATATAAATATGCCAGGCAAGGCTTTGATTAAGTTAAATTAAATAGGGAGTAGGTGGGCTTTGACAACTAATCTTTAGCTTGTCAGAACCAGTGGGCTAATCTGATGACATGCTGCTGCAAAGTGTAGATTTATCAGGCTTTAAATACTGAAATACTGTAGCCATAGAGTCCTGTAGAGGGCAGAGACACATGCAAATTTCAGTGAGGCAATGCTTGCATACTATTGGAGGAGAGTTTACCCACAGAGTCCAGTAGAGAGTCCAGTCTATGCCTGTAGAACTAGGGTTACAACATTGTAACCTTCGTCAGTAACCATTAGACAGGTTGGCAGATGAATGGCCTGACCTGATGCAGCGCTGCAGTTAAGCTTGCAAGCCATCATCAAAATGGTCTCTGTGGCTAGGTCTCATGTACTTGATTGTTGGTGTGTGACTGTGGTTTTTGTGTGTGTGTGTGCGTGGTCAGAGCCCTGTGGTGACCTGCGTGACCTCTGAGTTGAGATCGTCGTTGGCAACGCCGCCACAACAGCGAGAGTCAACCGACGACCCCTCCAAGGCTAGTCATACCTGCAGCAAGAAAATATGTGTATACCAAATTACATGCAGCATATTTATAAGTCATTAATATCTGTTTAGCAATTTAAAGTTTAGCATTTATATTAGCTTGCTTCCCAAGAGAAATGATTCACAGACATGATGCATTTTCCAAAATGTTGAATTGCTCCTTTAAAAACATACACGCGCTGCTATCTATACACAAAGACAGTGTCTACCTGTTGATTGGACCTTTCTCCTGTGTTTGCAGTGATGTGTTCACGCTGTGGCATCTTGCGGCTAATGACTCCGGTCCGGGACGAGTTCTGCATCTCCAACACAGAGGGACTCGGGGTGCAGAACTCACGGAAACATCTCTTGAAATTCTCATCCAGGTAGCCATAAAGAACCGGGTTCAGGCTACTGCAGGGGACGAGAACAAGGTCACAGTTTAACACTTAAACATCAGTTCTCACATAAAATTAAATACTGTTTTTCCTCTACACACAGTAATCTTATCTCCATAAAACACATTATGTTCTAAGTGTCCTGTTATCTACAAGCAAAGAGATAAATACTCTCCACACAACACACACCCCAATGTCAGTAACTGTAACTTACGTGATTTATCTGAATTAGCACTAATAGATTGGATTAGAGGATCAGAGGAGGATATATGTTTCTGAGGCTACGTACCTGTTGGTGTAGCCCAAGGCGATGCAGAAGTGCCAGGTGATGGTCTGCAGCGTGGAGCTGGGGATATTGATCAGTGCTGTGATGATGACAAAGATGTGGATGGGCGTCCAGCATACGATGAAGACAGCAACCACCACCAGGACCATGCGGGTGATCCGACGCAGGTTCCTGTCCTTCTCCTGTGTGTGAGTGGAGGTAGGTGGTTTAGTGTTGCGGATACCACATTACAAGATGATTGTTGAAGAAAAGAGGAAGAGGCACAAAAAGGAAAGCATGTAGAGAGGATAATGATGATGGAGGAAGAACAAAGGAGAGTGGAGGATAAGAGAGGGAAGAAAAAGTGTAAGTGGAAATGGTGAAGAGGGTACAGAAAAGGACACAGGAGTCGGACAAAAGGAAAAGGAAGGATGAGACAGGATGAGGAGAAGATTGTTATGGAGGGATAAGAGGAGAGGTCAAAGAGAGAGAATCAAGAGGCAGAGAGAAAAGAAAAAAGGAAGAAAAGTGGTTAAAAAAGTGAACCCATGGTTTAAGAGCTGTTAGGAGGAACAAGAAAGATTTCTTTGATTTTCCATTTGTATCCTAACAAAAATGTGCATGTTGTGCAGCCGCTGTTTGTTAAATATTAGCAATTACTGAGTGTTAAATTACTGTGTTTGGGTCATTTTATTTTGAACTGCGCTTAATTAAAACTGCTCCACATCCTCAGGCTCACGTTCATTTTCCCCGACTACTTTCTCTTGAGAGAAATGAGTTCATCCTGCTCCTGTTTACATGTCTGCTCTTGACAGCCTTCTAGCTTGTTTCATTAATCTAATGCATAAATCGTTAAGTTATTCTTTAAACAGCATGGGCCATTTAGTTTGAAGACCCAGGTTTCTAAAATTTCTCAAAATGCTCACTAAGTTTTCATTTGCATCAAATTAAAATCACGAGGCACATCATGTAGAAAATAACTCATAAAATGAACAATTTTTAGCTCATTTTCACAACAGGAAAAAATTTTTTTTCTTTAACCTGGGAGCCCGACAGCATGCGCACGCTCTTGAGCCGCAGGATCATGAGGCCGTAGCAGACGGTGATGATGAGGACAGGCATGATGAAGGCAAAGATGAACACGCAGATCTTCAGCAGGGTGTCCCAGTACCAGGAAGGGTGGGGGAAAATCAGCTTACAGTCAACAATACTGGGGGCTGTGCAGAGTGAAGAAATACACATGCTCACGATATACGTTTTTTCATATGTTCACAGACAAACAAGGACACAAACATTCATTACTTCCACCCTTCTGCGCTGTTCTTGCTCATTTTAAACATCTGTTTTTCTTTCCTTTAAAATGTTAAATATCTCAGTTTTATGTGGTTGCACAACAAAAAAACAAATGCAACATAATAAGTGTGATGATAGTATTTATGGGTGCTACTAATGATCATTTTTATTTTTGAGTAGACTGGTAAATGTTTCTATGATTCATTGATCAATTGTGTAGTCTTTAAATGTGAGTAAATGTTAGTAAATAGTCAAAGAAAGATGCCAGGGTGATGTATTTGATTTTCATATTTAGTCCAGCCAACAGTTAAAAAACTGATGTTAATCAGTTTATATATAAAACTGACAAAAGTGGCAAATCCTCGCAATTCAGAAGCTAAAACCAGTGAAATATTTAAACCTGCATTAACTGATTTGGCCAGTTGGGGGCAGTGATAACAAAACATAACACGGTGTTAACATATCACTACCATTTACGCTCATATTGCAACTATTATCTGTTAGCAAACAGTTTCTTATTTACACATCCAGCAGAAGTTAAACAATGGTAGCATTAATGTGCAATCAGTTTGTTTCCCCTGCGGTGATTGATGACCCATTATTCACTCTTCTTTAAGAGTCCTGACTCCTGAGGGAAATCAATCTCTTCATCCCACACTGATAAACCAACAAATTGTTTAGGAGCTGAAGGATTTAAGAGGTCTTCTGTTTTGTCTGTGTTTTTTAGACATTATGGGAACATTCTTCTTTCTTCGGGTCATTTTAATTAAAACTGAATAAATAATTGTCTGAGTGCCTTTGTTTCTTCGGGGTTTGTACTTTGAGACTGAGTGTTTGTTGTTTTTCATTTGCCATCATTCTGCTCTCATTTTCTTGGACTTCACCAATATTTAAATCTAAGAAGCATAAAATAATGCCATTAATGGACAAGACAGTACATACTCTAAATACAGTTAATTTGCTGTGTCTCTGCTCGCAACATTTTCCTTGTTTGGGATTGTATCTATTTAAACCCAATTGTATTTTGGGAATTTGGTGCATATGGAATGAGGGTATCTGGACATTTCAAAGAGATTATAATGCGTAAGAGGCTGTTGTGTATATTTGTAATTGTCTCTTCTGTATAGTTCCAGAAATTAAATTACTTGTTCTGTTATTCAACGCTGTTTATCATCAAACAATACAAAAGGAGATCTTTGCAATTCTGTGTCTTTCTTATTCAGTCTCAGCAGAGATGTTTTTGTCTAACTGCACAGATATAAAGGAAACTCATTACTGAAGAGCTTTTCTTTTTCTCCTCCAAACAGAGCGTGATCACACTTCAACAGTTTCAGTGGCAGTTTTCTCTGCATCACCAACACAATTGCACGCAGACGTTCTGTCAAAGAAGCCTGTGGTTGCAGGTAGCTCTTTGACAATGCAGCTTTATCACCAGCCAAGTGTATAGAATTAAATAGTTATTTTGTGCAATTACACAGAATACCTTAAACAGCTCCTCTGGATCGTCTCCGTTTATAGTCTGCTGGAGAACATAATTGCTCTTAAGGCTGGAATGGAATGTAGAAAATGAACTGAGAGCGTTTACTTCCTGTTTTGTTCTTGTATTTATTTTCAAGGTCATGTTGAACTTACTGTCAATCACTGACTAAAAAATAATTGGTAAAAGCATTTGTGTGTTTGCAGTGTAGAGACAATGATGCATGCATGCTTACAGGTGACAGCAGTGGAAGCCATGAACATGACCGGCAGTCCGATGGCTGAGGAGAGAATCCAGTTGCAGATGTTAACTATTTTGGCATTATGAGGTGTCCTAAAGTCCAGGGCTTTGACTGGGTGGCACACAGCGATGTAGCGGTCGATGCTCATTGTGGTGAGCGTGAAGATGGAGGTGAACATGTTGTAGTAGTCGATGGACATCACCATCTTGCACAGCACGTCTCCGAACGGCCACGTCCCCATCAGGTAGTTGACACTCTGGAAAGGCAGCGTGCTGGTGACCAAGGCGTCTGCCAGAGCGAGGTTGAAGATGTAGATGTTGGTGGCTGTCTTCATTTTGGTGTATCTGCACAGAAAGCATGGGTTTATTATGAGACAGTGGGCCCCTGTGTACACTTCTAAGAGAGGTAAGATCCTCAGACTGACTACAGACGATGTAGCAGCATCATCTGTAGTCGTTTTGCCTCTCATTTTAGAGGGGTTTTTCGTGTCTCTATGAAGTCATTTGGAGTCTCTTTGTAGTCACTTTTATCTCTTTGAACCAACAGGCATTTTTGCATCCTTGCCACATATTGGATTTTTTCAGAATAAATGGGGGATTTATTTTTCTTTAAAGGGTTAAGAAGATTTTTCTAGTTATTGTAATAAACAAACAATGACAATAACCCACTGACTTATCTGCAAAATGCGCTGCCACAAAACTGAAAACAGGTTTGTTCTTTGAGGAGCTAAACTTACTGATAGGGAAATAAAAATTTGTATAAACATAAAAGTACATTTAAATTTTGACAGTCACTGTTAGGTTATGCATGTGTATATTATGGCACAGAAAATTACAAAGCAAGAAGATTTTGGGCAAAACCCTGCTGGTTCGCTCAGGTCTTTCTGTGTGCAGATTGCATGTTTTCCCTTCATCTGTGTGGGTTTTCCTTCCGTTGCTCTGGCTTCCTCCCACACAGTACAAAGACATGCAGGTTAGTTTAATTGACTCAAAATTGCCCCTAAGTGTGAATGTCGGAGTGGGTGGTTGTTTGTCTCAGTGTGTTAGCCCTGTGATGAATTGGCGACCTCAGTGTTTCCCGCCGCTCGCCCAGTCTCAGCTGGGATCGGCTCCAGCCACCGCAACCATGCAACGGAAAAGCAATCATACATAATGGATGAAGGGGTGAAAATGCATTGTGGGATGAGACCTTATCTGAGACATAAATTAATCTCTGCATTTCTTATTAGAAACTCTCTCCCGGTAATAACAGGTGCACTGATAAGCAAGTATCAATAAATTCATCATCTCATAATAAACAGAGGCAAAAGGTTTAAGTAAATTGACATACATTTGTTTCTGAACATATGAAACAGGAAATTAGTATCCAAAAAGGATCAATAAACATGTACCCTGTGAGGACAAACATTTGGAAAACGACACAAGACCAAGAAGTGATTCAATTTAAATGTGATGACTTTGTTCATTTGCAGAATTTAAATGTAATATGTAATTTCTTCCCCTGTTGCTCCCAGGTGATGTGCTGCATGAGCTTAGACGAGCGTCCTGGGACGTTTTGTAAAGAATTCAGGCCCCTTGCATACAGCTACCAGCTCATTTTGCAAGAGTAAACTTTCAGTTTAATCAGTTCTAATGGCTCAGTTTTAAAAAAGCTGTACACAAGAGTAAAGGCTCAGACTCCTTGAGGTTTTAAAGAAATCACAAAGAAATTACCTCCCTCAGGCTGTTTACAAAGAATACTGCGTGTGCCCTTCTGCATAGCATTTATTTGCACTGACATTTAGTGTGTTGAATAAGCAGGTTTTTATGCATTACATTCATATATTCATACATGCATTATAAAAACCCAACAGGTTTACAATTAAGGCTTGGAAACACGCGGGAACACAAAATTGCCAACAGTAAAATTCATTTTTGAGGATTACTTCAAAGACACGATAAAATATGCATAAGAAGGTAAGTCTATTTTTCATTGCACTGTCAAAAAAGACACAAAGACGTCTATTCTTAAGCAAAGTGCTACTGCTACTCAGTCTGCAGCAGCTTTTTATCATCTGAAAGACAAGTTATCAAATGCTTTCAAGGATTGTTCCCTTCACAAATATCAAAGAAACGTCCATTCACTGTCCTTGCTGGGCAAAAGCAAAGGCAGCTCAAAGAGATCGAAGGATTGAGCTGTGTTTTTAGAAATCAGAAGAAAGAGCATGCATCCATTAGCAAAGAGGATGAAAACAACAGGATTAAATAGACTCAAATGTTTAGATCTCTTGTCAGCAAAGAAATATTCTGTGTTTAGCGTTCCACATTGCAATGACATGAGGGGGAAGCTGGATCCCATCAAAAGATCTTACATGGTTTAGCTATACGTCGACCTGTAGACTGCAGACCCAAATGAAATATGTAGAAGACAACAATCAAAATCCAGGTCTTCTGAGGGCTAAAACACATTTCTAGGTGTCACACAGTGTTCATAGGAAAAATGTAGTGAAACTTTGGAGTGAAATGTTCAGAAACAACCTGCAGCTTGAGACCAGGTGAACTTTTCACAAGTCAGACTGAAGTATGGCATTTCAATTACGCTGCTTTTGTTTTTCACAATGTTAAATGTTAGGAGGATTTCTACCGTGGAGCCCTGTGATGATGTGAAAGCGCCTGTGAGCTATTAGGGCTCCACAGACTGGCATTACAAAGTAAAGAGCTAATCAACCGTAATAATGAAGCTATCATTAAGCTTTCAAGAAATGAGACTCTGCCTGTGAAACATAGTTCCTTACAAAGCTGCTGCTTTCACTTGTTAAGTCTACCACAGACTTTAGCGATTTCATCACAAGCCACGTTATGCAACACGTATGACATCAAGTTTGATGTATGCAGACTGTGCATTGACGAAATCTACTGAATCGAAGGCTACAACATGATTCAATATAACATCATCAGTGTGTGATGCATCATTGTGTTGTATTGAATCATGCAGCTATGATGTTAGAAGCCGACCTTGGATGCAAATACTACAAAGAAAGCTTGAGGTTTGAATTCATCAGCATGCTAACCCTCTCTGTTTGATTATTTTGTCATTTCATGCAGCATTTCTATTGGTTAGTGAGTAGACGGGGGTTGTAGTCACGCTGTTAGATGGTCATCCTAAATTTCTGACGCTGTCGGGGTTTGGTCACAGGACCAAGACATCTGTGGTCTTCAAAACCTCTTCCATTGTGCAATAAGAGACAAATAATCTGGAAACACAACCAAAGATGCCACCGTGTTTAGTCATCTTACACTGTATACAAAAAGAAGTGTATAACCGGCCTTTAATTTTAAAACAGAATATGTCTAGATTAATTTATTATTTTCATTATTAAGGTAATAATCATATAGAAGGGTAATTTCCTCACCTGACTCTCCACCAGAGAGAAAACAAGTCTATGTCCCAAAATGTCCTTTAGTATAATCCCCAACACACTGCAGTGATCACAATGTCGCTGCACATCATAGATACATCCCCTGCTGTGATGTTATTGAAATAATATGGTCATGCAAAGTGACAATGATCTATTACATCGTCTGGCCTTCACTTCATTAAACCCCAACTGCTGTTCTACCTGCAAGGTAATTTACTTCTGTTTTGTTCAAGCGCTCTCCTCAATAATCCCAAATCCTCTTACCAAACAGAGATGACAGTTATTTCATTAAATTCTGATTAACTTTAACAATGACGGCTTAGCGTGTTTGTGATTTCAGGCTTTATTTGCACAGGGACTGACGAGGCACATCGGAGATGCAGTAAAAGCCGTCACCCTGCACTGAGTGGTGAGCTGGAGCTGGAGGTGATTTTCCAGCAGCTCCTTATTGACTCTGAGGCAGTCGTTAACATGCCTGCAGACGATAACCCGTGTTTCTCCTGTGTGAGGCTTCTGAGCGAACAGCACGGGGTGTAATGGCCTCGTCCCACCTACATTAACGAAATGAGCTGTTGTATTAATGAGTTTTCAGCCTTTATTATTCTTCGCCCTTGAGGTTTTGTCTCACTAATCAACCATTTATTGTCAATATGTATTGATTATGTAATATACAAGATTTATTTGCAGTCTTTATCATATCACTTTCTGGAGCCTGTTTTGAACGGATATTCTTGTTGCTGTACTACATTGAAAAAAGGCAGTTTTTCCAGAAAAATGCATGTTTCGTCCAAAAACACTCATGCTGCCTAAAATTAGCTCCAGTTTTAGAGAAACCTCTGTGATCCTGGAGGTCATTATGGTAGGAGGAGGGGGATAAACCCTGCAGCTTGTATGAGAGGAAATAGTAGAGGAAAATAGTGCCCTGAGAGTCAACTCTATCCATGCTAGAAAGATGTGTTTACATGCATTGACAAAAATAACCAAGTTACTTTAAGAAACTGAATAATTGGAGGACATATTCACATGCATTGTAGTAAACTGGTTACTGTGAATCTGAGAAATAAAGAAGCAGGTCAGTAATCAAATTTCTCATTTACTACAACTTTATTAAGGAAGCTTTTTGTCTGTTTTCACAATAGAGGATGTTGTGTTGGTCCTCTTGACTCTTTTTGATGTGTGGGAGAAAATCTGATGGTGCAGCAAATGGAAGACAACAGGCAGACAGTTTTTTTATTCAAAGACACATTGCTATGTTCATCTTATCTCACCTTTCACCAGCTGCTTTATTATTAATTTTTCTGTCTGCAGTCGATCGGCTCACATGGGCAGGACTTGTTCACGCTGGCAGCCAAGATCCGTCTCTGGCTTATTCAGATTGCATCTAATTCACATGTGAAAATTGTATGTAATGTAATTCCATGTGATTCTATTATACTGGGAGCCATGTTTCTCGTTTACATGAAATCTGCTTTCTACAACTGCTTTCTCTTTGGTAAAAAGCCAATAAAATAACTTAAGTCCCAAGCAGGGAAAGATTGCAGTTGGGTAAAGATTGCAGTTGGGTAAAATTACCAAAAAAAAGGTTAATAATAGTTCAATTTGAGTAGAAATTCATTTGTTGTTAGTTAATAATTGCAATATGTTTAGCTGTTTGGAAGCTAAAATGTTTTTTGATTGTGTTAATAAAAAATAAAAGGTGGCACTTAAGTTCAGTAAAAACAAATTTTCTGTTGTAACTTGGTAAATAAATGTAGTTTAGGAGGGAGCAGTTTGTGCACAAAATAATGTTTCCTGGAAAAAAAAGCTATTTCCTCAAGTTTAGAACACTTTTATGAGCTGTGTCTCGCTAAAATGACTATTATGACAGCACTGGGTTACAAACTAGATATTTACAGGGGAAGTCAAGCGCATTATTATTTATAAAGAGCAAAATGAAATCCCATGCCAGCAACAATCATTTGATAAGTATCACTCATAAAGAGGATACAGATCTCCTGTGGACAGTTCCTCATTTTAGAGGAAATCTTTGACAAGAAAATTGCAGCTCTGTTTATTCCACAAAAACAGAAGATAAGAATATTGTCAATTTATGTGCCACTAAAAAAAAAGACCTTGAATGGAAATGTTTACAGCAAAAATTCAACCTGTAATTGAAGGGATGAGAAAATGACGGTGAGAAGGAAGATGACCCAAACATATGAAAAAAATGTTTAAAAATCTGCATCTACTTAGAATAAATATTTATCACCTTGTTTCTGTGAATAAATAACACTTGACAACAAAAATCTAACACGACTTGGTCTTTTGCCGGACCACCAAAGCACAGAAGCGAGAGACAAATGTGTAGTAATGGACCTTAAAATCGTACAAAACAGCCCTTTCAGTGAAATGTATAATTCATAGACTTCCATCAACCCATTATCTGTGGTTCCCACCTGGGGGGGGGGCTCCTTCTTCCTCCTGTTTGTCATCTGCATTTATTCATTCTTCAATGAAAAAAAACAAAAATAATGAGGGAAAATTCTACCAGATTGACAAGAAGCTGATTTAAACACTCACAAAAGCAGTCTGAAGGAAGAGAAATCTCATCTGCTGACCTCTAGTTTGAATTATTGACACGTCCAAGTCATTTGACACATACTGTGCCACTAAACTGTGTACTTGGAATAGATTTACACAACAATTCTCCTAAAGGGGGCAGTTAAGGACTCATTGTTTAATATGCACAAATTCTAAAGAGCTTCAAGTAGCAATTTGAGTGAATTTGTAATTATGATAATTTGGTTTTACCTCGGCTCTGACTAAAGATCCAAATAATCTGCTTTAATCGTTTTATGACAAATTATTGAAAGGAAAATTGCAACCACCTCCTGCCCGACTACCTAATGAGCCTCAGGTTGCTGAAGCTGTAAAGTTAAAGCAGAGAAATAGCTGTTTAACTGATCATCACTCTTTTGAATTCTGTTTTTTTTCCATCATGATGCTGGTCAGAATGAATATTTAATTAATAAGGGAAATAAGGAAGTGACCGCCTTTCGATGATGACACATTAATGTGTAATTTAATCAGATGCGAGTACAATTGGGTTTACAACTCATCCATTTGTTTAGATTTCTGCCAGTGTTCAGTCAGTAGGACACTCTGCAAAAACCAGAACCATTTGAACCTCGACTTCAAAAGTGCAACTGCGCACCCAGAATTCAACCTGCTATCCACATCCCATCATGTTAAAAACACGCAGCAGTGCAGAACTGCACAGGACACCTCCTCTGCAGGGGGCGTGGCCTTTTGGCGACATAACTGTGACATGGGGAGTCAAGGGGACACGGACAATGTGACGGACCGACAACGGCTCATTACAGCAGAAATAGCCATAAGGCTGGTAATTAAACTTAATCAGACATGAGCAGCTGTTGACAAACTCTTTATGTCAGCAGCAGCAGAGAGTCTGCTGGAGCTTTGACCGTCACTGGATGAACATTCACGGCCCTTTGTGAAAGTTTCTGTGTGATACCTAAGGTGCAGCTGAGGTAGGAGCCAAAGTCCCAATAGATAAGTGCTGCCACTCGGCGGCCATCTTTGTAACACCTCCAGGTGGCAGTTATTTTAGGTTAACAAGACCAGGCCCTATCGAAATGAATGGGGAGGTAACCATACCTGCACTCTCAGTGGTCATCTGGATAAAAAAAATGCATTTATAGATTCACCAGTGAAATCTTAGATTGACTGCTAAAAAAGTTTTGTGTCTTTGCCCCAAAATATTGTTTAAAACACGTTTTTTTTACAAAGGCTATACCTCCGCCATCTTAGGCGTTATGATTTCCCCCTTATAGTCCAATTCAAAATGAATTCTTACTCTATAGTCTCTGTAGGAGCTCAGGAAGGCTGATACGCTCTCCACTGTGTGTGTGTGTTTGTGTTTGTCACTGCCGGGGAGTGTCAAGCCCTGTTGTTTATAATGAGATCATCAACAAGATCATGAAAACCATTTTGCAAGCATTTAGTTGTAAGGCCATTTAGTTGTAATTCTGGACCAAAAAAAAACCCCAAAACTTATTGGTGTCCCTGGAAAAAAGAGACAAGGACACAATTACTAAAACTAATAGAACTCAATTAATTTTGTACCAAATTTCACAGCAATCTGTGCAACAGCTGCTTAGTTACATTTCTGGGAAAAAAAAATCAAGCAGCACAAGTGGTGAAGTCAGGGGAACATCAGTGTTGTTCAGATTATTGTTGAGTCAGAGGGACAAACTGTTGACCAAGACTGTTGTCTTTAGAGCTACGCTGCTAGCATCGCCACAAGAAGGAAAAGTGTTGTAAATGCTTGACTGAATATAAACATTTCAAATGTGGCAAGAAATCTTAACATCAACATTATTCACACACATGTTTAAACTCTCCCTTGTTGCATGCGATGTCTGTGTAATTGGACTGAATCAGGTCAAATCCAGCTGTTCAGGAACAAAGAATAAACACTGGCCCCATTATTTCTGACTGTAAATAATGCCCGAACCTTGTTTCCTTGCTGTTCGATTAGAGAAACACTATGACGGTGACTGACGTAAACGCTCATTGGACAACTAAATGGAGAGAAAATGTATTTTGCCCACACAGCATGTCCATGGTTCATGAATAGTGTGGAGCCGCACAAACATGCTGAATGCCAACTAGTTCATAACTGTCTGTTTTCACATGTGAGGATCTTGCTTCACCATGGCAACAACCGTGACCTGGCAGAGGAGCAGGCAAGCCAGAAGTGACCATTATAACTCAGTAATGACACTGTGGTGTTTGCTTCAGCATTCTTTGGCAAAATTTTTCTCTGTGGGGGAAAAACTCAAATTTTATGAGGCAGCATTAAGAGATACATTTGATTTTTGTGCCTACTAACTAAAATATACATGCTTGACAAGTTTTATTGTCTTTAATTTTTGTTCATTTTCAACGTAGTGTGATTTATGATGGGTTAACAAGGCAATTAAGCAAGACAAGGCGGTGCTGGTTAGCATGCTTACTTTGGTAAATATCTCTGCAATACAAAAAATTAACTCCTTTGTTAAAATGTCAGAACTGTTACTTCTTCACATTCTGTGAGTAATGTCATTTTTTAACATTTAAGCATAAATTCGGAAGACTTTTTACACATTGTTCCTTTGACAGTGATGTAAAAAACATAAAAGTAAAAGGATTACGATAAAAGGAGCTAATATATTTAATTTGTGGGAGGCAAAAGAGACACAACAGAGTTTTTAAAAAAGAAAATCACATTAGAATTTATTAGCTTACAGCTAACACCCTGCTCACTGTCTCGAGTAAACACTTTCCTCCGTGTTTTTGTTGCCTTCTGCAATGCTTCAATGCTAACAGAAGTGAAGAGACCAATGGCTTGGCTGGGCATTAAACGCTAGCCTGTGAGCACCAGCGTGAACATTGTTTATCTTTGGAACAAGCCTGTTGTGCATCAACAGCTTTGTCATCTTCAACAAATGTCAAGAGGAAACTTACACACTTGTGCTCAACTGTTTGAAACAGAAGCTGATTAATTTCAATGTCTATTGCTGCACAGTAAGCTAAACATAGTTCATCATGAGCCGGTGTTCTTCTGGCCAGGGTTTGTACATCCAGCCCTGTGTGAGACTCATAGGCTGCCGCTGCTGCTGGCTGCAGATAAATCTTTAGGTTGCAGAAACAGAGGCTGCTCATGTGAACAGACGTCTGTATGCCGCTGGCTTCAAACAGTAACACTGTCCATGCACAGTGTGAGAGCGTGATGGATTGAGGTGCTCAGGGTGTGACTGTGCATGTCAAACTGCAGCCATGTGCTTCTGTGGTGAGAACATGGGAGATTTTTGCTTTAAATGCAACTATGTACTGTTAATGTTTGCAGTGTGTGAAATGGATTTTCTCCCCTGGTATTTGAAGTTTTAGGCTATATATGCACACACAGTATCATGCTTTAATACTTTGGAAAATCAATTTTCAAACTGCATAAAAAAAACATAACCAGACCGGAAAATTTGACTGATTCAGACAATTAAATATCTGGCAAATGAAAAAGCTCCATCACACTGATGATAACCTAAAATCCAATACTGCTTTAAAAGAGCCCTGCTCATTGATTTGCAACTTTACCCACCATGACCTTCCTCAGCAAAGATATCAAAGGGATAGTTATGATGCTGCACACAGTACGGCAAAATCTGAACAGTTTATGGCAGTTTATATTGTGTAACTGCCCCCCCCTCGGTGCTCAAAGTGGCACACCCGGAGGTTTTCCAGTGCTCCGGGTGGCCGTTCCAACAATGCTGCCGTGTGTGCATCCTTGGATATTTTCTTTTCACCCTACTTTAGTTTGTCAAACAAACAAAGCATCTCAAGGGTAAAAAGCAGGCAGGCAGGGATGAGAACGGGAACAGGTCATATAGGCCTCAATAATACAGTTTATTCAAGGCCGTAATGAATTGTCCAGAAGCTGGTAGGCAGAGATGGCATTGAGCAGAAGGAAATCACAATTTTTTCACAAATCACATTTGTATTTGGACTAGAAACCACTGAAATAAACACCAAGAGGCATTTTCCATCAATGATAACAAATAAATTACTTGTTTTTCTGTCTCTATGAGAGATGATACTTTCTGCTTAATTAGCCTAATTATGTCTGTACACCGTATTTTCACTATGATTATTATTATTATTGAAAACAAACTGTCTTTGAGATCTCTTCAGTATGTGGAAAGCCAATCATCAGACAGACACTACTGAAAATATGCTGCGGGGAAACGGATACCACTATTGGCCCAAATGTCGGTAAATGGACCCACACACACTATTAGCTGCCATGACAGACCGAGACGTGGCACTTATTCTGGCACTGATTTGAAGTCTCTCAGGGTTTCCACTGCATTATATTGAATGACACTAACTGCTTGAGGAAAGCTCGAGGCAAAAAAAAGCTACTACTTGAGCAACAAGGTGAAAAGAGAGAGCAGTTGCTATTTAAGTGATGTTTTGGAGCAATATTTCTTAAATCAACACAGTGTAAAAAGCTCGCTGGATTTAATATCCCTCTTTACAGCTTTCACTGTTATCAGGACTGAGAAAACCAAAACAGCTTTCCATTAAAATTTTAGATTGCTCTGTGCAGACGCCAACACAAGCTGACTGCATAACCTGTCGAGCACACAAGCCAAAGTAAACTGGTGACCTGACAGTCATAAAAAAGATGTTTTGTCAGGAGGTGACAGCAGTGTTTTGCCTCTCTGTCTCTCTGACTGAAGCCTGTTAGCGACAACACAAGTTTTTGTTCAACATAAAGAACGCTTGTTATGTTGAAGACGAACTGTCGGTCGACCAAACAATGACTCAACATGTGAGGTCGGTCGATAGGAGGATATTGATTTTCTGCAACAGGTTGCGCTGTTAACCTTGATCAGACATTATGTGTCCCTAAATGAAAGAAATAATCAAGAAAGCACTGACTTAAATCACATTATGAAGTGGTGGAGAATAAACAAGGAAGGTTTCCTGAGGCAACAAGTTCACTGACGATGAGGATTTTATCATAGTTCAAAAATCCAGTTTTGGAGATTAGGGATTTAAAACACATGCAGAGAAAAAATTCATGGCCTTTAAGTCATCAAACAGCACTCTGAACTGGCATCATTAAACACTTTTCATCATTACAAACCCGGTGGGTTGTCATAGAAACTCATAGAAACTCCCAGTGGGCGATAAAATGATTATTACCCAGAGCTACCGGTTTGAATTGATTTCGCTGAGGTTTCTGTGCGTGTCACAAAGACATCATTCATTGATAGATGACTTTATTACATCCGACTCTAATTTAGCAGAGCAATCACAACGACAATATGAGAGAGAGTGTTACCAAGCACATCTGTTATTTTCTTCCGTATGGTATCAGAAATATGTGCAAAGGGGGTTGACTGACGTGGAGAGAAACTCAAAAGACGTTTTTTTTTATTTTCCTCTCAGCCAAAAATAGTTACTTGACAGGCAAAGAGTATTTTAGGATCAAGAAAGTGGCAACGTGTTGCATTAGTCTTCGCATGAGCGAGTGAGCCTTGCATGAGCTCCTCCTATCTCTTACATCCTGTTTTTATCTATTCAGGTTTGCCTTCTCCTCAGCTTGAACTTTCCCTTCTCCACTGCTCTACTTTACTTTAAATAAACTCATCTGGTAAAAAGAACAGAGGGGTGTGTGCTTGCATAAGACTTTTACGTGTATGTGTTTATGACATCTGTGTGTGTTCTGGATTACCAGTGTAACTGTCATCCCTCTCTGAAATCAACTGAAGCTGCCTGGATTCGGCTCCAAAACACAATTTCACATTTGTCACAAGCTGTCAGTCGCGTACTCACAGACAAACAGATGTGTAAACACACACAAACCGGCAGATAAATAAAAAAAAAATAATCACACACCCAAAAGTCAGCGAGACAAACAGCTCGGCTGAGCGTGTCTCAGGCTGTCAGATGGAGACAGACGGCCACTGTTGTGACAGATGTGCTGCTGCTGGAGCGGCGAGTCGAGGCTCAGCGGCTCAGAGTGATGCATTCACACTCTCCAGCACACACTGTGATGAGGAGTTACACACAGAATCATGCATGAAGTTCATATGGACAAATGAATGCGCATATACACACAAACTGTCGCACAACTGTGAAGATATGCTGAATAAACTGCTTTTTATTTTTATATTCTGAGCAGGTTGCCTTTTTTATTGTTTAAAAAGAAACAAATATAACAGACGGAATTACTGTCTTTATAGTTGCAATCCTTCAGCATGCTGTGTGTTTGATCTGAGGGTCTCGACACCAGTTGAACCATCATGAACAGCAAAAAGAGGCTGCAGAGGATCACACACAGAGTGCTGATATCTGACTGCAATCCTGCAGGTGGAGAGAAACTCGGTCTGTCATGGAAAAACTCTGCACCTCCCTGCTTTTCCATCACCTGATCTCTTTCCATTACAGTGCAGTGACATGACTGACAAAATTATATTTGTCTCTAGGGCTTCTCAACTATTTATTCAAAAGGCTGACCTTTAAGGGGGAAACCCTGCAAGAGTTTTTGGTTCTGGTTTGAGCCATTTTGTTGCATAAGATACTTGGCTTGTACCAGGATGAGGACCGTTTTTTCAGATCTAATCGCTTCTCTCTCTCTTTGAGTGTGTGATGCAGTTTGTTGTAAACAGATGCAAGAATGAGATAGAAATGTAACAAATGCACTGCTGCCTCAAAATTGTTTAAAAATGATCCTGAAGAGCTGCGTGTTTGAATGCAGCTGCCAGATCCCTCAAAACGGCTGATTGATTTGAAGTGTGAACAGAGCGGGTCATTGTCCGGGAAAAGTTTTCAGCTCCTGAATAAAAACCAAACTTGGCCTCGTTGAGAGATTCTTAATTAGTTTGCAAACACTTCAAACAGCCTCCAAATGGGATTATTAGGATCACAATGACACTGATCACACCCGCCACACATGCTCAACAACCACTCCACTGTATCTTGCTCATGGCTTCGACAAACGCCGCCCACTTCATTGTGATTCCCTCCTACAGGCCTAATGGTTTTCCATCTCCTGAAACGCAATAACAAAAAGAAAATGGGAGCCAATTTAGGAAAAACCCAGATCCTCTGTGATGCTAGCAATGGAAACAGGGAGCTCAAGGAGAACTTATCAGTGTGTTGCTTAGGAACACTAATGTAAATGTACTGAAGGTCTTTCACAAAGGGTCCCTCTGTGCCCTTGCCCCCAGCCTGAGACCCACATTTATTAAATGCAACCATTGTACACAGAAGTGAAAAGGTTTGTGAGCTCTCAAACTGCAATGAGCTTTACTTCAGATGAGTTCAGATGACCTCTTCGTGGTGTTTGCAACAGTAAACCATTCATGTGGACAATTGCTTTTTTTAAAAAAAAAAATAAAAAATTTAAAAACATACTAAAGTTCTAGTTACAACTACAGGGGTGTAAAATCATCAGATTGATTTTTGAGACCAAAACTACGATGCCCTCTGGTCCTTTGAAATGTCAGCCCTGATGAAGACAGACACGTTTAACAGAACCTGTCATAAAGCGTGAGCAGCAGAATGAGGGCAAGTGAGTGAGTCACTTCGTAATTGACGAAAAGACAAAAGAGCCGGGAGCTCCCATCACTCATCAAGAGGAGAAAGAGACATGAATCTGTCCTTTTTGTTCCCTCCTCTCTCGTTAGTCATCATTCACAATCAAAGAGTCCCTATAAGCAAAAAACTTTTCCAGTTCCTCTGCGATCTCCTGAGTCTTCACAGCCAATATCTGTCAGATCCTGAAGGTTTCAAAGCTGCTCACAAAGGAGTGATCTGCCTTCTTTTTCTTTGTCTTCCTGCTTTTTTTCTCCTTCCTCCTTTAGCCGAGCTCCGCAGGCCACCTGTTGAATGCAGCGCTTTTCTTCTGCTGCAGTGTTTAAAAGCTCATTACTCACAAAAACACACATTACAGGCAGCCCAGCCAAATCACTATGAAAGTACACTCTCTGCCACGGCGCTGTACACAATAGGAAGTCTCACACTGAGCTGTTAAACTCTTTCAATCTTAGGATAATTATCATCATTAAGAATTCATGCAGCTTCTTTGTTAAATGCAAAATTTGAACAATTAATCTTAATTACCAGCTGATAGTTTTATTGTTGCCGGGTGTGAAGGTTTGGGACTCGTTTTATGCTGTGTGACTCTGTCGCCACTTTAAAACAAACAAAGTAATTGCAGCATGAAATCCACCGGCGAGCGGCAATGATCGAGCTGTCCACTTGTAATCAAGGCCAAAGTACACAAAGGTTGCATGCTCAGCGCTGTGCAGCTGTTGTAAAAGATCAACGAGCCATGTCTCAAATTCTGTGGAGAGGTAAGAAAAGGACGTGCCGAGTACCAGGCGCAGAAACACACACACACACACACACAAGCTGACAGTTGAACAGATTTTGCAGCTCTCCTGGAAAAAAAATCCATATGCTTGACGCTTCTGCGAGGTTTTGGTGTTAACAGCCACATGAGTGTGAACTCACACTTGTCACGCACATGAATACACACGAATACACATGAAAGGCATTTGCACTGTTGAAGCAAACAGGGTCTGCTCACGAGTCTGTGGCACTGAGGAGAGGATTTGAAACGAAGTCAGTGATTCCCAGAGCTGATTTCTATGCATTTATGTCTTTGTCACCATGAACATCTAGTGACTGAATTCATGTGAATGAATAAATGTTATTGAAGCTATCAAAGTGTTTACAGTCATTTCAGCATGTGAATCTCTGAGCTTCCACTCCACTTCCTGAGAGACGACTGAAGGGATTTCACTCCTTAAAAGTAGAAACCAATTTAATTTGTTCAAGTTCAGATTATTGAGGCCTCACACTAACTTAATCTTAACTACTAAAGGCATTCATGCACAAAATATGGGCTTTGAGATTTGTCTCCCATCACTTACACTAACGCTTAGCGTTTAAATCACCTCTAATATTGATTTTTTTTCTGCTTTGATTTTAATTAAGGCTTGTTGAACAAAGAACAATCAATACGATTCAGACACCAAATGTTTTTTTAATGTTTACAAAACAGTTTGGGCTCCAAGTTTTGTCTTGGTTTATAGTTTTCTTTGTTTTTTTTGTTGTGTGTTTGCACCTTTGTTTCTCTGCCCACCTGTGATGCATCAGCCTTATTAGCCAATCAGCTTCTTACTATTTCTTCACCTCATCCTCCTCACCTGAGCTTCTCCAGCTGCCTCTCGTTCCCTCCTCAGTCTAGCTTGTATAAAAGTCTGGATTTAGGTTAAGTCATTTTCAACTGTTCTGCTCTGTTTTTCTGGTCTGTTTTTATTTATTTGCAATCATGACTTTTGCTTTTGATGCTGCCTGTCTGGTTCCACCTGCTCTGCTCTGCTCTGCTCTCTTTTTGTGACATGAATAATTAAAACCTCCATTTAGTGGATGTCCTCACAGTGTTATATGCCGGGGGGCAACTGCCTCTCACTCCAAGCTCGTCACATATGGCAGCTCAGTTAGGATCCCTTGGCAAGTTTTTCCCCCCATATACCCTTTGATTTTCACTTTTATTTTACAGTCCAGAGCAGTATTAGTGACCACAGCTCATTATTCAACCCCAGTGTTGCATTTTAGGCTCTAAATATTTTGGAAACTCATTTATTCTTTAAGCTCTCTGTAGTCTGTTTGTGGCTGAGCTGCTTTAAACTGTAATATTCACTGATTCAGTTTTAAATGGTGCTAGCTCCAGACTAAAGTCCTCTTTTGAAGCTTTATCAAAAGCTTTCAAAGCAACAGGCGTGTTAATTCCAGCTTGTTGTAGACACTTTTGTAAAATGACACTAAAAACTGAATCTTTTCTGATTTAAATCTGCACAGATTTTGATGCTAAGCTTTAATTTTCTTTAACTAATGACTGATAATGTCTTGTATTCTTATTGAACTCAAAGAAAGAAGCATGTTTTTCTCCTTCTGTCCCTTCAATTTTCAGTCTGGTTGAACCTTTGTAGGTCGAAATGTTTTTCAAGTTTTTCAAATCCTTCACACACCAAAAACTATTTGTTAGGAGGATTTTCAACAACCTTGGAGCATGAGGTACCTCTCAGAAATAGAGTGAAGTCCTCGCAGCAGACCGATTGTACCCAATCAAACTTTTGTGGCAGGTAATTTCGAAACTTTGAACAATAACGGTGTTAGATATTGCTTCAGGAAGTTGCCACGATGGATAGCAGAAACAATAACAGGAACCATTTTGCTCTCAAGTGTACATCTAGATATGTCACAACTGTTTAAGATAGACTTGAAAAAAATGTGAGTCTGTGGCTTGAATTTACAAAGATTCTTATCTCTTTGGATCGCCTACAATCAACACAAACCCCAGAGACGATTTTTCGTGTAAGGTTTTGTTGCAGAGACTATTTGTCATGTCAGGCAGGGGGAGCTGCAGGAAACCCATTAGAGGGAAACATTAGTGAGGATCTGTGACATTAGTCTTGAGAACCAGATTGTGTTGACTCTCATCATAACATCATATTTCATGCGACCGAGTTCAAACTCACACATAAACAGCAGGGACACAGATGTTTGGAAGTTACTTTGACATCAGAGAGCCGGGTCACGGAAATTGTGCCTCATGTGAAGAAGTAACAGAATTACACGAGGTCACATTTGTTTTGCTGCTACGTGCGGCACAGAGTAAGAGCGGTTTGGTGCCTGCAGGTCAGCGGGTGCAGACGTTCGGTAGCTTCTCGAACAAAAAAAGGCATCCAAAGTTTTTAGGTTTTCTGAATGTGATCGGCTGCCTGCTCGTCCAGCCGGCTCGATGGGGGGATGATGGAGGCAGGGCTTTGGGGAGGCGATGGAGTCACTTTGCACTCACCATGCACAGAACGCCTCGCAGTGTTTCCATGGTAACAGGAAGCACTCTGCACTGGCGGCATATTCCTTGTGGAACAAGCCGTTTCTGCTCAACCGCAATTGATTTTTCCGATTGAGCATGCAGATCTCTGGGTGTGTTTGTTTGCTCACAAGAAGTTTGCGGATGTGAGTGTGGAGCAAACAGATGCACAAAAGGACGTGGTGATAAAGAGTCGGAGAGAAATTTTTAATGGCTTTAAGGTTATCATTGCTCAGACACTGAGTAGGAAAACATTGCTCATTCACCATTGTCTCTATTTAATCTAGAGAGATTGCATCCAAGGCCATGACTGTAAAGCCAGGATGGAGAGTTCAGGACATTTCCATCTGCCAAGTAAATATCCACAGTGTGTTATAATGTCTGCTCGCTCTCAAGCCAGTGGTGAAAAGAGATAAAAGACTTTAAAAAATGGCAGTGACAGAGAAAAAGACAAAGCGGATGATGAATGTTAATGACTCTGATAGATTGCGGTCCTCGGACAGACGAGACACATCCTTTACCTTCAGTCCAATTCCCTCAAAGTCTCATTAGTCAAGCTTAAAAAAGTTGCAGAAAGCCACAAAACTTTTCTTGCTCACGCACACGCTAACAACCATGCATGCCTGCACACAAACACATGCTCCTGGTTGTGATGCCCATTTCATTAACCCTAAGAAAAGGGAGGGGAAGGGTTATGCCATCCTAAGTTTTGTTCTCATTAAACAATTGTGGGACTGAAACTGAAGTGACGTCCCTTCACATTTATCATCTGCTTTGTAGACAAACTACTTTGGAAAAAAATTAAACATGCTTGCGTACCAAACTCATAAATCTTAACAGCTATTGTATCTCTGCCAGATGGCTACAAACATAGAGTAGATCCTGTCGTTAAAATGGTGCCAGTTACGTAACAATTATATCAAAAAAATGATGCAGTTCATTTTCCCTGATGCTTTTCTTTTCCTGCTTTGATGCTGTGGGAGTGACGGGGGCAGCAGGGGAATAAATTCATTCTAATTATGTGCAAAAGTCATCTATATAAGCAGTTTTCAGTTTCAGTATCTTCAAGTATTGAATTTCACTACATCTGCTACAGGTTGCATCCACTTTAATGAATGATGTGGGGCCAACAGACCATGCTGGGTTTAAAGCTGAAAAGATGATCCTCCAGCAGAGACTTATTCACGTACTCTACATTAACTTCTCTGTTCTGCTGTTTTTTTGACAATAAAACCTGCCAACAGGTTGTGACTGTGGAGCTCAAGATGTTTTAAAAACTTTAAGAAACGCAGCAGGACTGCGAGGCTGATTGCAAAGGTTTTATTAGAAACTGAACCCACTGCAGAGCAAAGAGTGGGTATTTGCAGTGTACAGTGCTCCAACAATGACCTTTTCTACAAGTAAGTTTTAATGTCACTTGGGCAAAATATCCTCGTAGTCTTTCCATCCCTGGGGGGCAGAGCTTCCGTATATATGTTTGAGTAAAAAACATCCGGCGTAGATGCCAAAAATATCCCGAAAAGACGTGTGCATTCTTTAGCAAAACAGAACTATTTGGGGAGCACTCAGACTGAAGAGCGTGATGTGTGCAGTCTGGCAGAAGAAGAAGCTCCATACTGCATCTGCCCCGGAAACAGTGGGGAGGTGTAACAAAGTAATGATATAATACAGCTATGATGGAGAAGTAACCAAAAATAGAGAAATCTCCTCCTCTTTTACCACTGATGCATCAAACAGTGGTTTTATTTTGGCTTTGAAGCCATTCGAGCACCTTTCTGAGCAGCTCAGCACATCAAACCCTCCACTCTGCCACCCTTCACTGATTCTATCACACCAAATAATGCAAGTAATCACAAGGTGAAAAAACGAGGGTGGACCAAGCTCGTCTTTATCTACATTCTCTCCAACTTTCTCACCGCTCCGCATCAATCTTTCTCCCCTCAAGACTCCATTCAGCTATTTTCCAAGTTCATCTTTCACCTGTTTTGTCCTCATTTTCCTCTTACCGCTCTCTGTCTGCTTCACCAGTACGGTGATTTTTATCACCTAGAGAGCCGCATCTAGAATAACATCAGCTGAGGGAGAAAGCTTTAACCAACAGAAATGTCAGATATGCAGTTTAAGGCCACTGGCGAAATCCTCATCCTCACATTGAAATCCGCCTTCGCAGTCTAATGTCATTAATGCAATTTCTGATTTTAAAGTTAACACAAATACATATTCAAATAAATTCCTTCAATTAGCGTAAATTTGATTGAAATCATCATCATTGTATGAAAATGGAAATTGGAATAATAAAAAAGCATCTTGGAGAGACTTTTTACCAGATTTTACCCTTTTTTCCTGCAAATATTTCCTCTAGTAACAAATTTCCTCTAGTCAGTTGTTCTCACTTAATAATAAAAATTAAAGAGTTAATGTTGTGGGTGAAATGAATGTGGGATTAGGAGTCTCATCTATTCTGCAGAGAGCAAGTGGCCTTGAAATCTGTCATTTTGTTCATCACTCATCATGCATCATTATCCTTTCCTGCTGATGACAGGTGATTAAAATGAATAAAAGCTCTTCCTGGGATGAGAACTTGAAGTTTGACATTTGTTCGAAACAAAGTTTATAATATAAATTAATGAGATGTTAAATGAGCGTGAAACTGTCCTACATTAAAGGAGTGGGGGGGTAATTAAGGGCATATTGGAACATTTAGTTTAAGTCTTTTATGCCTGTTAATGATGACTTTTTATAACTTTTAGGAACCAAATAAGTTTTATCAATCTACTGAGCTCTTCTTTAAACTGGAGCTGAAGCTGAGTCTAAAGGGAAGCACTGATCCGACTTCAAACATTAGTTCAATATCAGCTGCTTATTCTGAGAGCATTTCTCTGTTTAACATAAAAATTAGAGAAATGACAGGCATGTGTGAGGAAATCGAGGGTACTGAGTCACTGTGCACACAAAGGCAGCAGCATTGGACGGGATTCAAGGTGCGTGATGCTTTGGGTTAAGACTCTCATGGGAGTGATGTGCAGCATCTCGTCTCATCAGTGCGATTTTCTAATTTAGTCACGGCAATGCTGGATGGAAGAGAGAGATAATGCAGCTGCCTGCTGTGTCTTTACATACGTGGGCTACAACACGTTATTATATCTCTGTTTTTATTTCCACATCCCATCGCTCGGCTTGTTTTCTGCGCGCTGGAGCAGCTCGAGAGATTGGAGGCATTTTTACGCACGAACGGCAGCTGAGCAGGCAACGCTGCCAACACCGCATTCACATGGTCACACTCGGCCCCATAAACACACACGCGCACGCACAAACAAACACACACAAACACACACACATCTCTATGTACATTTATAGTTAATGCAGCTCAACAGGTTGCAATTTTTAGTCTTTTCTCACTTACAGTCATATCTGTTGAAAAAGTGTTAAAGGCCTGATGATGCGAATCACAGCTAAAAAAAACAACAACAAACCAACAGACAAACAAACAAACATCAGCACACATCTGTATTTTTTGTGAGGACTTTTTTTGTCTGTCCTACCTGACGATGATGTACATAACCAGCACGTTTCCAACCAGCCCCACCACGCACACCAGGGAGTACAGAGCGGTGATAATAATCGCTATGATAACCGGGTTGGCGTCATCTTCCAGGCTGCCGGTCAGACCAGGTTCCCCGTCGCATCGCGCCTCCGTTATGCTCGTTGTGTTGTCGCTGTCGTTGAAGTTCCGACAAAAGCTGCTAACGTTGTAAAGTGCGGGGAGCTGGCTCCGGTAATCCGCGCCCGAGCCGTTGCCTGCGCTCTCCATGGTCCTCGGTGTGCGGTAGGTGCTGCTGCGCGCCTTTTTTTTCGCCTCCACTCCGTGCCTTGAATGCCCCGCTCGGTGTTTCTCTGTCGCCTGCTCGGAGAAACGCTGTGTTTGAGACGCGGGACGGAGAGCCGGTAACGTTTAATCTCACCTTGTTGAAGAATGTGGCCGCGTGTGATGTGAGTCGCGCGGCACAGCGAGCCTGCGCGAACAGAAGCGACGGCGTGAAAATGAATTAGTTCGCTCCCTTTCTTCCTTCCTCCCTCGGTTCCTTCCTACCTTATTTCATTCCCTCCTCATTTCTCCCTTTCGGTCAAATTTGTTTATTCCTTCATTTTTTCCATTTCTCTTTCACTTTGCTTCATTCATTCCTCCCTGTCTTTTAGCCACCCCGTCTTCCTTTTTCACTTCTTTTACTCCTCCCTTTTCCCTTTTCCCTACTGGAACCTCATCCCACTTCTAATTTCCCCTTATAATTTATTTTATTTCCTTCCCACAAGTTTCCACCTTCAGTTTTCTGTCTTTTCTTGTTTATTTTGTTCCTCTAATATTTTTTAATTCCTTCCTTCTTGTATTTTTTTTAGCACTCCGTCATTTCTTTATTTTTTCTGTGATTTCTCACCTCAGTTCTTGATTCTGTTTGTGTTGGAGGAATTTGTGTAGACAGCTTCACAAAGAGCTTTACATTAACACACACACTCACACACACTCACTCACACAGATATACTATTGGACAAAAACACCATCATCCTCTCCCTTAAGTGACAGTGATGTGCTGGAAACAAACTGTTCCTCACTACATTTCTTTATTACTTTGTTATTGGAAACAACCAATAACACGGTCATTGAACAGGAGAAAGTAAAACCTGTTAGAAAATGAAACATCATGCCCCGAGCAAGCACTTCGAGTAAGACCTGACAACGTCTCAATGGAGGATGAGGGGGAGTCCAGGGATTAGCTGTCAAGTTGTCCATGCATGTACATGCAGCCTTTTGATGAGTCTCCTCACTTCTGGTTCCTGTTTTCTGTGCTGTTCCCTAATCAGTGAAGCCAAGCAGGGGAATGTAGCACAGTGTAATCCAATAGGGATTGATTTTAATCAAGATAATGTCCCTGCCTGTCTCATTACAGTTTCAGAGTGGCACGAAATGGGCAAAGATCATTTACTAAACGTGCCTGTTTGGAGTACAACTACTACATGAGAGTAACCGCTGTAATACTCAAAGACACTGTTGTAATGCTGTTTTCAAAATCGCTTTATTCAACATAATCCACACAATAAAAAAGAAAAGTAGTCAGCTAATCGTATTAGTGAGTGAGCTGAATAAATCGGAGGAGCAGCAGGCATGGAGGGAGCCTTATTGTTGCTGCAGGGGAGAGAGTTGTATCACTTTGAGAGCACAGAGATGTTTTACAAGAATATTCAACAGCAGATTTCATTTGGCTTTGATGTGACTTCACCCTGCCGCTGCTGTCCATGTAAAATATAACACCTTTCGGTTCTCAGCTTAATATTTTTCCAAGTAAATTTACTCCTGTGACTTAACGCTTGGGCATGCTTTTCAATAACGGCTGTGTTTTTGGGCTGATAGGTTTATGATTCAAGAGGGCAGAGATGCAGCAAGAGGCCGTGAAGGGGGCACCGAGGGTCGTTAAAATTCAGGGATCAGTTCAGATTTTTCAAGTCCATTTTTAATGCAAGAGGGATTTGAGAGCAGCAAGAAGACTGTAACTTCAGAAGATAATTTAATACGTTTGTTAACTCTGAGTGCCGAGGCCTGGTATTCACTTTAGCTCATCTTTTAGAGTGTAGAGGAGTCCCTCGCCACTTATGTAAGAGTCACTCCCTGAGCTGATAACTTTGGGCTGCAGGAACGTTTGCTGAGCAAACTCATGTTATCAGTAATGTTTCTGGGGATTTGGGGGTTTTAATACAGCAACCTGAAAGAAGTTTACGTCCCTAAAACTTCTGTATTTTTAGACACAGTTGCTATTTTTTTTCAACAGCATTTTATTTTTGGCAGTGTGGAGGGGGGATTTAAACAGCATGTAGACTCTTATGTTGGGAAATAAATGGTAAATAAATGGCAATATGTTACCAGCCAGTCATCTCAAAGGAAGTTTTGTTGAATAGAAGATTTATTTTGCACAACTTCTCAGAAAAATAAAAATGGTTTTAGGACAAATTCCAAAATTTATCAGTCAAAATCTAACGTTTTTAATGTGTGCAGTGAAAAATCAGGGTGGCATACTCCAAAGGTTGTGCTAAAATGGATAGTACAAATTTTATGAAAAAAGACTAATATAAAGGAGAGATTTTCAAAGATAAACTTATTGAAATGTAAAAAGAGCTTATTTTATTTGTTTCAGTTATGCTAGTAGTAATTTTAGAGACTTTAGAGGAACTGACACAACTGAACAGTAAACTACAGAGACAAAAACAAACTAGTTAGGAGACCTCAGTGTTTTATTGAAATCCTGACTTCACTGCAGCCTCGGACACCATAAGGAGGAGGAATGATTACAGCCACCAATAACTCCTTTAATGTACATATGGGAATGTGAGTATAGTTTTAAGACACTTTAAAAGTCATGTTTAAGGGGGGAGTTTATGGTTTTATTGAACAAAGATTAAGACAACAACCTCTCAGTCTTTGCTAAGATGAGCATAGATTATAAATTCATTCCCTCCTGTGCTCTGAAGTCGTGCACATGAACAGTTTTCTGACCTCTTACACTCTCATTCCCACAGAGACACTTAAACCAGGGTCTTTGAAGAGAGAAGCCGTTGCTGCCGTGGATGATTTTACAAAGTAAACTTCCCTTTTCTCTGTAAGCTCTGTGGAATATCATCATTATTTCTTCTGCCGTCATGTTCCTGAACCTCAGCTGACGCAGTTGAAGGTAAATGTGAACTGTGTGAGTAAGCGTATCCGTCACAGAGTCGTCATTAAAGCTGCATACTGGATTACTTTAACTGCTCATATAGGACAAAACTGCAAGGTGTATCTCTACAAATACAAACAACTGCAGTGATGCCTTTGCTCCCTTGTGTAATCCATTAATGTAATTTAATTCAAAAAGAAAAACAAGATGCTTATCTTGAGTAGACAGATCAACACAGTGCACGCAGAGGCACAAAGTTAGCTTGGTAATAAAAAAACTTATATGCTATCAGTGAATTGGCTGTTTTAGGCACAAAAAATAAGCAAAACTTCAGATGTTTAAAATTTAGAGAGGAAATGTAAAAAATGTAAAAAAAAGAAATATCACACATAACTCAGTGTGTTTGTCTGATAAAGAAAAGTTGTTGTCACACCAAAAACAAAGTGTGACAAACAGAACTTCACAGACTTCACAAATAATTCATGATGAACACGAAGCAGGGGATCAAAATATCCACCGAAGCTTCGGCTCCACTGAAGAGACTAAAAATGGCAACAGACAAAAACATCTAATCTGTGTATTGCATTATGTAACGCACAGCTTGCATAAAGACAAACTGTACGAATTCTCTTCATCCCATTAAAGTAACATGAACTTATTAAAATAAAGTTTCCTTATTTTTTCTTTTTCTTTCCTGCAGGAGTTTAATTGAACCTGACTGTAACGTCAGCAGTTGTTTATCTAAAAAAAAAAAATCAGTTCTTAATATTTGGCTTCAACCTGAAGTATGGCCTCAGGTCCTGGTTTTTGTCTTGGTCACTACAAACCGAGACGACACTGGTGGACGCACCTGTTTAGACTCACATTCACACGCCTGCTGTGACTCGAGGAACAAATCCTGTTTTTTTGCCTTTACAACCGAAACATCAAATCACATATTACTGAAAATATTTACACGTTCTGTCATTGTTAGGTATAAATTGTTAAGTTTTACAAAAAGAATCAAGTTCTTGGTATCTAAAACTGGCAGCAGTGTTGGAAAATATTCAGCGAGGCACAGGAGTCCTGTGACTGGTGCCTGATATCAAACGCAGGAACAGACTCGTGTATCACCAGGAGTTTTCTGCTGACAGCCTCACCGCGTTCGTCAGAGATCTTCCTACGATCTTCAGACCCGTACGCATTCATACAGGACAAATATTTATTCCTTCTCACTGGTTTTCTCATACTTGTCATATTGCACTGGATGAAATATGTTTCGTCTGGGAAGGTTTATGTAACCATCTTAAGGCATGAGGCCTGTGAATCGCACGCTGCTTGCTTATTGTTATCTAATTTGACAAGTATTTTGCATTCAGGACAAAGGCCCAGATTGAAGCAATTTGGTCCTGAATGATCACTAAAACATTACAGTCGATGTTTAGACAGAGGAAGGTTTTCCTCTCCTGTCAGAAACAGAACTGACAGCAGACAGAGCTTTTTAGATGAGGAAGATATAAAAAAACTATTTAAAAAATATTCTTGAAATAAGAAATAACCTCCAGATAACAATTAGAACCATTTGTGTGTTAGAAAAAAGTCAGCGTAGCACTTTTTATGTGAACCTATGAAATAAAAGGGCTCTCATCTGAGCACGAACTGCGTGTGCATCAGTCAAAAAACTGCTGATTTATTTAGTTTCTCAGAGAGGAACAGAGATGATTGCATCTGACAAACGTGCCGACTCAGAGGAACGACAGTGATAAGTTAACCAGCCTGCATGAATGAACCAGTGGTTTTTCAGTCAAAAGGACCAAAAAAGGGGAAAAAAGGAAGAAAAATCCAACCGAGTCTTTGGATTTTAAGGGGAAAACATAAGTTTGTTTTAATTTTAACCTTTTTTTTTTTTTGCCCAAACATAACTAGACTTCATCCACATGAATAAAAAGTTTCAACATTAAAAATATAAAGAAATGCAAAGTTTTAGCATATCTGTGGTGCAGAAACAGGCTGACTAAAGGATTAAAATGACTGTTTTAGCTGCTATTCTACCAAAGTCTTAATTCTTCGAGAAAGCATATTAAGTTTCACTCATATTTTAACATAATGTTGCATTTTTATCATCATACAGGAAACAGTCTTTAGTGCCTTTTTCTACTGTTGAATTTCAGCATCTTTTAGGGAAAACACTGACACATTGAAACTAAAATATAATTTAATATTAAGAAATGGCACCAAAAAAAGAAAACAGAAATGATTATGTTTCATGCTAATTATTTCTATAAAATCCTCCCATTTCCCTCTCAGGCTGCGGACAACAGTCAGTTTCAGCCTGTATGCAAAACTCGGGGAAAAGAGGTCACAAAGCAGCCGCTGCGACACATAGATGCACAGTGATATCCGAGGGCAGTGCAGAGTTTTAGCATTTTTATTAGCTCCATATATTTGCTCAGCTCAACAGATGGAAAATTACATCCCATAATGTCATCATAAGCTACCTGGTGGGTATTGAGATATTTCAGGCTGAAAAAAAAGTTGATAAACTGAGTGATAGATCAACATTTGCATCCCTGAGGCCACTGGCATCACTAAAAGTACAAAAATGTAAATAGAGTAATTGTAATAAGTTACTTAGGTATTTATAATCCTCCTGTATTTTCTGTGATTTAAGATGAAGTCATATGCAGGAAAATCCCCTCTGTAACTTTTCCAACCAGAGTAAACGGGTGACATGCAGGTATTTGTTTGTTGCCAGGAAAAAGCCACCAGCATCAGTCTGTATACAGTCTTTGTCTTTCTGTGGTGTAAATATTGTCAAACACAGCGATGGCTGCCGGAGGGGCGACCTCGCTGTGGTCGACCTCGGGGGGTCACATGTTCTTCCTCCTCTTTCCATCGGCGCAGCACCTCCAGTTAAAATGAGGCAAGGCGACTTTCTTCCTCTTTAGTTTCAATTTGCTTCACTTCAGCTACTCTCTTTATACATTCGTTTGCAATTTTCTTCAGTTTAATGCAGTTTAATTCACTTTACCACAAGTTGGTTAATTAATTAGATCAATTAACTATTTTAAAAACATGTTTTTTGGTGTTAAATTGTTGCAATTATGTTTGATTTAGGCAACAAAACTACTTAGAAGGGAAAATATCATTGACTTTTGCTCTAACAGAGATTATCTGACGCACAAGATTTAGTCAATGCCATTGTGCGACTATTTAAGTCGTCATTCTCCCCCCCTTCCACTTTCTGCATATTGCTTTATGGCAAGGGCTGTCGCTGCATTTTGGACTTTGTGGCGCCCAAGACAAGAAAAACAGCTAAAGGGTTTTTTTTTTAATTTACATTAGAGTTAGTTCAAAGCCAGATACATTGAAAATAGATGCTCACATTAAAAAATGAAACCGAGGTTCTTGGCAGAGCTGCCGTGTGTGATTTGTTGGTTGGACATGGAGCAAAACAAGTGTTTTATGTAAGACAATCTGAGTTTACCCTTTGAATTCTTCTGGGAAAAAAAAGGAAAATCTCCAGGGACGAGCGGTCACCTTGAAGACATTTCATGTGAGTTATGTTTTCCTCTCAAATTACATTGCAGAAAGGCTTCGTGTCACTGTGCAGCAGCTCACCCTCTTTAAAGTAATGGTGCCCTTGATAAAGCCTGTTGCCTTGATAAATGTATTGAATTTCATTCTGCGAAACTGCCGCAGCCTTTATTTTTTTATTTGCACTGAAAAAGTCATAAAAAACAAAGCGGTAAAGGACACAAGAGCAGCATTTTTCTGTCTGTCGCATATTTCACTGCTCGTGTTGTAACTCTGTAACATATAAGCAGTTTCATTCATTTCTCTTTAATGAGATGAAATAATTCTTCTTTTTGCGCATTATTTGTGGAGGGAAAACTGCTAGATTGTGACAGAAATGTGAGGAAAACTCCAAGGACAGTTTTCTCTCCTCTTGCCTACTGATACTTCCCTTCACGCTCCTGTCAGGAAAATTAAGATGTTCACAAACCTTAAGACTCATGATTTGTAACTGAGCTCTGCGGGTTTGTTTCCTTTGCACATAAATCCAGTAGGCGGCACATAAAGAAACTTAAACACTGGAACACAGCTATAAACACTAAAACTACACCAACGATGAAGCATTTCAGCTGATAAACTTACCTTTGTCTACTCCATCTATTCATTTAAAAGCCAAACAAAGGAAATGCATCGAGCGAGAATCTCAACAGCTCTCACTGTGTTATTATTTTGAGAGAGATTCTGGCTGCAGATGTGTGAAAAATTAGATCAACAAGCATGTGCACACTGTTTTTATCCAACAAACATTCACCTCCTTTGTTGCAAAAAGAAGCTGCCACATCGGTTTCATCTGCGGGTCGTGCAGATCTGAGCAGCTGCCTAAAGGAGGACAACATGATGACGGGATCTGAATGACTCATTGCGTGAGCTCCTTCAGCAGTGTTTTTGCAGGTACCTCGTGACCTTTTGTTTCCATTACAGCAATAATACTTTTTTTTTTTGATTCTCAGAGTGAATTTTAGCTTCTCATAAGACATCAGGATCTTTTGGCAGTAGCTGTAGATTGTT
>JAPZDV010000003.1:17846220-17857632 GCA_029814665.1 Acanthurus lineatus
ATTACAACCTTGCAATTAGGCTCAATTGCACCTCTTATACATGATAAGAAATAATGAATAACTACAGGATAACATAAAAGTGTCAGATATGTTTAATTAACAAATATGAAGGTTTATATGTTCTGGGCTCAATGTACACCTCCATGCAGGTAACAATCACTTCTGTTCCAGGGAAATAAACAGCCATTATAGGGTAACAACAACAACAACAACAGTCCTGTTACACTGACAACGTAAAACAGTGAAATATTCACTCTAAAACGATTACATCCCACATATAATTTCTCACTTCTCAGCTGCATCCTTGTCCTCATACCCCAGAACTTTTCCACTCACATCCTGCCGCTTGCACCTGTATCCGCACCCCCACTGCCTACCTGTACCTGCCTGTACCTGCCTGTACCTGCCTGTGAGTCTATACCTTCACCTTGGCAATAAATCATAAAATTGATTCTGTTTGCATTCTTCCCTGCTGCCTCATATGTAGCCACAGTGACAATAAAGAGGTAATGCTATCTGTAAATAAAATAAGTTGCTGTTGCTGCTGATGGTGTCTTGAAAAATTTATTCAGACCATAAGATCATGTGACCGAGTGCACAGAGGGAGGATGGTGTGTGAAGAGTTCAGCTCCATAATTTCCTCAGCACAAAACTATCACAGCACCTTCCGGCTCTTTTATTTTTTTAATGTGACCTTTTTCTTCAAATAAAACCTGCCAAAATTCATTTCCACGAACGAGTCATTAGTGCCTGAGGTTTCAGGCTTCAGGACGGGAGGACCTGAGGAGAGGAGGAGGCAGATGTGAGGGGAGGAAGTGAGGACCAGAGTATGGGAGGAGGTGAAAAAATAATGGGCAGGAAGAGGGGATGGAGAGGAGGGGAAAGAGACAATTATTAGTTTATTGATGTGCAGCCCTCCAGTTGGTGAGACAGGCACTAGCGTAGCCATGGAAACCAACAAGAGTATGAGTCATGGGCAGCAACATTAGCGTTGGGGGTTGGCAGAGACTGAATGAGGCTCAAATTATTGTCAAAGGCACCTTAAAAAAAAAAGATGTGGTTGCAATTACAAGCACCAGATTATTTTTCTGAAAATTCAGGACTTTTGATTCTGCTGTTTAATATTGTCCGCTGTGCCTCCAGTTAGCTGTGATGCTTTTCATCATGACAGACAGATGCAGTTAAACCGGATCCTGACGGGAGGAAGATAGCATAAACATTATGGTATTATAAGAAGTGTTTATGAATATGATTTTAAACTGGTGACATGTTTCAGAGGCCTGCTACAGAAAAATTATACGGTACTTTTGTATATTAAACAGTGATTTTTACATGTTTATTAACTGTAATTGGTGACGACAGGACTTTTGATGTAAATTTTAGTCCTCCAAAAAGCCAAATGAGTCTTTAGATTTAGATAATTAAAGATAGATTATATTTCTGTTGTTCTGGTAACATGACAACATGTTAACATGTTTATACAAAATAAATTGACTAGCAGACCTCTTTAAATATAAAACACAGTTAAAGTCACATTATATGGTAAATCACTGTATATAGATCTTATCACAGCTCATAACTTTGCTTTTATGAGGTTAGTTCAGGTCAGTTATGACGTTTCCCAGAATATCAAACTATGTCTTTAAACTCTTGTCGAGGTTATAAAAAGATACCAAACCTTCCGTTCAGAGAAACGTGGATGAAAGAATGTTAAAGGGTGGCAGGTGGAAAGCATTTTGTTGTTTTCTACATACTTTTCTTCATACTCTAGATACTCAATGAGAAACTTAAAAACTAAGTTCAGGCCATTCTGCTGTGACTGTGTGTACGTGTACATATTTTTTAGTGACTTTAGTGGCACTTAGAAGATAAAGCTGAATTTTAATAAATTACTGTGTCAAGTTTTTCCTTCCATATTTCTCATCTCAGATGTTTATTTTCCAAAATCAGTGTTTAGCTGTGAGCAAACAGAAAGCCTGACTTGAAAAACTGCTGGTGAATATAATGGAGTGTGTCTTGTTGGACTCAATGAATGATGAATCCTGAGCGCTGCTTTGCAGCAATGAGGATGAATAATTTAATATGGTGTTACAGAGGCTTGACAGACAGCCTCAGAAAGAGAAAGAAAGGGCCAAACAGGGGTGGTGTGTAAATGTGTGTGTTTGTTTGTGTGTTTGGTTGATGCTGTAATACATAGACAGTGTTCTGCAGCACAAAGGTTTTGACATTTCACTGATAAATGATGAGAGATGACAGCAACACCAGCTAGTCAAGCTGAACTTCAGGACCTCTTTGAAACCCTGCTGCTCTGCGGCGTAGCTTCATATCACTAATGTCAGATAAAAAAACTCCCATCTTCAAAATGTCAACGTAACACGGGAAACTAAATTTAAATTCAAGGGTGACACTTAAAACTCACAGTTGATCTATTATCTCGTCTGTGTCCGAGGACAGAGGCTGTGATATGCTTGAGGCAAATTTGAGATCTGGGATATTGGACTTTTTAAATCAAATTTAACTTTATTTGACTTGAATAATGTGTAATCTGCCTTTTTGTGCTCTGTAACTTTCCTGACCTGTCTGTCCAGGGGTACATAATGTTATAAAAAAGACTAATTTCCTGAAACTTGATGGGCTCTGTGGGTTTTACGAGCATCACTCAAACAGAAAAAGTGAATTTGCTGCGGATTATTTTCACGTTTGAGGAGCTACATTCTGCAGCAGGAGGATTTGTATGTAGAGCACCCATCTGCACATCTGCACGTCTGCATTGTTTCATGTCATCCAGTGCAACAGGAAGACGTGCTTTAGTGTTTTAATTAGATTAACAACAGAAGAGGTCTTTGGTACAGAGAAATGAGAATTTGTATATTAGGTTTTTACAGCCAATGCTTTGATGATTTGTTGTTAGTTTTGGACTTTTAAATGGGATTGTGAATGAAAAAGAAAAGGTCTTATACTTTAAGCTCTTAATATTTAGCAATTTTGATGACAGCTTTAATCTTTTATCAACAGAAAAATTATAATATCAGGAATAACAAATATGACACATAAGAGTGATTTTTTTCCACAAGTGACAAAAACATTTATATGTAAAATATATTGCACTGAATTTTAAATGAGCAAATGTTTCAGTATCATAACAAAATAAAAACAGTTTCGGTCTCTGATGTGGAGAAACCTGCAGGATTTGTTTCTGCTGTTCTTCTGTTTCTTCCGTAACAAACATGTTTTATCTCTGAATCCACAATTCTGCTTCACATTTACACCTTTAACTCTGACAATGCAGACACTTTTAATGAAAGAATAATCAGTGGAAGAGGAATATAGATGTGTGAGATGAGATTTTTTGCTCCTTTTCTATTTGAAAATCCTTCATTGTTGGACATGTTGAGGGTTTTTTGAGTGTGAAAAATGTCCTTTTTATCTCCCTCTGAGTGACTGTCACCTTTAGAAACATGGTGTGAATACATTGTAAGATATGTCATTCATATACGAAATATATAATTCACAAGAGCCACCTGCTATACGTGGACAAAGAGCGAAGACAGCTATAGGAAAAGAAATGTGTCACTGTTTCTTTACATCTTGGTTGCTTCACACCCATCAATGATCCTTTCATACTATTTTTCCTGCTGAGGAGCAGATGCAGTGCGGCTTCACAGGAAATCACCACCTCTAACATTCTAACACTGAAATGCAAAGACAGCTTTATGATATAAATAAAACATCCAACGTGAACACAGCTGCACCTTCTCTGATTGATGACTACAGCTGCATCTTATCACATCCATTTGATGTCATACGCAAGTACAAAACACGTGAAAATTCACCCGTCGCCTGTCATGTTTGTGACAGATCAGCTTTAATGTTCAGGCCTCAGGTCAAATCCTTGGTGGTCCTCAGGTGAAATCCTTTTTGTCAGTCATGTTGGGTCACTGCGACAGGATCTCTACAAGGTAAAAGCAGCCATTTGAACTTTAAATCCAACTATGAACAAATGTTGCCTTTCCCCACTTTTCCTTTGTGTGTCAGAGGAGGCAGAAATGCCATGGAAACCCTGTTTAAAAACAGGCATGAAATTATTTTTCCATCTCCCCTTCAGAAAATTTCTTGTGAAAATGAAAGTCTCTGAATGAAACTATTGCTCAGTAATGGAGGGAACAAATCGTGCCAGGTATTATGTGATTCAGGATGTCAGCTAAAACTCGGCAGTCAGCAGAAAGAACAAAATATTCAAAAAACACCGACTGACTTTATGACAAAAGACTCTTAGGGACAGTTTGTACTGGAATAGGTCTAGTTTATGTTGTTTAAAAAGTAAGATGTGAGTTAGTTTTCCCAAATTTTGACGTCAAAAAAGTGTGAAAGCTGTCTGACAATCCAACAAGCCCTTTACAAACACAAGCCAATTTTTTGTTTAATTAAAACCCATTGCACCTGCAGAGCAAACAAATTTAGATCCACATGTTATGTTCATTTTTAAGAAACATTTGCTTCTGCTTCTCACATCTTATTATCCCCCCCTTCCCCTTTTCTACCAAGACTGCAGCTTGTTTGAGAGCAAGAATGAAGCAGATTAGTGCTTTTGTAGCTCTTGACCTTTTCACATGCAAATCAACACTTCTCGGCGTGTGAAGAAAACAGGAGTCGATCCAGACCACTTCAGATCCTTGTTAATGAGCTAACGGTGTCACAGAACATCCACGTTTCATCTTGGCTTTCCTCTCATAACCTTTCCATTATCCTCCCACTCGAGGGTCCAACTTCTTCATATCTGCATGTTGAGAATCTCAAATACGTAAAGATGGAGGACCACTGGACAATAAATAAAGACAGCTAAAAATGTGTCCAGTGTGGTGAAGTTTCCCTGCAGTGTTTATTTCAGCCTCTCTGCATAAAAGCAGCTGGTTTAGGATATTATTTTAAAAAGCACCAAAAATAGATGGTCTCCTGTATTCACCCCCATGTATTGTTTTGGATAAAAATGTGTTGTTTGTCTGCTAAAAGCCTCTAACCGTCACTGCAGCGGTTTGCCATTTCCTTTCACGCAGTCTTAACAAGAAGCTTTAAACACATTCAGATTTTTCACTGCTGCGTCAGAACAGGTGTGTGTGTGTGTGTGTGTGGGTGTGGATGTTTATTACTCACTTTGTGAGAACATACTGCTGGTTATACAGCCAATTTTAGGGAAAAATACTTGGGTTAAGGCAAAGGTTGGGAAGGGTTTTGCTAGTAGTGGTTCTGGTTCTGGTTAGGATAAGTCTTTAGGAAACAAATTCAATCTATGTAGGTATAGAAATGATGGAAACACGACTCTGTGTGTGTGTGTGTGCGTGGGTGTGTGTGTGTGTGTGTGTGTGAGAGAGAGAGAGAGAGAGAGAGAGAGAGAGAGAGAGAGAGAGAGAGCAGAGTTTTGGTGCCCCCCTGTGTAGGAAAATATAGTTTGAAAAGTCATTACCACTGAATGTTCACACTGCAGATGAACATCGACCGAGTAAAAGTATCCAATAAAAAACTACAAGACACTAATTCACAAGTTCAGGGGGTGATTTCAGCTCAACAAACGAGACTTGACTGTACATGCAGGATAAAGTAAAATTAGATCAGTGAAAGATGGTCTAGTTAACCTTGTGTTTATAGAGCCTTGAAGTGTCACAGTTTCGCATTAACAGTCCTTTTCTTGCAGCTGTGAAAACATCACACACCCTTTTTAAAGGTCATGCTGCATGGCCTTAGTCAAATTGATCTGCAATTTAAAAGCAAGTAAAGATGAAATATTTAAATTTGAATAGCTTAAATTGTACTGTTTGTGTAACTTTCATTTAGAAAAAAGATGTTAGAAAAAGAACATTTATTGCATTAGATATTTATTGTCTCTTTAGAGAAACAACAGACATTAAAAAAAATCCACAGAAGAATTAGTAGGAACTACCACATAAATATAAGGTCCATTAACAGACACAAATAAAAAAGCCTATAGCTGTAGACATATTAAAAGTAAGAAATTTAATACAACATCGTATTTATTTCACAAAAGTGACACCTATCCTTACAAAATGATAATAAATACAAGTGTGTGTTACATCACTGAAGTGATTGTGTGTGTGAGGTGTGTGGCATTTTTATTCTTATCTAAACTTGTACGATTTTTATGGATTTATTATTTAGGAATGTTTCTCATAAAATAAACTCAGCGGAGATTTCAGATTCATAACTTGCGTTTTTGGTGCGTCGTTGCAAAGTTTTTAAAGAGCAGAGGGATGTAATGTGACCCTCGGTGCGTTACAGTGTGGAGCCGTGCATCTTCTCGCTGACTGCAGCCACGGAGCAGCGGTGACAGCGCGCCTGCGCAGTGCATCCAGGGGCTCGGCGGCGTTCGGTGCTGAAGTGGGGCGGATGGCAGAAAACAGCGGCGATGGACATTACACCGCGGGATTCCCATTGACGATGTCGTTAAATAAGCATCGGGACATCGCGTTTTCACATCTATCACCCTAGGACACTGACAGCCCGACGGAAAAGGGGTAAGATGCTGATTATTCTGCGCTAATGCTCCACACGGGCTGGCTAGCTGACGTTAGCACGGTGCTAGCTGCTGCTCAGCTGCCACCTCCTCCTCCTCTCGCTGCGAGAGATAGCGGGTCTCAGGCTGTCGGCTAAAGCTAGCAAGTAGAAAGTGGGTGGTGTTTGATTTCTGAAAAATGTCGGTGCGACAGTCAGCGCCGTGCAGCCGTCTCTCTGACCGCGTTATGAGTCCGCGGTGTCAGCTGGGAGCGGATGTCTTCCCCCGGCCGGTCGGACCTGCAAGCGGCTGGGCTCAGATGGCTCGTACAGCTGCAGGAGAAACCATCCACAACACCCAGCCCAGCAGCAGCGGCAGCGGCAGCGGCAGCTAGCCAGCAGAGCTAGTGCACGGAGGGAGAGAGCAGGGTCCGATGAGCCTCCTTCCCTTCTTATCTGAAGATATGCACAGGGCCTTCAGGCAGATGCAGATCCATTGCTGCGACAGCACACTTCATGCATCCACCATAAAACTATCATGTCAACTTCATCGCCTAAAAGTTTATTTTGTCAACGTTTAGACTTATTTTGATGCCTTTTTTTTCCTTTACTGTCACGCACTGGAGAGAGATCATGTAGTGCTCAGCTGAGGGAGCACCCACACTGCAGTTTCCCATGGGTGTGTTGAGTCAGAGGAGCCCAGGTTATGTTGCTACTACATCCTGAGAGACTTCCTGATTCATCTCATTCAGCTTTTAGTCTTCATTCACAGGCGTTTTATAGAAAAAACATCTGTCTCATCTCATATTTGACATCAATGTTATTTGCTTTTAGGGTTGAGATTTTTTCACATAGCAGACTCCACTACTACTGATACTACAGAGGCAAATGAACCAACACTTCAGTTATTCTTAAAAACATTTAGGAATATGCTGTTTTTTCTCACTGAAACTGTCGTCAGGAGGCATTTAAATGTGATGTGATGTATTTTAATTAAATTTTTAAATCATCAAAATTCAACAGGATTTTAGCGTTTCATTGTAATTTAGACAGGAACGAATTCAATCTCTTCTGATTCGATGTAGGTAATTAATCATTTTAATCATATGATTACTGTTTGATTAGCTGATTGATGAATTACCATATAAAAGGTCAGGCAAGAGAAATAAAGATACGAATTTTTTCCTTAAAAATTGATTAGCAATTCATGTGATGATCAAAATAGTTCCAGATTATTTTTCCATCAATTGACAGTTTGATGTACTACAAACTATTTCAGCTTTAACAGTCACTGTAGAGACAGGCGCAATAAAAAAAAGCTTTATTTTCGTTTCCAAAGGGTGAACACTCCCAGCCCTCTGGTAATTCTCTTCTTTTTCAAGGAAGCTTGTCACTAAAGTGAACTCAGTGACCATCTTGCTCCTGGGAATAGTCAGTTGAAACTCCCCCAATGCAACACTTAGGTCTTGGCTTTGCACGCAGTCATGCAAAGTCATTTTCATAGACCAAAGACAAATTTGTGTTTCCAAACTAGTTTAGACTGTAGTGTACATACATTGAATCATCTCTCACTAATCCTTTTTTAACCTCCCTGAAAATGGGTGAAAGGATTTAGTTCTTTCCAATGGGAATTGATTGGATTGAGTCTCTTTTTTTTCCCACTGCTCGTAGATGATTTGGCCTTTAAGATTTTTCTGGGGTGTCATGTCAACATCACAGATGCACCAGAAAACAGGCAACAGTATGTGACAGTGGGGTTATTTTTTAAATATCATTTACTTTATTATCTATTTTAACTCAACACCATTTTAACAATGTTCAGATTTGTGGCTTAGATGATTAAGATTTGTGGAAGTTATTAGTTGGTGACTAACCTTAATTGACTCCATGATAGCTGTTATTGATATCACTGTGTTGTCATAGTGATGCAATGGAAAATTGGGAAAAATTAGCATGCCATGTTTCCATCACCGCTAATCGCAGCTGGAGCAGATAAATACCCGTGAGTACTTCAGAGTCATGTGAGCTGTGAATGGATGACGATCGTACCCTTTCCCCCCTGAAGACAGATGTAAGTGGGTGTTGGAGGGTATTTTTTGTTGAGCATTATAGGATGTAGGGGGTTGGTGAAACCCTGTGTGAAAACAATACTACACCAACAAATTTATGGACTGTTTTTACTCTCTATTTGTATCTATATTGGACATCAGGTTTCCAAGTGAACTATGAGGTTATAAAGCAGTTACTGCTTTGTGATAAAGTCATGGGAAGAATGCAAGAGCACAGATCTTCTCAGAGCTTATCTCTACCCATCAACAAAACCCTAATGGTTGCAGATGTTAAGATTTGTTCTGTGCTTGTTTTGCTGGATCTCTGCGCCTCTTTTGATGCAGTCGATCACAGCATTTTATGAGACAGGCTGAGGTCGATGGTTACGAATAACAGACACAGCTTTGCAGTGGTTCTCTTCATACTTGCAGAAGATGAGATCTCCATCAGTAACTACATGTCTTCTTTCACTACTGTCAAATATGGTGTTCCACAGGGTTTAGTTTTGGGACCTTTTCTTTTCCATGTTCTTTCCTTAAAAGGGTCTCAACTATAACCAGTAAAGGGTTAACTGATCTAGATAGCAGTAACATGGGGTAAGGTAAATACCAGAGTCTCCATCTCAAAAGCTTTTCACAAATCAGCCCCGATGTGTTTGGACAAAACCTCCTGCAACTTTGTCTTGTTCATTGTAGTAAAGCATTTTACATACAGTTCTTGCTGAATGTCTGCTGCTTTTGCACATCACTTTGTGCATGTGCTACATATTTATTGCCACTGCTTTAACACTGCACTGTGCCAAAACCACAGATAAACGATTGGTTTGCAGTGATGCACTGTTGCAACTGGTGGTTTTAATTGTGAAAACTGCTGGTATGCAGCTCTGAATGTTACATTCACCTCACACAATGAAATCTTTAAGTGAGCAGCATATATATTTTAGCAACCTTGTCACTGGAGATAAATTACAGCACCTTTGGTACATAAAATGATTCAGATGTATTTTTGACTACAAGAGCCTTTTTTGTTTTCCAGATGCTGTAATTTCACTGCTCCCTGTACTGTAAGTCCATAAATGAACCTTTCATCGAGATCCGAGGAAGCCTAGGAGGCAACGGAGAGAGGAAAAAGGGAGCAAGTAGAATAAGAAAACAAGGACAGGAAGTAGTTACATTTCACCTCGGCTCCTTTGTGTCCCTTCCTGTGCCCGTCGGTCAGGGATGGTGAAACCAGTAACCTTTTTTCCCTGTGGTGAAAAGAACGTCATCGCCTTGCCCTGCACCATCAGTGAGCTAAACAGACGCTCAGACAGTCTACTGGTCGGTCACTCCGTCAACCAGCCTGCTATTGTCCAGCAACCTATTACCTCACGCCATGACTGCTCTGTCTGACCTGTTTCTAGGAACTCACTAATTCATGGTAAGTTAGACTGCTGTTCAGTATGACTGTGATATTAAAACTTTTGTTTTAATAATGTTTTATGAATTTTATGAGGAAATCTAACGTTTATGACGTTCATGCATGGTCTTTGTCAGCCTGTCTTCTTCCCCCCTACTGCACTAAGATTGTGCAACCATAGTTAAAATAAGCTTAGAGATTAAGTTTGCTAATGTCAACAAACAAACTGAAACTCACAACAACACTCAGACAAGCATAATGATTCAAATAAAAGCTGACATTATCAAAAAGCAAGTGAAATATTTGAAGCAAGAAACATCTACGAGTGCATCAGAAAGTAGAGTTCTTGGAGATAGACTAATAAGTGAGTTCCTTAGGCAGCAGAAGAGAGAGCCCATTGATGAAGAACAGGAGGTATAATGGAAAAGAAAGCATTTCCATGGGATGTACCATCTGCAGATATGATTTGACTGATGTGGAGAAATCTCACCGCCTCTAAGCAAGGATTAGTGTGAGGTTTTCTGCCTGTCAAAGGAAAATTTTCATCACCACGTGCTATCAGTTTGGAAATTATTGGCAGTTGTTTGGTCTCTTTTGATTATAGGATGTGGTTTTGACATGCTCGCCATGAAAAGTATCCTGAGACAATTTACGCTGTGGTTTTGAGCTGTATAAATGAAAACTGACTCGACTTTATAAGCAGGCGCAGGCTAACAAACCATTTATTGTTGCAGTAGTGATCAGCGAAGCAATCTGAACAATGGTAACATCAGAAAGAAAGAAAGAGTGCAAGAAAGTAGGAAAATAGATTTTGCCTTCAGTATCCAAGGTGAAATCCATAGTAGACCCCTTATATTTTGTCCTCTGGAGCAGCTGCAGCTTTTTTCTCTCTTTCTTTTGGTCATCTCCCTTTTTTCCCCTCATTTTTCCCTCTAATCTGTATTTGTATTTCCACTTCATATTTGCATGTCCTGTCAAAGCGGCCGCTTTCTTATGATTCAGAACAAAGCCGGACCCCTCGCTGTCATTTGCATCTTGCAGCTTGTTTTTCCACGGACATTGCCTGGGAACGGAATAACTGATGGCCACTTCACTGGCCTGGCAATAACATTTGCATATTAGGGAGGTCGCCTTACCTGCCATTTGTCATCATTGTAGTAATGTTTATGCAGCGTTGAGGGAACAAAAAAGAGCAGAGGAGACTACTTTCTCACTCCCAACGTTATGATACATGTGTTTTTATTTAAGTTTCAACTGTTTAATGACAAGTTTAATTTGAACCATGACTCTAGAGGTAAGAGTTCAGTTTTATTTATTGTATTTTTCAATTTGTTAACACCACACACAGTCACACACACCACATAAATGTTTTGTTTTAATTTGTGTAGCAAAAAAAAAAAAAAAAAAATCATTCCTCTTGCCGAATAAAAAAAGGGGGGAAGGGTAATATACTGACATACT
>JAPZDV010000003.1:17858228-17868503 GCA_029814665.1 Acanthurus lineatus
TACGCCACCCTTTTTTGGGAAATTAGTCTTAAAATGTCGCAAGTTGTGTTCATTGTTATCTCAACATGCTCAACATGGTAGCAGAGGAAGAATTCTGGCATTGAATCTTATTACAGCCTACTTAGCTCACAGAATCATACCAAGTGCTGTTATCTTCCACTTAAAGGAAAATGAAATATAGAGTTACCAGACTATGCTGCACATAATGGTCTCAGGCATTAGAAATAGTTTTTAGAGAGTGGTATTTCTATTTAGAGTAGCCTAAAGGGTTAAAAAGCACTATGAGGACTCTCAGGTTGTATGCTGTTAAAGTGACTCTTCACACCTCCTCCACCTGCAAGGCCAAAGCTGCTGGCAGATTCACCTTCAAAGCTTCTCTAAAGGCCAGGGAAAACCCCAGGCACTGCCCGCTGTAGGACTGTCTACAGCTACTTTAAGGGAAAAGAGAGTGAGATTTTTCTAGTGCACACTACTTGACCCTCATAGGTAAAACCGTGCAGTGGCAGAGAAATAGCTCATTAAAGCCTTGTGAGAAGCCAGCAGTCCATACTCAAGTTTGAAAGCCAAAAAATCAGAATCATACAAAGAAAAAACATCTGCATTAACCAAAATACTTCTTTATGTGCAGTGTAATGACATGCTGGCCTCAACTAAACCAAAGCATCGTCTATAAGACAACAGCAGTTCATTCAGTGTGACTTTTATATAAAAGAGGCATCGCAATATGGAAGTTTTTTGTTTTGTGTCTGTGCTTAAATCCTCATCTCATGCCTGAGCAAAGGATGTTTCACATTCTGAGGCGACAACAGCACAATTAGTTACTATAATTGTGCAGGAATTTGTGTTGTTATTGCACACGTGTCTGTCTGATAATGTGTAGGCCATGTTTCACTGTCTGTGTCTATTAAAATGTGTGTGTGGTGTCTGTCAAAGCAAAGTGACAGACCTGGTTTTATGCCAGAAAGGCTTGTGTTGTTTAAGAATGGGAATCCTCCCTGTCCTGCTTGAGTGCTCTCTCTCTCTCTCTCTAATGTGGCTCATCTCACTTTCACTCACTAAAACACTCTTGTATTCATCCACTTCTGATAAGATATATTATTAATAAGCAGTAAGTTAAACATTTGGATAAAACTTGAACCTGCAGTCTGTCATATTTTTTTCCTCTGAAGGGTATTTAATTGTGTGTATTTTCATTCATGTATTCATTGTGAAGCCCCGGAGTGTGAGCGGAGTGGAGATGAGAAAAAGGCAGGCGGCACACATCGAGGCCCCACCCCAGGCCCCTGGACAGCCCCGACCCAACACCTGCTGCCTCTGCTGGTGTGGCTGCTGCAAGTGTCTCTGGTAAGAAAATATCACACAACCATACTGTGCAATAATGTCCAAACAGCATCTACAGAGTCAGATATCACCAAATTTAATTAGTTTGTTTGTTGTATCCATTCAGCTGCAGCTTGACTGTTTTGGTTTAACCTCACCGTTCTCACAGTGTAATTTTTGGCAACAACAGGCAGCTGTTTTCAGAGAAAAAGCTGTAAAATGCTTCAATACACTACCTGCTCAGCTCAAAACAGTAGACAGACAACGTTAGCAATGACCTGATGAACATAGTGGAGCATTTGAAGCTGAAGAGCCACATATTTCACTCAGGAGTTGGTGGAGTTTAAAACAAAGCTTAAAGAGGGTCATATATCAACATTACTGATTTTCATAAGGTCTGTGTTTGTCTGTTTGTTATTAGTGATGTGTTTTTGTCTAAGTAAATAGAAATTATGCAAATATTATTGCATTTGATAAGGTGTAATATAAATACTTGCTTAGTTTTGTGCAAAAGAATATTCAGTGGTGCAGACTCGTAGACATAGACAATGTCCTTAGTTAAACGATTGCCTGTCTGTCTGCTTATTAACACCATGCAGCTGTTTAACAGGATGCAAGGAGGAGGTCTGATAGGTGGGGTGATACACGGTAGAAGGCCAAGACTTTGAGGTATTTAAAAGATGTTTAAGGAAGGCAGGATGGATATTTTTTGTACCAAATTGCTTTATTTGAATAATTACGATTCAGAGGGAGAATAGTAGAACTGAAAACACAGTTTTCATTGTTTTAGCCTGAATCTATTGGATTTAAAATTTAACAACAACAACATCATAAAACTCTGTCTTAATTACTCTGTCTCATTTTAATTAAGAAAACCCTAATGACAGAAACTACATTCTGTGCATTTGCGCATGAAGTTGGAGGCATTAACCAATTAGCTAACCATAAAGGGTGGAAGCAGCCAGTCTGGCAACACAAGTTGAAGCATAAAAATAAATTGTGTCTTCATGGGGAATCACCAGAGACTGCAGGACAGTGACTTCCTTGAATCTGTGGTGGTTCCATGTACGCCAAATACTAGATCAAGTACATAACTCTCCATTAAAAAACCAAAACTTATCGTGATTCCAGCCTCCAAAAATGTGAATCATGACTGTTTCTGTTAGTCCTCTAAGACTTTCAACTAAAATACAAAAGCAAAACAATAATTAACTTTATTTTTATACCTTTCATTAAAGAAAAGCAGCTGTAAGTGCTTTACAACAAAGAACTAACATGCAGCAAGTGCTGAACGTAAAAATTAGCATAAAATGCTCTAATTACTTAAGATCAATATGGAGAATAAAACCCACTTGATAATAGTTGCAACAACAAGATAACAATAAGTGTTAGAATAAAAATCATGGGATGCAAAACACAAGATGGAAAATAAAACACACTAAATAATAATAAAAGTATAAATAGAGTACATGGATTCATAAAATAAAGTGAAATACAGCATTTTAAAAGAAATGCTGGAGTGCAAAGTGCAAAACAGTTAAAGACACAAGTTTGAATCATCTTTTTAAAAGCAACAGGTACTTTTAATATACTGACAATAAGGTTAATTTGTTAATGAATCAAGAAAGACAGGTCAAAGAGTACAAAACCAACACAACGAAGACTGTATTCATGTCCTGATGCTCACAGATTGCACTGTGGGTCAGAAACAGACTTGCCCTTAAGCAAGGCACTGAAAACCAGTAACTGCTGTGTGGCTCCTGCAGCCATGTCCCTGTGGCTGCACTCTCTCTCTGCTTGGAGAGAGAGGAGTGAATGAAACATTGTTTTCAGGCAGTGAATGGTGAATGTGCTGCTTCTTTCACACCACTTCATCTGAAGTGGTGGCAGCTTGTGGACCGGGTCCGTAGTGAGCGCTCTGTGACTCTGCTCTGTGTTTTTCAATCAAATGCTGGTGTCAGATCTCCAGAATGAGCCTGGAAAGTTGTCTCCAGTACCCTGCATGTTTATTTATTTTAGTGCTGGCCAGGGGGGGATAATTGACCTTTTCATTGCAAGTTTGTGTTGAGTGTAAATCACTGAATGCTCCCTGTGTTTCTTATTTTTTTTACTATCATGCCAAGTCAAGATATAGAGACTTTTAGAGACTGAGGGTGAGAGTGTATGAAAGTGTTATAGGATCAAGACATATTCTTACATTTCTTATCCATATTTGCTTTCCTTCTGTAGTTTTTTCTTTACTTTCTAACCCCCAACCCCCCCTAAATCCCCATACCCTCTCACCCCTCCTCACCCGTCCTCACACAAGGCCCTTATCTACTTTGGTAGCTTTCTATTTCCAACCTCACATCACATGCAAAACAGCTGTGAAACACTGCCTGTATATTTAGCTGTATTGTGAGGGCGCCGGGGGGCTGTGGCTAGCTTAGCCCATTACTGCAACACAATGGGGACTTTGACAAGAGACAGCAAGAGGAAGGAAAGATCCTCCATGATGGGACAAAAATAGACAGCGACAGTGTGTGTTGCATTGTGGACTCAGCAAGTGTGACTGAGCTACGATAGACAGAGAGGCTACCATGTGTGTGTGGAGTGTTTTAAAAACTGAAGCTTTATTGTTTTGTCAGTTGTGTATATATAGCAGCACTCATTATAAATTATTTTCGTCAATTTAAGTTTATGCTGATGCTTTCCGGAGAAACTGGGAACTGAAAGCGGTGAACAGAGTAAAGCTGCAACTTACAGTTTTTTCCGTCACCTTTTAACAACCTGATGTTTTCTTTATCTGTCAATCCTTTGAGCTGCACCATAAAAAGTCAAATTGTAGAAACTGACCATCACGCTTCCCTCAAGCCTGAGGGGACATTTTCAAACTGTTTGTTGACCAACATTCAAATGCCGGAAAAATATTCAAATTACTTTGACATGAGAGCAATAAACTATCAAATGTAGGAAGCTGTAGCTACATAGTATTTGTATCCATGATCTAACAAAATTTGATTATCAAAATACTTGCTTGCTACACTTCTATCAAATAATGGAAAAAAGTGACAGGTAGTTTTAGCTGTAAAACAGAGAAATTGGTGCTCATGAAGTTGTAGATAAAAACCTTTTCAGACTGTGAACAGGCTGCATGTGGTGGTACAGTGGCATAATTTATTTTCAAATATACCAACATTAAGTTCAGTTAGGAAATGTTGAAGCTGTGGTTTATATAGTTTGTGAAGTGTCTGTTAACCCAAAGCAGCTATGCGTGCTGACAGTTGCTGGTGCATGCTGTCACTGTAGACAGATATAATTAATTGAAACTCCCAGCTGCCATTTCTTTGCTTTTTAATCACTGTGGTTCACCTGCTTAAAATGCTGTGCCTCATGAAGCGAGACCAGGGTCTTATCAAAGTGCATTTGTGTATTTTGACTGCTGTTGGATCCATGTAACGATAGACAGGCTGGATTAACCCTGGTTGATCGTGTTGATTGTGGTAGTTGATCCTTATTGATCACAATCAGTATATTGTTGCAGCATGAAGTCCGACTGAAGAACAACCTTTAAGTCAAAGTGGCTGAAAGTTTGTTCTGATTTAATTGAAGCGCTCATCTTCAAGTTGATCTAATGCTGACTCAAACATGACCAGTTTAACTGCCAGAAACTTTTCCTTTTTTTGTTTTCCCAAATGTAATCCCTTGTCTTCAATCCAGGAATGAAGACAGGATGGAGAGGAGTGAACGACAGACCTGCACCAAGATGGACAGTATTGAAGCTGCAGAAGAACAGTAAGTTGAGCCAACATTTCCATGGTCTTGCATGTTTCTGTCTGCAAGATTGCACGTCGATCTCACACACATGCATGCCTTCGGGTTTTTTAATTTATTTATGTGTTTTTAGACGTGCCAGTCTAGAAGAGGTGCTGTCGTGGTCGCGGAGCTTTGAGCTGATGCTGCGCTCGTTGGAGGGCCGGGAGGTCTTTCGGGAGTTCCTGCGCTCCGAGTACAGCGAGGACAACCTGCTTTTCTGGTTGGCCTGTGAAGACCTGAAAAAGGAGACCAATTCCTCATTGGTGGATGAGAAAGCCAGGATCATCTATGAAGACTACGTGTCCATACTATCACCCAAAGAGGTACTGCTTGTATTTGTGTTAATTCAGCACCAGTGAGTCACCGCAGGGATGGAGCAGGACAAAACAATCCCTTTTTGCTTGTGAAATCAAAAAATAAATTCACCTAATTTTCTTGCAGAGGATAAAAAGAAGCTTTGGATATTATTACTCAGATGTGAAAAGTGGCTCTGTGATGTGACACAGTTAAAAAAATTCTTTTCGTTAATTGTGGTGTCTGTTTAATGTCTTAATAAAGCCACCTGTACTTAACAAACCACCAAAAAAATAGCTGCTTTCTTTTTAAAATCACAGTTCTTTTCTTACCCCAGGTGAGTCTGGACTCGCGTGTCAGAGAAGGAATCAACCAGACCCTGGCGGAGCCCAGCAACCTGATGTACGAGGAGGCCCAGTTCCAGATCTACACCCTGATGCACCGCGACTCCTTCCCCCGTTTCCTCAACTCCTCTGTTTACAGAGACCTCCTGGCCAACAGGAGGCGCACCTGCCTCGACACCTAGACCCCCTGCACCCTCACTCATTGCCATCGTACACCAACGAGACTACTACTTAAACTTCAAATACTACTATGGTGCCAGAGTCGGGTTTGGAAAATCTCTCCCTCTTTTTTGATTGAAAAGACTGAGTGACATCCAAGATAGCTGGTTGTTTTGTTTATTTATATTTTTTAAGCAATTTATATCCAGTTGTCCACTGGAGCCAGGTCGGCCTTTGCTGGTTGGTTTTTGGTCGATTTAAGACCATTAATGCTGGCCAGTGATTGTTTTGCTAGCGATTTGTGCTGTTTGTTACGGTTGACTGGCCAACACATGTTTGAGCTATCAGTTGAAGTGGCCAATCTGATGGCCAGCTGTTGGTTTACTGTGGATGAAGACCCCTCAGGCGTTTGGGGACAGAAACAGAGAGAGAGAGACGAGAAGGACAAGCCAACTGTTCCTGTACTGTAACATTAGGACCTCATGCTCTCTACCCTCACTTTAATATTCTCTAACTTTATTCGTTCTCTTTCATATTTTTGTTTTCTTGATTTTTGTTTTTCTTCATCACTCAGATGTGTTTGATTTTGATTTCCTTTCTGTCCAAACATGACACCTTGTTGTCGGTGGGAGTTGGGGCGTTTCTGCCCATCTGACCAGTAGAAGCACTGGCTCTGCATGTAACTCTCTCTCTCTACAGTAGCTTGAAGATGTAAGCCGTGGACTGCAACTGTTTTCGAATATTGAGATATTTTAAGACAGGGGACCCATCCCTCTGTCTGGCTGTCTGTGTTAAGTGAAGGGAAAAAGTACACTTCTGCCAACTAAAAGCTTACTGCAGTTTTCTTTAATTGAGGAGATTTGATGGTTTCTGCAGCAAAAGGCAGCAGCACCTACCCATCCATTTACCTGTCCATCCATCCGTCCGTCCGTCCGAGCACTTTCCTTCTTTTAGGAGTCTTTAACTGGGAGAAGTAAGGGCTAGAATTGTGGTTGGGCAGCTACATGTATTATTATTACTCATGAACTTTAAACAAAAAAAAATCTCTCCACTGAGAAAATCACAATGCCTTTACATGTAAGAAAAGGCAGCACAAGCGCTGCTGGAGGTTTTCTGGAAAGCAACCACAGTTTGTCCAACAATCCCTTCCTCCCATCTTTTCTCCCTCCACCCTCCTTTTCCCCTCCAACTCGCCATCACAGCCTGACAAGCACAGGTGCCCAATGTGGGGGGAAAAACACCACCGGAAAAAATAAAAACAAAACCCACATCGACTCCAAATAGTCATCTACATTTTGAGCAGAAACATAGGGTTTACCTTCTAGTGTTGAACAATGAATTTGGTATAACAGAAAGCTGGTCCTGCTTGAAGAACAGAAGCAGATGCAGCAGGCACTGGTGTAATTGAAAGGGTTTTTGAGCCCTGGCCTTTGTCTGTAAGGCTTTAGCTGTGGATGCTGTAAGTAACATGGCAGTCCATGAAGTTGGACGTCCAGTTTCACACTGCAGATTAGTGACCCGGGTGCCAAACATTGATGTCAAAGATGCTGTGAAGTGATATTAGCTGTGACTTGTCACCAGGCTGTAGAGTCTCGGTCATTCCGGTGCACATCTATTACTCCAGCAGATGAAGCTCGGAGAGTGTACGGTAGTCCTTCAGTTAGCTACTGCCCGTTCAAGACACTCGTTTTTTACCAGAGCTCGTGAAGAGGGTTGGTGCCATAATGCTAACATGCTACCATACCTGGCTAGCAAAGACGTTTGCATTTGTTGTGCTAAGAGCTAGCTCTTTTAAACAGGGCTGACCAGGTTTCAGCATGCAGCAGGCGAGCAGTTAGCATGCTTGTGCTAGCCGAGCTAATCTTGTCTCCCACTGCCAGCCCTCACACACACTCTGCATTGTTTTTTCTAATCTGACTTTGACAGCATGCGATGATAATGGCTAAATGTGTGTATAGTACAGATACACACTTAACAGAGAAAAAAAATTGATTTAATTAAAAAAAAAAAAAAACTTTAAGGGGGTCTTGCCAAATGTCCCACTAACATTTTTAGCATATAAAAGGACGTTTTGTTTTTTGATGATGTGAACATTTGAACATGAACTTTGTTCGTGGCCTGTGGATGTGCAGTAGAAAGTGCATGAGTGCAGTATAGCTTTTTTTTTTTTTTTTTAATTAACTGGCCCTCCAAGTACATTGATTATGGCACATGATTTAGAGCAGACCTCTTTGTCTGCTGCTTAGTGCAGTCTTAAGGTGTCAATGAAAACAGTGCCACTGCTCACTGATTAATGTAGGCATCCACGTTGCCACCTCCTTTAACTACCTGAAGTTCACGTGCCAAGTTTGGGTTTAGATTTAATTTAGGAGTAGACGATGCAGGATGTCTTGCAGACTATTGAAGTGCAATTGGACGTAGTTAGCGATTATTGATTGGAGGCTGATTTGAATCCGTGTTTCACAATGTTAGATTGGTTTTGAATTGACTGAAGGTTTTCTAGTAAATTTCTAATCACAACATCTTTTCAGATCCTCAGAATGTTCAAACGCATTTGCAATTTTTACTAAAGTAACTCAATAAAGAAATTCAATTCAGTCAGTCTGCTTGAGAGTAATTGGAAGAAAGTCAATGGAATCATGGGAGTCAGAGTTTTCTCCCAGACCTATTTTCACTTGCTGTGTTAAAAAGTGAATGAAGCTGCCAGTTCAAAACCAAACTATCATAAAACTACACATGCTTTCAGCTGCAAAGTATTGGTACTGAATCAGTTAAACTGACTTATGTAAAGACAGCAAGTTTGAACCAATAATCACCCTCATTTCCTTATTGAAAATATATATATTTAACCCTTTGGCGATGCAGTACTCACATGCTGACTACATTTATACCCATGAGGACTTGATTGATATTGCTTAGCTGCTTTAATGAAGAGCTGTGCATGCATGCGCTCAGTTGATCAGAGGCAGAGCAATACTGACTAATTAATCAGATCTGATACTTTCACACTAAACTCCTTGGAGAAGTTTTTTCATCTCCAGGAAATGTGAGGATTTTAGACGTTGTATTTGGACAACTCTTGACAACAAGAATGCCTGTTTCGCTCATAAAGCTCTCTTGCAGACTAATTCCTCTTCTGCACAGTTCAGCTTTGTCTCCTTGTTGCTGAGTCTATATAGTAATTAACACGAGAATGTTTTCACCAAGAACCAGATAATGAAATCATGGTGCAATTTAATCAAGTTTACATTTATAAATTGTGAGATATGTTTTACCTTATTGAATATTCGTAACAGTGGGGCACTAAACTGACCCCAGTGTGTTAGCGGAGCAGCCAGCAGCTTTAAAGCTGGCGGGAGTCTCTGCCCTGTGCTCGCTCTGTTAGCACCTCACAGGGTTTTACAGGGAGGACAGACACAGCTGAAAACCATGTAACAGTGTTTTACAGGGAGGACAGGCACAGCAGGAAAAGACAAGTTTTCTGCTTACGTCCTTTCCTCTTAATTTATTGTGACTTTTATTACACAGTGGGGGGGAAAGTACATGGTTGTTTATTTTTAATAGCTGCATTTCAAATGTGGATTTTACAAGCAATGATGATGATGATGATGATGATGTAAAGTGATGTAGTGTCATCGCTGAGTTTAGATTTTCGTCTTTAAATTTCCATGGGGTACCAAGTGAGTGGGGTGGTTTTTTTTTTGAACATTGCTGTGGTTTTATTGACTGAAAACAAGGTTGAAAGCTGTCCTGATGGGCTGGAGGAGGTTTGGCGAAGCTTTGGCCTTACTGACACATTTTATTTTTGTTTTCCTTTGTATAAAACAACAACAACAACAACAACAAACGTCTCTGTAGGCTTTTCACTACCTCTCATGTTGGTTAATTTATTTCACATCTAGTTGTCAAATGTACAAGTTGTTTTTAGATCTACTTGAAGCCTAACACTGTAAACAAAAAAATGTGCACAGAAAAATGACTATGTATATGATAAGAGGGGTTAAAGAGAGTTTGGCCTAGTCAACATAATATTTTTTTTTCGTTTGTATGTATGTTTGTTTAAAATGTGTTGAGCTGAACTAGATTTTGCATCTCTGTAAAGAATTCAGGAATCCACTGTCTAAGGGCTAATCCCATTTTTGCCTATGCAAATCTGTTACTGTGGGTGAGTTGGGAAAGGGCGACGAACTTCGCCTTTCACCTGTTTTAGATGGACCATGGTTTACATTGCCCTTTGCTGATATTCTTCAATCTTACTCAGCAAAAATGTACGCTTATTTTTGTTTCTATATAAATATTATATATATATATATATATATATATATAAAAATATATATATATAAAAAAAGAAATATAAATATAA
>JAPZDV010000003.1:17868603-17902449 GCA_029814665.1 Acanthurus lineatus
ATATATATATATATATATATATATAAACATATATATATATAAAACAAGTAATATACATAGAAAATAGTATATGCCTTCGTGATTATAAAAAAGAAACCTTGCTGAAAACAAATAAATGTGTTGTTGTCTGACATTATGTGGCTGTGTGCTGGAGTCTTGGTAAGACGATGAAGACGACTGGAAATCATGACGGTTAAGAGACCCGACTGTAAATTGACCGACCGAAGACGACTCTCATTACTCAGGCTACGACACAAGTAGCTGATCCTGTGCAGTATTTCCTAACTGAGGGGAGAAAACTTTATTTATTTAAGGAGCAACCACATCATGACTTTCTGTGACTGATAATGTTATCCAGCTTCAGCCTGTGAGGTAAATTTGGTGTAACAGGCCATGTAGGACCTGTACTCGTCATTTTTCCATTGTAACGTCTGGTTATTTTTTAAAGCAAGACTAAGTGACTCTTGCTTTACAAAGGCCTTCGTTTCCAAAAGATAAATGTGTAATAGTAGCACAAATAGAGAGGAGTAAGTCATAAAATCAGCAAACTGACTCATTAATGTCCATTACACAGAGAGCTGTGTGTAAAGTTTGCTACAACTGCAACGCCAAAACCATTTTAGTACACTGACTTGAGCAACGGTGCATTTTTGTCATACGTGGAGTCTGTCATGTGTTTTCATTTAAAAGTTACATAGTCTCACTTTGAAGGGCTGACTTGGAGCAAACCTGGAAAAAAAGCTGAGTTATCGATGTGCACTGTCCACACATCAGTCACGTTTTACCAGATATTCATTAAAAACATGTAAAAAAAATCCACTTGTTATTAAATATTGAACATTTTATGGTGATTTTGATCTATTTTTGTTTGTTTGTTTGTTTGTCGGTGGGCAATGCTCAGCTGTTTTTGGATTTGTGACCAAGAGTGCAGCACCATGTCATCAGCAAACAACAGCAACTTATTTTTCTATTCTTCAAATTTTTTGTTGTTTTTTTGTAGCCACATCCAGTCAGACTATCACTGTGTTGATACAGTAGCGTTGCATCAGCAGAAGTGGGTTTTCTGTTTTCTAATACTCCACTAATGCAACATGTAAAAAAAAAAAAGCTAAGTTCTTCAAAAGACCATTCATTCAGCTCTTACAAGCCACTTTTAGCTTCGAGTTGAAGTTTGATTTATTCTATTTTTTAAGTCTTTATTTGTACAGAATATTTAGCTCATGGAAATGAGAAAAGGAAAGTTTGTGTACAGATTTTTTTTTTTTCCCACAATTCCTCACAGTGCTTCATGGCTAAAGACAGACAAGTTTTATCGTCTGATGTTGGTTTGAAACCTGTGTGTTTCCCTCAGTTGGATTTGGTGCCTCTTATTGCTTCACAACAGACCTCAAGATCTCTTTTTGTGTCTCTCTTTGTCTCACTTTCTCTCCCTCGAGGCTCTCACTTCCTCTCTGTAATATCACACATACGACACTGTTCACAACAGTTGCAGCAGAGTTTTTCTGCAAAAATCACACTGACGTTTGTTCCTCCTATATTGATACTGTCACCCCTCATGTCGTCTCTTTTGTACCTCGACCAGAGGTGTTCTTGCTACTTTTGGAAAGAGATTATGTCTGTGCAGGTTACTGGTTGAAGTTGGTATTCAACAGTTTTAGGCAATCACTTTTCTCTTTATTGATTTAGATGCCTAAGCCTCTCGGTTTTTGTCATGCCTTTGTAGATAGATCACAGTCGTTGTGAGATGATCCGCAGGTGATAATAAAAAGAATTTTACTGTCACTTTAGGCTATTAAAATAAAAGTGACTCTTTTCTATTCAAGCATGCTTTTTGCTAAATAAATGAAATAATTCAGTTATTTGCTATAAACGATACTGTATGAGTATGTATTCAAGTACTGCAGTATGCAGACAATTAAAAATATCAGAAACTCTTTTGAGAGGTTCATATTTTTCTTCTAGTATGTTTCACTAATATTGATGGTCATGGGTTCATAATTCTTGTTTTGAGTGTCGAAAGAGTTGTCAGAATTACTAAATGACCCTCTTTGTATTAACAGATGTAGACTATGGTTGGTTGTTTCCGTGTGCATGATTTGCAGAGCAGATTTTCCAGGACAGCATTAGTACAGTTGACTTTTCAGGAGTTTGGTCAGTCGAGCTCAATTTTTCTCTATTTTTTGCTGAGTTGCTTGTCAGCTTTTGATAATGATTGAGATCCTGGCTGTTTTTATTTACTCCAAGAAAAGTGAGATGTTTTATTTGTGGTCTTTAGGCTTCAACAGGGCCGTGCAAAGTGTTATCTTACCACTCAAAGCATACGAAACCTCTAGTTCAAGAGACGAGAAAAAGTCGGCTGAGCTCCAAACAGCAGCCAGTAATGGTGAGCTCATGAATTCAATAGATTGTGCAACTTCCTCGAACATCTCAGAGCACCGTGTCCCTGACCTTCAGGGTCGTGTTGCCAAAGGATCTGATTGCTTCTCATCATGACTTTGAATTTTATCAAAGGAAACTGATCATCGACTACATTTGAGCTGCAGTCGCTGTCTAAAGTGCACTGAGATGCAGGGATCTCTTAAGTGTAGCATCAAAAAGACTTTTCTATCTTATTAGTCCAACCTTGACCAAACGCCATCCTCTGTTGTGGAAAAGCACAGGAGAGCCTCATTTCGTTTTGTCTTGCGGTGATGTAAATTTCTACCTTGTGGCAGAGCTGGTTCACAAATAACAGCACTGAGCAGAATGTGTACATTGTGAGAAAGATTAAATTATGTTATTTCCAATGCTCTGCATGGCACTGCGATACAGATGTGGCTTGTTTTCATAAAGGACAGTAGAATCGAGATTATGGAAAATTTTCACCAAATCCAGTTGAAATTTTTTTTGTTTGTTTGTTTTAAAGACTAAGTTTAATCAACAAATTTACTGTAGCTGTGCACAACAGCACTTCAATTGTGATGAGTGCGGAGAGAAATAGTTCAATGTTATTGAGAAACACATTTATTTAATATCTTGCAGAGAGTTATATGAGAAGTTTTATGCTGCTCCCACATTTGTGTGCTAGCAATGAAGCTAGATTAGCTCAGGCTAACTAGCTTCATGTCAAACAGGGTGAAACTGCTGTTATGGCTCAATTCAGTTCTTAAAATCACTCAATCAATATTGTTTGATGTGTAAAGACAAAACTGTTTTATGGGGAGTTATATGTCAGACTGTTCCAAGATGGCTAAAAAAACTAGTTATGCCAAGCTAAGCTAAGCTAAGCTAAGCTAACCAGCTGCTACCTGGCTTCATGTCTTCTCAACTAACTCTCGGCAAGCAAGTTAGCGAATTTCCCAGAAGTCAATCTATTCCTTCAAGAGAATAGATAAAAAATAGTTGGGCTGTGTAATCTTTTTTGAAAAAAAGAAGGAAAAAGGTTGAACTTGCCTGACACTCCGATCAAAGCAACTGTCTCCGTAAAACAACAACCTGCCTTTGGTGGATAAAATGTGCCAAAAATTATAATTGACGTTTTATTTTAAAAAACAAAAAAGGGTTTAGAAGAAGTGTTGGAATATAAAATCACATGTTCTGTTGGACTCAAAATGTTCTTTACAAAAACACATTTTGTCGTTTGTCTTTTCATGTTGCTGTCATGGCTTTGTGTCGTCTCTCTGAATCATCCACATATGATCTCCATCATCGACACGTGACCAACAAACCATATCAGATCCAACGGAAATTGTAACTGGGTCACACAGAATAAAAAAATCTGTTCACTCTTTTTAATTTCTTTTGTACTGTTTTAATTTATTTTAACAGGTTTATTTGAGTCATTTTTTTTAAATCCCAAAAGACTCAAAAAGTTGTTGTTCAGCAGCCTTTAACTTCATATGAGTTAGCGTCATGCAGCAGCGTGTTCAGTTGTGGTACGATCTGATCTACGGTTCAGTCTCTGTCTTTGTTTACACGATGACATCTTGCATTAAGAGATAAACTGCCCTTGAATATCTGTAATTTAAATAGTGCTGCTAGAGAAAGAAATCTACATGTAACAACTTACAATAAATACTTAATAGATTTTTGCCAAGTGTGACTGTGTCTTTCTTTGACTGGACGTTCCCAATGATGCATTCACTTGACTCTGGTGATTTTTGGGCTTTTCCTGTCACTTCACCTTCAGTTTGGATCAAATTAAGTTCATTCATGTTCCTCTCAGGATGAATTGTAACAACCTTCACCAAGTCTATTTTTACCTGCAAACCTCTACCTTCAAGTCTCAGATCAGCAATTTTTAGTAGACTTGCATGTTAAACATGTCACTCTTATTAAACATGGCATGTTGCATGCTGACATTAACGTCCAGCTCCAAGCGCTGCTGCTGTGGATTCTTGTTAAACATTTGCGAAAAGGTCATAAGAAATTTTGTTGAAAAACAGCAGATGTTAAATGACTGAACTGTTCTGTGTCATGAGTGTAAGAACCTTTGACCTGAAAAGAGATATTTTTATTTTTGTATATCAGTTCTTATTTGAACTTTCTGTGAATTTTATTTCTCAGCATGACGGTCATAGTTTCAGCCCTGGAGTTTCAAAGCTTTATTCACTTTAAAATATATAAGACGGAATACTGAAAGCTTTATTTGTTTTGTAAACAAATTGACGCAAAAATACTAAAACCTTGTAAAATTGATTTTTTTTTTCCTTGCTTAGTGAAAAACCACAGACCTTATTCCAAAGGCCTGTGCAACTCGATTTGGATATTAATTTGCTTTAAAACAAGATTTTTTTACTTTTTTTTTTTAAAATTCATCACAAGGAGTCAGCAGTGTTTCTTTTGCTTTTGGAGGCATTAATAAACTCAAATTGCTGTCTGGAGCTCAGAATGAAATCCCAGGAAATCACATGCTGATAATACAAGATGACTGAAAATGAAAGGCTCCTAACAAACTAAGAAATAGGGATGTTTGGCGTTTTTGTGGATAAAAGTGGATCAAATCAAGCAGATAACACTTCATGGGTAGAACTTTGATGAACCCCAAATGGTCCAGAAATCACAAAAATACAGTAAGTAACACACACATTTAAACAAAAGCTCTTAACCAGAGACCAGACAAGAGGTAGAGAGAAACAGCTTCATTTAAAAACGTCTTTATTTCATCAACCGGATCCTGGATCACGTTTTCAGACTTGTTTACATTCACACAACAGGGTGAGACCACATGCTGAGGACAGGAGAGGAGGCAGGTTGGTGTGCATGGGTGCTCTCTCATACAGTCGTCTGCATGGATGTGTATGTGTGTAGCTTTTCATACAGTCCTCTCTGTACATGGGCATGTGTATGGGCACTCTCAGATGTGTGTAGGTGTGTGCGTGCATGTGTGTGTGTGTGTGTGTGTGTGTGTGTTCTCTCTTTCTCAGACAGTTTTTTGATCTGTCGCCTCCGGAGCTGTTGAGGCAGATGCTGAGTCCTCCTGGGTTTTGTCCAATCCCTGGCTGCAGCCTCGGTCACCTGACTGCACGCCGTCTTTCACCGTGACGGTGGCGTTTGAGTAGCTCGCGTCTATACTCTCATATGGCTCTGACGTCCACTGAGAAGGACAGGAGGAGAGAGGAGGCTCATTAGAGTAATATCTGTTAAAATTTGTTAAAGAATGTGCTCCTCTCATGTCATAATGAGAGGACGGTGTGCATAAAGGGGCGTGTCTACCTGTGTGGCCCTGCTGCTGGACCTGTGCGAAGGCCCCATGGCGATGTTGACGCTGGACGAGGATTGTGTGTCAGTGGTGTTGCCTCCTTCTGCAGCAGACAGCCCCGAGATAACCAGACCACTGGAGAAACTCCGCTTCCCAAACAGAAGGCTGAGAGTGGACGAAGACGAAGACACCTGAACAAAAGGAAATGCAGTTTTTGTGTTTAGTTATGTATAGTAACTGCTACATGGGAGCACAAAAACACATATATGCTCATGCAAAAGCAATTATCAGGGACAGAATGCTGTATGAAAACATGAAAACATAAGGATGTGAATCTAGATATAATAAGTTCTTTGTTGATTCATATATTTCACTGCAACTGAAGGACAACACAGTGTCTTCCTCTTAGGTTCAGGCAATTTCTCTGATTTTCGATACATATTTATTACAATTATGATAGGTAATCCATTTACAGATTCATTTATAGATTCATCTATTTAGAAATGCAACAAGTTGGCATGTAAGAGGAGCTGTCAGAGTTTTAGAGAGTTTAGTAAGTATAAGATGTTTTGAGTCAAAAACAGTGTTCTTATTTTACGTCAATGTTATTATTTGCATGTCCCTGACGTCTTTTACTTTTTTGATTTCAGTCTGTTATTATTTCTAACATGCTTTTTTTGTGTGTGAACTGCAGTATTTGAACACTGTGACTATTCTGACTTGTCTTGACCATCACTGTGTTTGAGGGGGCGTGGATTTTATTTACTTGTTATAAATCATTTATACGTTGATGATATGTTGTAGTGTGTTGGCAATCAAACAGTCTGTATGCACTGAGGTGTAACACACTCGTACCTGACTGGAGCGCTGCTGATGCTGCGCCGCCTGGAGCTGCGAGCTGATCCCACCGGCTCCCGAGAGACGAGGAACCTGAAGAGAAACAAAGATCCTCGTATTGTTTTATTCTCTTAAGTCCCAACTGAGCTAGGCTGATAAACAGTGAGCGTGTGTGTGTGTATGTGTGTGTATGTGTGTGTGTGTGTGTGTGTGTGTGTGTGTGTGAATACCTGGGAGAAAATAGAGGCTATAGACGTGTTAAAGGACAGCTGACTGTTGGACAGACGCTGGACGAGCCCGTGGGTGGAGCCTGAGTCCAAGATGGGGCCTGATTGGCTGCTGACGGGGGGGCGCTGACTCTGGGGCTGAACTGACCGACTGCGGTACTCTCTCCTGGCTGCAGGAACACACAAATACACATGACAACACACAAAATAATGTGTTTATAATTTAATATAAACATAAATATCAGCTGTTCTGCACAAATTTAATAGTTTATTTGTGAATTAAGATCATTTCACTGCTCGAATTAAGATCCAGAGAGACACTCGGGAATTAATCTAGTAAATCAAGATTGTCAATATAGATAGCGAGACACATTTGTGTGCATGTGCTTGTTTGTGTGTGTGTGTACCTGCGTTATGGTGTCTGTGGCTGTGTGTCGTCCTCGCTCTGTGCTGGTAGAGGCTCAGGCTGTTGGACGTGACAGAGGACGGGCGGTTGTGGCTCAACGAAGACGAACCGCCGGCACCGCAGTCCACATCCTCCATGTTCACACCACTGTTACAGCTGGTCAGGTTGTCCTTACGCACCCTGCAGAACACACACAAACACACACAAACACACACAGAAGCACACACAGAGAACTCTGATTTATTTATTCATGTCAGCATCAGTGCAAGGAACACACACACTGGCAAAGAGGCATAAAAAATGCATCAAGCCTTGACTATCCCATCACACACACACACACACATAAAAACATGCAGAGAGAGAAAGTTACGTAAGTGTGCTCACATATGTGCGCAATCTTCCTCTTAAATAAGTTAAGTGTGTTCTGGCTGACGAGGCACGGCCAATCTGCTGGCTCCTCGGCTACTTAGTGAAATTAAGACAACACCTTCGACTCAAGAACAGGATTTACAATCTAATCTAATCTAATCTGAAGGGAAAACTCAGCCTCCTAAGAAGCTTAAGAGGGAGCCACATTGAACACACATGCACACACAGACACCATTAGCTGACCTGCAGAGGTTAATGCAAAGCCTATATGATAAGCTATGCTGAGTGTAATATGTAAAAAAGGGGGAAAAGAGATGAAAGAGGTAGAGAGGAGAAGTGAGGGAATAAAGGAGCCAGAGGAACAGAGGAAATGCTTTCTCTCAAGTGTGCATTCCCACCGCTCCTGTGCATGTATTAAGACTACATTATGTTGGCAGGGGGAGTCTCTGCCCAGCAAAGACTTCCACTAAATCAACATCTGTAAATCCACAGAGAGGCACTCACTCAGCAGGCCGCTGCTGTTCGCACATCATCCAGAGTGATTCACAGCAAATACAACGAGCTGAAAGTGAGCTATATAAAGTTACCATCATCTCATGTGTCAGCACAGCGTCTTGCCCCTCGCACATCATCTCAGTCCCTAATGATGCTCTTTAACAGCTCAATAATACGGCTACATCGACCACAGGATGTGAACAAACTGTAGATTACATTAAAACAGCTTGTTTTGCAGCAGTGTTAAAATCTCCTATGAAATGCGTAGTGATACATCTGAGCAACAACCCTGAGCTGGTGGTGATCACATAAAGCTCCCGAGAATAAATGACTGAACCTAGTTGTGACTCTAAACATGACCAAATACATAAACTGAGCCTATAATCCATTTTCATGTTATTACAGAACCTTCAGAGCATGACGGTTGTTCAGGGACTTGAAACCACAATCGTTCATTCACAATTTTGTCTTTTTATTGGCTAAACTAAATATAAAATAATGAGAAAGTCTTTTCTATCTTTAGCATGTTGTGACAAATGCAAGTTTAAGAGCACAGTCACAGGGGGAGTTCAGTGAACCTGAGGGGGCAAGGAGAGAAAGACTGAAAACATGAATGAGACGTGGACACAATGCAAGTTTTTAAACATGCAGAACATAATAATTTCTTCTCTGACCGTAACCATTTAGAGCAAAGCCAGGAACGAATGACATCCAGGCTTAAAGCTCCTCCCCCAATGCTGCGGAGAGTACGGTGTGTTCCTGCGTACGACGTTGTTAAAGGTGACACATACCTAGAAAATCAGAAGATACACATCAGCAAGATGAAACACTTGCAAATAGACAAAACTGTAACAGTGAGGATGTTTAATACCCAAAAGAAATGTCTCAAATGTTTCCCTTAAAGCAAACTTGAAATTTACTCCCAAAACCTCGTGATCTCAGAGTGAGACTCTACACATCTGGCCTTGGCCATGTGGCAGATGTGCAGTGAAAGACACATACATGGGGTAACCCAGCGGCTGGTCGCAGGACGAGTTGACCATGTTCCTCAGCGCCTGCTTTGAGTTCTGGATGCTGCCTCTTTCTGGGTTTCGGTTCCGTAGAAACACCAACTCTTGCTGCTGGCCCGCCCACAGACCTCTCACACACTCCTTATTGATCTGCAGAGAAAGACCAGGTATGAATGTGCAGACAGTTTGTTCACAAACAAAATTATCTGAGGCATGTTTTTATTCAACTGGAGCTCAGTGATGTTGGTTCTTCATGATTCTCTGCAGCAGTTTGACTGGATGTTGTTGGATTTGTTCAAATAAAGTGGATTTGGAAGTGGCTCGATGAGAACGAACGATGCCGCGAACAAAATGGAGGAAAAGTAACAAGTGACACACATTTTGAATAACTTACTTTTTAATCTTTGGACTTGGGGATGCAATGAAGTATTTCAAGCAAAAGGATTTGTACCGTTTATGCTCGATATATCACACAGAGACACAATTAGGGTGGTTTGGTACTTAAGTTTTTTAGTTTGAGCTTCCAAACCTTGTTCAAGTTGGTGCAGGTAGGAGTTTTTTTGTGCTATAAGCACATTATTCTTTCATCCTCCCGATAAGCATCCTCTGACTCTGTGCTACAGCTGCAACCTGCAGCATGCACGAACCTTGATGACCTTGAAGCTGAGGTGGCGTTTGTACAGCATGATGATCTTGTACTCGTCCGTGCCGTCATCGATCATGTGTCTCAGAGTTAGCAGCGTGTCGCGGCTGGATAGCACCGCCTTACGCCAAGCGGGGTCGCTCTCGTGGCAGATGACCAGGCTGCTGCGGTAGTTCGTGATGGCTTCATACAAGATGGATGCCTCCTCGGTCTCCTCCAGGCAGGTGAAGTGATCCTGAAAGAGCAGGAAAGGCAAGATGGACACCAACAGAATTTAATCAGATTTAAGGGAAATATGTACTCAAGGCAGCAGTCTGACGTTTTAATACAAAAGGATAGAACTACACTCTTGCAAGTTTATGACCTGCATTTATAATTTTCAAGTTTCAAGTAAAAGTGGAAAAAGTACAAGTGTCAAATATACTTCAAATACCTAAAGTCTAAGCAAGAGGAGAAACATCAACAAAGCAGTGGTTTAAGAACGATGCATGTTTTTTTTTTTACCTGATGCAACTTGAGACTCATTCTGACTGCAGGAGCCACCACCTTCTGCAGCAGGTCCAGATCTGCAAAGACCCACTCGTCTTTGGTGGCGATGCGGAAGTCGCCTTTAAACAGGGTGTTGAAACCATATAGAAATGATTCCAGACTTTGTGGTGAAAGGCAGGGGATTGTGGGTAAAAAGAGGGATAAAAAGATTGAGCGGAAAACACAGATTATTAAGAATATCAACCTCACAAAGACAAAGTCATGAGAGCAGTGACAGAAGTCTGAATTATGTGCATGGGGATTTATTTGGCTGCTAATGCCCCCTTCTGGTGAGTCTGTCAAACTGCAGGTAAAAATCTTGTTTTATTTATTAATCAGTCATTCAATACATTCTAATCAGTTTAAGTCTTAAGTTTTAAGAAATACAAAAAATTCTAAATACATGACACCCCTAAAATAAACTAATTTCAGTATGTTAGAATATTTTAGAGAAACAACTAAAATCACACTTTCTCCTACCTACTTGTGTTGTTCTTCATTCTGAGCAGATTTTACCTGTTGGACATGTTGTGTGACGCCGTGCCGAGTGACCTCCTGCCCAGGACGGAGAGAGCGTAACACAGAGTCACCAAAGGAGAGTCTTCATCACTGTCTACGGGCTGGAAACACAAACAAACACAAAGAAAGGACAGACATGATGAGTCTGGCTAATTGGATAAAGAGAAACAAAGCATAGAGTCTGTTTTTACCCATGATGCCTTGACAATTATAAAAGGAAAAAGCATGAAAGTATGTGAGCAACAAATTGCAACTTTAACTTGAAGTTTTACTTTCACAGTATTTATGCAACTAATGCTTTCAATTTGCTCAAATTATTGGACAGAAAATTCTTCAACACATTTTTTTATGGTTAATTACTTATTTAAGTCATTTTACAAAAGTCATAAATTACCTGGTTCTAGCTTTTTGAAATTTAACATTTTTCATTATTTGACACTTATGTGACAAACAGTGACAAAACAAAACTCTGCCACTGGGGGCTGGTGGTACGAACCAAACCACCAACCCAAAGCATCATGGGAATGAGACCCAACAATCAAAAGTCTTCCTTGAGAAGAAGCATGATGTCGTTCAAAGCAAGACAATAAAGATTCTTGTATAATAAAAATAAGCCTTTGTTGCATTAATACTACACAGCAGTAGAAAACCTCTCAGCTGCTCAAACTCTCAATGATGTCTGATAAAATCCTGATGTACCGTCTCCATCTTCCCTGCACAGTACTGGATCCACTCCAGGTAGACGTTGCAGAAGCTGGCACGCGTCACCCCCTGCAGGCAGTGCACGTAGTCTTCATCGATCTTCACACTGAAGACCTGAGGGTCGCGCTCGATGTGGTGCCACTTGGTGTAGGACTGCAGCGCCTCCTGGATGGAGGCATCTTTGAGCCAAGAGGACAGTTTGGGGGAGTGGATCAAGTAGTAGATGATACTCTGAGGAGAGAGACGGGGGAGGAAAGAAGCATCGGGAAAAAAGCCAAATACTAAACGCAAGGAAAGCGCGAAAGAAAAGCAAAGACTGACTGCTTGTTAAAGCCGCTGACCACATCTGAAGTCACCGGTGTCAAGCTGTCGTTTGTAATTATGATTTATACATAAGAGACTTTATCTGCCAATTAAAAGTGTTTAACCTTTTAGACAGCAAATCTTTAAAGGCCCTTAGAGACAAGAGAGATATTTAATTTTGAGTCCTCTCAAGAGAAGGTGACTCAATATGTCAAAAGTTGATGCATTATTAAAGCCTCACAAGGTACCTTTCCAAAGCAAAGCCTCTTATTATCAGCCTGATGAAATGTCAGCTTAAATAACACAGAAAAAGGTAACAGGATCTGAGCACATCACACGTAGTTGGCTGGACTGTTAGATCAGAGAAACCTGAATTTTTTTTTTGGGTGGGGTGAAAATGTGTTTTTTTCACCTCAAAGGAAGCTCAATTCAGCCCAGTGTTTTTATGCAAAGAGTGGGGAATTTTTACAAGACAATCTGGCCTCGAGTAGCTTGGAAAAGATGAATGGTTAAACTATTTTGATACAGGTGTATGTAGAGCTGGGTCATGTATCAATGTTTTATTAATATCATGATATGTGACTTAATTTTGTCTTAGATTTTGGAAATAGTTGTATCATGATTCAGCATAAGTGTTATTGAAGCAAAGCTTATGAAAAAAGAACTGACAGACAACAAGAAAATGAAAAGAAATTATGACAAAGAGCTTTAGAAACTTTGCTAAGTAAGTAACTACTGGTGTTAATTTTTCAACAACATAATGTATCAGGATTCACAACAGTGAGGAGCCAAAATGTTGTATTTCATACTCTAACTGCAGTCATACGATCCTGTGAGAACGCAAATGAAGCGTACCTTCAGGTAGTAGGTGATGAGCAGCTTTCGCAGATCGTACACTTGCAGCATCGTGGCAGCGTTGTTCTCACTGATGCTGTAACCTTCCAGCAGGTACTTGGTGGCCATCACCTCCCAGGCCAGCCAGCGCAGGTTGAATGCCGCGTTGCACGACAGCATATGAGGCAGGTGACCCGGCTCGCAGCAACAGCAGGCGTCATCCTCCTCCATGCCCTCTGTGATGGCCTCAACCTCCCGCTGCTGGCAGTACGTACCTGAGAGACAGAAGTGATCAGCCTGGTGGCGAGATGACATTTATTTAGAGAGAAGGATGGAAAGAAGGCAGTCGAACTGTTACCTCTGAACTCCAGACCCCTCAGCTGGAAAGTGACCAAGCCGTTGCCGATCTCGATGAGGTGGACCAGGGCGTTGAGGTAGTCAGAAGCCAGAATGAAACAGTCTCCGGCGCTGTAGTTGCCCCATCGGCCCAGCATGAGGTCGCCACAGAGGGAATTCTGCAGCGAGCGAGTCAGGTACTCGTAAAAGATGGAGTTCAGGTTGCTGTCATCACATCCTGAGAGAGGGGGGGGGGACAGCAGGAAGCAAACAGTCAGATGAAGGAAAGAAAGAAGCAAAAGATGGTGCAAAGTTTGGCTGCTTTCACCTGATTAGTGCAAGACTTTCATTTGTACCGTTTGTGCAACATGGATAAAATTTGATCAGTTTAAATAAAGTATTTAATATTTTGTTTGCTGTTTTTTTAAATTTAATTAAGAGCTTCATAAATGTTCTTTCATATCTGACCTCTTGAGAAGAAGGAAACTTAAAGAAAGGTCACATTCACTGATGTAAGTGTCTCACCTGTCTCCTTGTCCACTTGGCACACCAGTCTGCTGTTTGAGTTGTCAATACGTTTTGTGCTTTAGGTGACAGGAGACAAAAACATTAAAAACATTATGATGTTGAGATTTTTGAGTGAAAAAAGACGATTTCAGCTGCAGTGATGAAGTGATCACAAGTATCTGTCATGTAAAATATGGCAACTAAAATGTTGCAGCTGAAGGAAAACAGCTCATTATGAATCAATCAAACAAATCCTTTTTTAAAATCAATTCCAAAACAAGTTCAAAAACTCCTGATACAAAAAATCTTGTTGAAATCCTGCGTGGACTGAATGATCATTGTTAAATATAAAGATGAATATCTCCATGCTGTTAAACTATCCTGTTGTCTCAGTTTGTACTACAAATTGTTCATTAATGTCTTCAGGTTCTTCTTGCTGTTCACATCCACAACCTGCACAAACTCGTGTCAACAAACAGTGAGATCTGACTCCAGCAGAGACGCTGCTGTCCCTTTTTTCAGACAAACAACACGGTCTAAATATAATCACTGACTGCTTCTTGTCAGATCTCTGAAGTTTGCACAACAAAGCTGCAGGAGTATTTTTGGAGCTCTTTCAGCGAGCTGAGATGCAAACAGTCTCTCACATCAATAAGTTGGAGGAAAAAGAGAGAGGGGTGATGCTTTGAAAGGGTGAGGAGGAGGGCGTCTATCCACCCAGCTCGCCTCAAAGGAAAAAAAACTGATTCTACTTCAGACAAAAGAACAAAAAACAGACAGTAGAATACACACTCAAAATGTTATAGTAAAGATTCATAAATCAGAAGTCGTCAGTCTGTTTCTCAACACTTTCCTACTTGTGGTTTTCAGTGTAAAGCTCATTCATTTTTAACAATGATTTAAATTTTTAAAAGGCAGGTCACAAAAAAGACTTTCTTTTTCATTCATTTTTCTAAAAACCCTGTCCCCTGTGACTTTCTGCAAACAGAACTCAGACAGGAGGACTTTGTGCATTTATTTGAGAGTATTTTAGCTGCAGATTTGTGCACATTTGGTGCTCTAGTGAATTTACAGCCACAAGATTGACTAAAATTAACCACAGTGTCCATGTTTATAGTAATCAGGGCACATATGTTACACTGTGGCTTACTGATGTTCTTTAACAGCTTTTTTGCTAATAATGTGAATGTGATGACACAGAAAAATAAGCTATATCAGGCCAGCATGCAGTACTTGTGGGTCTTTTAATGGACTTTGCTGCCAATCTGACTCTTTTTTTAACTAAAAGCTTTTCAGGATGTCATCAATCTGCACAAATACATTTCAAACACCTCCAGCTGTTGGGCACTCACTCCACAATCACACACTTCATCTGGGCCTTACTTGTAGTTTCGTTCCCAGAACTTGATGGGCCGCGGGTAGGACGAGATGAAGATGGCGCTTCCCAGGAAGGGAGCCAGCGGTGTGTAGAAGATGGTGGTGAGCAGAGTCTGGAGCAGCAGCATGGCAGAGTCTGGACACACACGTGCAAGTCAAGGAGAAAACAACAGGTAGTGATGCATCACGCACATATGTGCAGGTCTTATAGGAAGGATACGAGGCACAGCAAACGGCTGGGCGAAGGCATGGAAAGCGCTGCCCCAGGCGATCTGCCAGGGGGCGATGTAAACCAGGATGAAATGAAGCTTCAGCAGCAGCTCACGCATCTGAAAAGACACAGGGTTAGTTTAAAATAATAACAACATAGAGCTTATTTTTATTACATTCCTCCACATCAAAAAAAATGTTAAGTCTTTTAAAATTATATAATATAAAAATGAACTTATTCCACTGTGTATGCAGGTGGCAGACAAAAACAATACAAAAAACAAAAGGCCACTCCTAGATCAACATATAAAAAGAGTGAAAGTGTCTGTCAACACTCAGACATGCTGGTCAAAACAGAAATACACAGATTAATTACTACAAAACCATTCGAAGTTAAAGTAAATATGTTTGTATTGCTTTTTATCAGCTCACAGTCTGAGTATCTGTCTGTGTGTCAGCACTCACAGTCTGCAGGTGTCCTTATTTTCTCACCTTGTGGAAGACAATCGACATGATGAAGAAGTCCAGCAGGAAGCTCTCGGAGGCGCGCGGGCAGTCGAAGTGGAAAAAGACGAGTGTGAAGAGCAAAGTGAGGAACTGGAAGCTCGGATCACAGAAAGATGAGCGCAGGAGTTTCAGTCCGGCGACTGTCGTCAGGAGAACATCACAGCTGGAGGCACAAACAAGAGTTCAGAGGACAGATACCACACAGACACACACACACACACTGTGAAGACTGCCACTGACTGCAGATGTATGAGTGGTGTGTGTATTTGTGTGTGTTTGAGGCTCCACTCACTGGATTCCCAGTTTCTTGCGGTGACTGAGGGCGAAGCCATCATTGGTGAGCGCGCTCAGCACGATGGCGGGATACACCACGTACTTCTCAAAGCACAGGAGCCCCACGTACAGCCGCTCAAACCACATCAGCACAGCGTCCTCTGTGGGACAAACAAGAGTGACACAGCTTTTAAGAGTTTGAAGGGTTTCTCTGAGAATGAATACTTTTATTTCATACCGGCGCAAAGCTGGTTTAAGCGCAGATACAAACGCATTTGCAGGCCACGGAGTGTGACGCTGCGTCATTTACGCACCAGAGGTTAGGACAGTTTACGCACGACGCATCTACAATAAATGACTGGCAAGTAAATCATGCATAAACAAAGCTGTAAATGCCATCAAAGAAGACTTGCCTTCACACTGCGTTCAGACTGACGAAAATAAAGCCCTGAGAGTTTACAGCCCTGCTAGCATCTGTGTGTCCAGACACAGCCATGTTTTTTTGTCAGATGCTAACATCAGCTTGCTAACATGCTCACTAGCCATAATAAAAACAAAAACAAACAAAACACGTTAGAAAAACTGAAATATAGACCTACTCATGATCATTTTAAGAGATGAAAACTTTGACCTGCTGGTGGTGCTATTTGAGAAATAACTGGTGCACCAGAGTCAGTGGGTTTCATCCCTTGGACTTGTGAACATTTTCACTAAATGTCATGGCCGTCCGTCCTGTGATGGTCGACATATTTCAGTCTGGACGTCACTGCTGACATCTAAAAATCATGATCAACTTGTCAAATCACCCTTACTGTCTCTTATCAGAGGTAGATTATTACATTTTACACATCTGGATCCAGATGCAGATAAAACATTAATAAACATTCTCTGTTATCCAAATAATGCGTTTAGAGAACTACAGAGCCTTGATGTTTGAGTGTGTGCTGAATGTCCTTTAGCGGATCCAGCAGTTTACATAGTAAATTATTAACATCTAATCTTTACTCAGTGGGGATGCTGACCTCTGGGTTCAAACTGGTGGTACTCTTTGGTCTTGAGGACCGGATGGGAGATCCACAACCAAGGGTGATGCTTCCTCAGCTGGGGGATCAGGTAGTGGGTGACAATCCCCACCGTCCCAGCCAGAGCGTACAGCACGATAGTCACAAAGGGCTGGAAGTGAATGGGTTAAATAAAATGAAAGAAACAGAAAGAGAGAAAACACTTCAGATTTTGTTCTCCTGCATAACAGGACAGCAATCAATAGTAAAAGGCAGCAAACAGAAAAAGGTAAAAGCTGAGAGTCTCACCCTGAGAGACAGAAACACAGTACTCGCAGTGATGGCGAAGGTTAGGATGTAGGCAACAGAGCACACGATGATATCCGAAAGCAAAATCTCCTTCTGCAGAGCACAAGAGGGTGGAGGAGCTGCAATTATTAATAACCCACACTGGATGAAAATGCATTCGTTTGTCAGACTCGTTTAGGTTTGTGATTCTTCCTGTCTAATCGTTCCGAGCCTTTAAGTTTTGGAGATCATAGAAGACACATCTTCAGAAGAGTTAAGATCTTCACGTCCTCATTAATGCTGAAAAAAGCTGTGGGAGGCTTTTCTCTGATGCATAATTCGCTGTAATCAAACACAATGATCGACAGCAAACATTTATTATCTCACATGCAACACTGGAGTTAAGATTCCCACATACAGTGTGTATAAATTTAGTGTGCAGGATGTTAATGAGCACTGATCTCCTGCTGGTAATTAGTGTGAGCTGAACTATAATGATCTGTTTGGCGTAAAAATGAACACTGGAAATTTGTGTTTTCACAGAGCGAAGTTATCAAGCCGCTGATGAACACCTGAAGCTTTTCTCAGCATCTTTCACTAAACACATTATTAATTCAAATAAATACATTATATCAGTTTATTTCTATATGCTCCTTAAGTCACCATATAGTTTTGCAGTTTCTCGGGCAGGGGGTCTTTACTGTCCGTGTCTTCCTCCTCCTCTTCCTCACTCTCCACCAAAGCAGGCATTACCTTTGACTTGATGAGAGATCTGTAAATAAAAATAGAAATGCATGTGTCATGAGGAAAGGATCTCTTTTGTTGAATAAAAAAAGACATATATATATTTTTTTTAATGTTACAAACTCTAAAGTAACCTGAAGGCAGACAAAATGGAAAAAAACTTGAATTTATTCAAAAATATATAGTTCTTCCTTTACATAAAACCATATGAATTTTGGGTAAATATTTTGTTTTTCATAAATTTCACATTATTAATGGATATTTAACATATAACTGCGTAACTTTTCTGATTGCTTATCTTATATTTATCCTTATCTAGCTTGAAATAAAACTATATTTGTAGCAAAAAAAGGGTAAAAAATAATGTTTATGAAGACCATTTTCAGCTTCAGGTAAATTGCTCAACTAGCCATAAAGCATAAACATTTTTCATCAAAAGTGAAGTACATACATCCACCATCTTCCTTCTTTTTCCACAAGTTGATAAATTTAGCTCTTATCTAATCTTTGATAAGAGTACTAGTACTAGTTCTTTGCATGCAGGCAAACATGTTAACATTGACACTCACATTAGGACAGAGGGGTCACTGCTCTGTCGGCTGAGGTGGTAGGAAAAGACGACCAACAGGCCACAGAAGCCAGAGAACAGAGCTGGAGTGTGCTGCTCATCCCACGGCTCCTGCAGCCACACAGACACACATGCACCGGCATGAATCACACCAACATGTGCCTTTTAAAACCAGAGTCTGCTGCTTTTAGATTTTCACAGCTTAAAAGCTTCCTCCTCCAGCTGCAGCCACTCTGAAAGGCAACACTGAATTGTTTTTTTTTTTTTCTGCAGCTCTACTTGGTTCCATTAGTGAAACCGCCTGCATGCTATTTATGACTGAACTCCTCCTCTTCTCCTATTTCTGTAACCAAGAGGATCAACATGAGTACAAATTCAAAACTCTGAGGTTAAAACGGGAGGGAGAGAAGAGGAGATTGGACTTTTTACACATCTACCTGAGCTCTCTCTGTTTTATGTTACAGCCAGTTAATTTGTACCTTAAGAGCTCCGAAGCAGAAACCATAGAGCAGGGACAGAGCGATCAGGCTGCGAAGGATGCTGTAGACTGCAGAGACGAGACTCGTAGCAGCTGAGAGAGACAAGTTAAAATGACAGTGAAAACACATGCAGTGCACTGTATAAAGCATATACCACAGTCTTAGTTTTATGTCTTTTAAATCATCAAGAATTTAAGATTTGAGACAGTTTTGCCAACCTGTCCCTCCAAAAAGGTGCATGTCAACCTGCTCCAGCAAGTAGATGGTGAAAGTGTTGATCTGAGGGAAAAGGCCCACCAGGAAGGTGATTGGGAAGCAGTAGGTAAAACCTGTGTGGTGCATCGAAAAACAGACATTTCTCATTATCTTTCAAAGACAAACTCATCGTTTTAAGATGAAGAACAATGTCTAACAGCAGCTGCAGGAGTGTCTGACACAAAGCTACATTTGAAGGCTAGGTGTGTGTATGTGTGTGTGATTCCTACCTACTAGCAGGTCTCGTATGAAGTGCAGTGCGTCGTGGCAGACGATGGTGACTCCGTACAGGGTGGAGACGGGCAGGTCCTTCCTCCTCAGCAGCTGCTCCAGCAGCCAGATCAGAGCACAGAAGATGCAGAAGTAGGCTGCTCGGCTGTAGGCCACCAGCTGGTTGTGACCCTGAACACACACACACACACACGTACACAAACAGGTCAGGTCAGCAGAGGTTCAAACACGGTATTTCAGTGTGTTTTTTAACTGCAAGATAACACCACCATCTGAAGGGGTCAGTATTAACACAGCTATAGTTAAATGCACCTTCATGTGTTTCAACATAACAGAACTAAGAGACCCCAGATCCTCATACCAGAGGTCATATCCTCTGTAGCTGCACTGCTGGTGCATCTGTCAAAATTAGTAATCTGGAAAAAGGAACTGTTTTTAAATTCATAACCTCTTATGCCAAAGACTGAGAGCATTCATAAGTAAAGAGGAACAGAGGCAGAGACACTTTAAAAGTAACCAGCAGGGGCATCGAGGATGCATGAGTTTCCTAAATATATGACACGTGATAGAAAATTGTTTTGTCTTTACTCTAAGACTCTCAGGGAAAGTAATATGAGACTCACATGAGTTGGTGAAGCTGCATCTGGTTGAACACTCTGAAAAACAAAACCACAGGAGCCAAATATGAATCAGTGTTTAAATGTAAACACGAAAACAAGTGAAAGCAGCATTGTGACTTCTTTAACAGAGAGGAAGTGAGTGAGAGCAGAGAGGAACTGGCAAAGACCGAGGTCACCATGGCACGCACACAAACAAACAGACACAAACAAACACAAACATCAAGCTCACACATCATTCATTCTTCAGTGGTTTGGTGGTTTTTGCTGTGACATGATTTTCATGGTTTTGGCACCAGATGGGAATCAGCACATTGGAGTTAAGATGAGGGAAAATAATACAAAAATAATTAAAAATGAAAAAAAACATTATTCCTTTGATGTGTATTATTAGAGAATATAATTTGTAAAAGTAGCATATCAAAATCTAAAATGCCATGTCCATCGTTCTAGTTGCCTGCCAGCCAAAACATCATTCTGCACATCACAAGCTGACAGTATTAATCTGGTAAAGTAAAGTAAAGTAAAGTAAAGTCAAATCTGGTGCAAATCACAAACATACACTGCTCCTGTAAATCAGAGAGCTAGCATGCTTGCTAGCATCCAGCTAGCTAGTGCTAACATGCAAAAGGAAAAGACCTGATGACAAGCAACAAACAGCTGACAAAAACTCAGTAACAATAAAATATTGCAGAACTTCTGGCTAAGAAAAAATCTCAAGTCCTAGACAGCATGGAATAAAGTGCTGAATGTATTTTTGTTATATATAATCAATTAAATTAATGTTTGTATTAATGTTTGTGGGGCCTTGGCATGGAAAAGTTTAGTGGCCTCTGCTTAAGACATCCACTGTAAAGTCATCCAACTCAACATAAAAGTTCAGGTAAACTGCTCAAAGTCATAGCTTGTAATATAGAGGCTGAATAGAGGTTAATAGAGTTTTTGTATTTAAATTTTTACCTTTAGTAAAGAATACTGGCAGCTGGCGATGACCAGGCAGAACTGGAAGACCCAGAAGTCTTTGAAGCAGCCGTGGTTGAGAAGCACAAAACCCAGGAAGGAAACCAGGAAGGCCATGAAAACTGCGACCAGATTCTCCAGAACATCCTGGTTTCTGTACAATAAACAGCACAAACAAAAACACATACATTTTGCAGTTTGTAACATTTTTGCCCCCAGGATGGTGAAGGCAACACTGTTTTAGAGTTGAAGAGACACATAAACGAAATACAGTGACTGACATTTGTGTGGACAAAGTAGCTTTTTTTTTTATTATAAGAATTTGGTGAGAGAATTATAAAAATACATTTTTTTTTTCATTGTCTAATCTAAAAGTTATGTTCAGTGTGTAGAGAGCTGAGAAACAAGCACAAAGTTTGACTTCCAGATTCTAAAATTTGTGAGCACATCAGTGGAAGAGTTTGCCTGTTTTTGTGTATCACCTGTCCAGGAGGGCGAGCAGAGTGAGTCTGTCATATAAAATGTTGATCCACTTCCCAGGAAACAGTTTGAGTTTGTAATAAATCTTCCTGGTCGGTTTCTTCTGAGTGGAAGTTTCTGACGACTCATCCAAAGAGTCTTCCTCCTGACAAAACACACACACACACACACACACACACACAGACACACAGACACACATATCATTTACACTGACTGTATTTAACTGTAGTAACAAACAAAAGAAAAAGAGTCCAATATTTAAGATAAACAATATTTTTCATAGAAGCCAGTAAGGATCTTTGTAAGCACACAGATCAACAGCTTTTCCACGCTGTGCAACACAAGTCCACACACACACACACACACACACACAGAGCTGAGCATTAATGATTCAGCAGCGAGTCTGTCTTGTTTCAGCTTCATCGACTGATCTAAGCAGCTTCTGTCAGCTCTGCTCGTCTGCATCCAGCAGCCATGTCAACTAATTCAAGACCGATCATTTGGCCACTGGTTCAAACAGCCGCAGTGACTCATATTTTTGGTTTCATACAGTTCGACGGAAACAAAACACTAATCCGATTTACCAGCTGATTGATCATCGTTTATGTCCCCATCTGAGGACCCGAAACTTCACCAACCAACTGTGTGATGTGAACGAGAGGAAATGTCAAACTGAGAAATGAATCGGCATTTTAGTTTCTTCCTTAAAAACCTGCATTTTAAAATATGTGTTGTTGTGTTGTTGTTCATTAGCATTAAATTACATTTCGCTTGTTGTTTCTTATGTGCCAATTGTTTGAAGTTGTTATTTATAATCCTTTCTTTACTAATTCATTCAAAGGATTAATTTATAGCGTTGTTAAATCTTTCATTAATCCCTGTTTTAACTATTTAGTGAAAGGTACCCTGCAGTGTCTAGTGTCTGTTTTTGGTAAATGACGGTCATGTTTTCGTTCACTGTGTATCTTTAAGGTCTAATACACATGTTCAAAGCATTTCTTTCCACATAAAACAGTCACAAAACCAAATCTTTGAGGACTCTCAGACCTAAATTGTTTACTTGCACATTTGCTTGCTCGCAGTCTTAGTTCACCCTCTTTGATGACACATAGTTATATTTCTTAGTCAGCTCTTAGTCTTAGCAAATCAAGTTCAATTAATCACAGACATCATTGTCCTGCAGAGTACGAAAGAAGAGGTGAAAGCAGATGGACACCTGGAAGATCTCTGGGTGTGTCCTTCGTGGTCGAAGCCTGTGTGCAGGGATGATGCGTCGCTGGAAAGGGCAGTCGGCGTGACCGCCCCCCAGGCCTTCCTGACACTCCGAGTTTGAGGATGTGGACAGAAGGTCACTGTAGGCACACACACACATACATAAAACATGCTGATGTTAATGTGTGAAATACACCTGATTTCACATGCAGTGTTGATTATTTAGTAGGAGATAGAAAAAGAAGTACGGGAACATGAAAGCAGTGGATGAGTAGCAGGAAAAGAAAGAACAGGAGGTGCAAAAGGTAGATAATTTAAGTTGTTGCAGGTACAGGAAGAGATGATGAAGAGTGGGAGTGAAATAAAGATGCAATCGCGGTACCACATGTTCCCGGTGATGAGCTCTGCTCCGAGCGGCAGGTTGAGAGCTCTCTCTGCATACAGCTTACGAGGCCTGTCTCCTGGGGACACAGACAGACAGTTTCTCTGTGGATAAGTAATGTGCAATAACCGAAAAACCAGCTGATGAGTAGTTAAATCTATTATGTGGGATTTTTTTTTAGCATTACAATCAGACATCAGGGACCGAAACTATAGCTGAGCAGCTGAACATCTTGGAGTCGCTCCAGAAAAATGTCATTTAATCTGCCAGCTTTTTTGAGCTGATTCAAAAAATGAAGCCATCAGCTGTTGGCAGAGCCCTCTGCACAAAAGATCAAAATATTATCAGGCCGTTGCAGCTCAAACAAATTCCTCAAACTTGCTTACTGTGTACAGTGTGAAACGTGTAGGCTTCTTCTTTGTTGGTGGCCTCTGGTCTGCAGATGACTTGCAGCATGGAGCTCTCAGACTGGGACGTTTGCGAGGGCAGGGAATCGTAGTCGGGATCCTTCTCTCTGTCCGTCTGTGGACTGCAGACAGGAAACACAATCACCTGGAAATCCTGGATGTTAGGGAATATTTTTATTTAAGCATGTGAGTGCAGAGGCATGTGTACCTGTCAGGGGAGACTATTGGGATTTGAGTGGGTGGTATAGCCTGTAGTGTGTCGGTAGGCAGACTGGTGGGAGGTTTGGGTCTCTCCGGTTTGTTGTCTGTGTTCGTTTCTGTTATTGTCTCATCCGGTCTGGAAGTCGCACTGGTATTCTCTGCCAAAAAAGAACACATTAGGTTAATAGAAACACACATTTATTTTTATAAAACTAAATGTAAAACCCCCAACTCAAGTTTTCTTCCCTACCCAAAAAATGTCATTCTTTTAACGCCTTTAAAAGCTGCACTGATCAATATTTTGATGAAAATGATACAAGGAGTTGCTAAAAGTGCTGAAGCTACAGAAGAAGAAGTATCACTAGTTTCCCTCAGCTCTGCAGGGAGTTTTACCGTCTTTCAGGTCATTTTATTGTTCTTTCAGCCAGGAGCTTTACTATTTTGGTTCAGCCTCATATTTCTCATTGGTAAGCAGCTGCTCTTTATGCTACCTGCTCACCACCACGTGACAAAGTGAACAACTAGTGTTTAGCAAGATAAGATGCAAATATTTCTCTCAAGAGCTTTTGAAAACCAAAAATTGAGGTTAAGAAGAGAGAAAACTGGAAGGTGAAGGTCAGCAGAACCACAAATTATTGCAAATGTTGTCCCATGTTCACTGAAGATGTATATTTACAACTGTTAGTTAACATGCTGTGTTTGCAGCCTGTTTCACTGCCGTCATAAAGCCAATTAACTCAGTTAATGCAAATTTAATCAGAAGAATTACCATTTCAACTAAGAGTAACATATAGTAATATGAAAAAGTCTAAGATCCCTCAAGCCACCACGAGTTGTGCTGCTCCATTTATTCAATTTGTCCAAAAAGTTTTCCACCAACTGAGCAACTGAGTGACCTTCTGCCAAACATAAGGGGGCCTCGCGGCCTGGCAGGACAACAAACACCCAAATAAATTGAACTGAACTGTTGTTAAAATCGATGTATAAGATTTGTATAGTATCAGTACGGAGCATTAACCTTTTAATACCGGATGGGACTGTGCACTAAGAGCAACAGTATGAGTTTTATCGCAGCTCATAAACCGATGCTGACGTTGCACTCCTGCATGCACAAAACCTCTGCATTAAATTCTAATGGAGGTAAAGAAGGAGACGCTGAGAAAAGGACAAAACTTGCTTGGATCACCTTCCTCTGCTGCTCCCACTTCCTCTTTGCGTTCTGGCCCCTCGCCTTCCTGTGTGCTGGCACCTCCCGCTCTGGTACTGAGGGATCCCAACAAGGACACAAACTCCAAGAAGTTGGATTCGTTGGGAATCTGGCCCTCCTTCGCTTCCAAATCTGACTTGGAACTGGTCATGGTGGTCTGATGAGGAAACAAATGTTTGTGTGTATGCATGAACAGACACATGGAGATAACAAGAGTAAATGTACAAAAATGCAGGGCCAAACTGTTAACATACTGTGTTATGTGAGCGGTCTGAGAGGAGCACGGCGTCTTTCCCACTGTCCATGCTCAGCCCACGGATGTGAGTCCTTCCTCCGGGCCCATAACGAGCCAAAGCTGGTGGCAGACGCAGGAAACCTTGTGAATCCACATTGGGATCCAGAGGATCTGTGTCTTCAGGGTGGGAGTGGACATCAATACCTGACGAGCTGTTATCGTGAGTCAGCTGAGGGCTCGGTGTGCTGTCATGAGTCATCTGTAGCCCAACATGTTCCCGGTCGAGATCGTGACCCTCTGGTGTGGAGAACTCAGCGCTGGTTGTTTCTCTGCACAGGTGAAACTCTTCACTTTGGCTTGTTGTCTGTTTCAGGGTAGGATCGTCCTCTGAGCCAGTGGTTTCTTCTCCCTCCTCCACCTCCAGCTTCTCCTCCTCAGGGGAGTCGAAGGTGATGACAGGTATCTTGATGTGACACTCTCCTGCATCCTTCTGAGCCTTGTAGGACACACAGAGCCATGTCACACACAATCTCCAAATTTTATAAACATCACAACACTCCCAACACTATAAGTGAGCATTTGGGGGCCAGACACACCCTGAATGGCCCTTGTGTCCCCCCACTGCATTTTGTTGTCTCCACTCCAGCAGCTGCCTGATAAAAATGACCAATAATAATCAACATAACTAGAGAACTTGGCACACATTTGCCAGAATCTGCAAACAGGGACCTTCCGATAATACCTATGTAAAGCAGCAGCTGCGTGCGTTTGAGGATGTGCAATATACAAAGTTTCTAAATATAGCTGGTTAATTTGAGTGAGAGGTAAAATGAATATGTACAATTGCAGTGAACAATTCCAGTTAAATACATGCCGAAATGATCACAATCTCCCCTTCTCTTCCTCAGTTAGATGATGAACAACGGCCAGAAAAGTGTTTTAGCAGAACATAATGTTGTAACAGTGGAGATGACCTCTTGTCTTTTAGATGCATAATGATAGATGTGTTTTAGATATCATTTTTTTGTCAGATTTACAGAATCCCCTCAAGGCATTTGTGAGATCTTGCATCCACAAGAACAGGAATTACCAACGGACAACCCAAAGACCTTCATGCCTCAAAGTATGATGGGAATATCCAGCCATAAAAACACTCTTTCCTTGAATAAAAATATATGACTCAATGTAAACATTATATAACTTAAAAAAAAGCCGGGAGCCAATATAAAACACAATGTGATAATGCCAAACTGTATATGATGATTTTAACAGCCTTATATCTACTGCATAGGGAAAAAAAATGGGAAAAACTTAATGTTGAGTCCAAAGTGATTCTTACCTGAGCGTTCTCCAGAAGGCTCTGTTTGACGCTCTCCTCCAGCTGTGCAGCAGTCTGAGGGTCACAGCTCATTGTGATGATGATCTTAACTGTGTCATTGTCGTCCAGGTGAGCTGCCACGGGCCCAGGACCAGAGCTGTCCACCAGAACCACTTCAATCTCATCAGAACAGTACGTCTCCTCCACCGGCTCAGCCTGAGAAACAACACAGGAGATCTACCAGATCACAATCATAGTTTAATGTCTTTCTAACATGAAAGCACCAAAATTCAAACCTCCCAAACATAACAAATTGCTTCCATTTTGTTATCGACGAGGCTCACCTGTGCAGGAGGTTCTGGGATGTCGATGAATTCATCCTGGAGGTCCTGGGGAGTCTCTGGTAAGTTGTTGTTGGCATCTGGGGGCTCCTTTTGTCCCTCGCTCTCCTCCTCGCTCTCATCTTCACTTCCCTTGGAGGGAGGCAGACCTTCATCAGCTGCTTCCCTGTCTGCAGCCTCTTTATCCTCACGGTCTTTCTCCTTTTCTGAGTCTTTCTCTGTTGTTCGATCCTGCTCTGCTTGCTCTCTGTCAGTCGCCGTCAAACAACTCTGAACGTCCACTCCTTCTTTCACAGCATCGGTTTCAGTAATTTCTGCATCCATTTTCACACTCGCAGATCCAGATTGCATCTCTTCTCTTTCAGCTCGGGACGGAGGCCTCTGCTGGGCCTGCAGCAGGGGGGCAGCCTGGTCTGGATTGGGGCTGGAGAGGTCATCTGGAGAAGGCTCTGGGCTTGGTTGCAAGCCTCCATCCACAGGCCTCTCCTCTGCAGCAATCTCACCCTGTCCTGGAAATAAATGAAATACAAAGCATTGATTTAAATTGTAATAATAATAAAATCTAATCCTAAAATTCCTGCAGGGGTAATTTTATAGCCTTTTATTTGGCTGCAGTGACAACACAAAAAAATCCAGCCTATTGTCTGCAGCAGCGTTTGTCAGTGACAGATAAACATCTTCCCATTGTGATAAAAAGAACTGCAGAATGTGGACCAATCGCACAAAGCCAGAAATATTTTTGTTGGAGCTATGCAACCATGCATTTAATGCAATACACACAGTGCTCATATCCCTTTTTTGAGAAGCTGACTTTGTTCTGACTAATCACCAGCGCATTAGGTCATACATTTACTGGAAGCAGTTGGCTGGTCTGTTGGCTGGCTGCTAGTTCTGTGCTTGTCTGAGCTTATTTACTGATGTGTTTGCAGTAAAGGAAGTTGTCGATCTACATTGTCCAAGGAGCCATCAAATGCATTAGGGAAGAGGAACAGAGTTGGCTTCCAGCTCAGACCGATGCTAACAATAAGCTGCACAGAGTACTAGTTTCCCCAGATTAAATTACATACAAGGCGTCAGTAGATAGAATAACTAGAGATTATTGTCAATGACCGGTGGTTAAATGTTGCACTGCAGCTTTCTGTCTTAATGTATCCTGTCTTCTGCAAGTGTCTCAGTCATATTGTCATTTTTAGCATTGCACAGCATCACAATCATTTTTCCAGAAAAGAAGTACTTCATGTACAATTCATTTGTTTCACCTTGGAGCCTGACTGATGGTAATATTTCTGCAGTTTAGAGATAATTTCAGCAGCCAAACTGACTTTTTTACAAATTTCAGACTTTTGTTGGACATCGGCAATGAAATACAAATGGAGGGAATAATTTCCAATTATCAAAAAAAAAAAAATTACACAAAATGTATCCAGATGTTCCTCTCATAGGCGTTGAGAAGTCCCTTAAAACCACAGCATTTCTATGTGCCTCTAAAACATAATTCCTCTGGTTTGTTTTCTCAGTTTTTTTATGTCTGAGGTCATTAACTTTCGATCTAAAACCACTTCCTTCACTAATCAACCTCGGCTCTTCTGAACCAGTGGCGGACCTCAGTACAGCTCTCATCTCAGCTAAAACCATAATACTCACATATCACTAGAAAACTACTGCACCAAGCTTGTGGCTAGACAATTAATACCCTACATTTAGAGAAGATTTGGTACGCTTCAAAAACATAATCTCTCTCAATCTTATCCCCTAATTAAGTACCTAGAAGCTTGAAATTACAAGACTTCATTTTACATTCATAGAGACAGAAAGAGACATTAACTGGACTTTTTTCTCTATTTTCTTTTTATACACAACAACAGATCTTTTGGATTTATAATTGCTAAACCGAGCAACAGCTGAATCATTGTAAATCTGTGAAGCAAGCTCATTAAAAATCTGTATAAAGAAACATAGAGTTTATCCTGGGAACCATTCAGCCGAAACAAACCCGACTGATGTGCATTTTTACCTAATTTGTACTTAATATGATAAAATGCACAGACATAAATAGAAAAAAAGTGTAGGAAATATAAAAATGGGTCAAATTATTATTTTAAAATACAAATGGGTTACAAGTTAAAGGAAAAACAGAATTAATCTAATCTCTACTGGAGAGATAAACACCTTTCCTTGTAAAATAAACATCTCTCTATCATTAGTTTTTTGATGATGGTGGCAAAGAGAAATGTCCAAATCTCCCATAAGAATTAAACTGGGATCAGATGCCTGGTTTCACAGAGATACTCTAAACTGGTTTGTGGTTCAGCCAATCTCAACTTTGCTCTTGGGTTATTCTAATGCAGGTAAGGGTCAGAGTTAGAGCTTAGTATAAGAATAAAAAGTGAAGCACTCTCCCTTCAGGCTGAACTAAGAGCCATGTTTCCCTGTTAACAGCCAGTCACACCTGCAGACTTTTGGCAACACATAGCAAAAAAAAAAAGGAAAACATGGCTCAACATTATGGGGTCAGTAATTGAAGGGTAAGATATTTATGTGGTGGCAGTGACCTGCAGGAAACATACAGCAGTGAGGACACTGTCAATTAGATTAATTGGCATGGGGAAACTGTCTCGAGCCTGACTGATAAACAGAGTCCTGCCACAACCACAGTGTCTGAGCTCTGCTACAGATCTGCACACTGTTGAGATTTTATATCACTGTGGGTTTATTATCATTTTTTTCACCAGTAAAATGTCCTTGATACTATTGAATTTTTACAAAAGGCCAAATTTTGTGCTACACTGAACGGAGCTGAGAGGTTTTGTGGAGTTTTCTTATAAAGTCTTGAATAAGACAGTCAAAAACAAACTAAGCAGCTTTATGAAAGGGTGACTCTAGATGTCAAACTGAAATCTAGCTTTTTGAAATATCTGAACAATAGTCAAAGTCCATCTTTGTGAAACTGGCCCCAGGTGACTGTGAAAGTCAAAGCACGTGATTCACATTGTATTCCATTGAAAACATGAGTGACACTTCTCTTCCCATACAGAAGTATCTGCATTTTTTATGTTTCTCTGCTCTTTCATTCAGGTTTTCCTTAAACAGCTTCTCGTCTATATCTCAGTCAAACTCAGAGGAGAGAAGATTAGCCTCACCTTCCGCAGTCTTCACCCCCTCGTCTGACTTCAAGCAGTCCTGCATGAAGAATTCAGAAACGTGTGGTTAAAATTACTGAAGGCGGGTCATTATACTGACAGACATCCATCTTTTTTTATTTACACTCACCACCCCAATCAGTCCCGGGTCTGTCTCAGTCTGTTTCACTGTCACCTGGATCACCGGACTGGGACGCTTCCGAGCCAACATCGTCATGGCAACGCTATCTGGGACTGTACTGCTCTTCCTATTGGACGAAGAGAGTAGAGACAGGGGAGAAATTAAATCATGAGGATAAAAGGACAGAGATTGGGGAAAGGAAATAATCTGGCATTAATTTTCAGTCTTTCACATTTTGAAGGAGAGGTTACACTTTGGCTGATTAATCAGCTATCAGATTTTTTTTCCTGCTGCAAACTGTCACTGCTGCGTTGGCCTTTGAAAACCCGCTATCTGTCTGCCTCTGTGTCGAACAGTGAGGCAAGCTGATTTACAAAGATGAAGAAGTACTAAAATAATTTTGTCTGTACTTGCAGTTTCATCTCTCTACTCTTCAAAAATTATAAATGAAAGGAAACACAGTTATGCAGGGAACAGGAAATGATGTATATTCTTTTATTAGTCTCTGAGCACATCAAGTGTGTCAGAGCAAAGTGGCCGCCTGAAGATCGCTGACCTCCCCTCATTAGCTCGCTCATTCACCAAAGTTGTACTGAGACTTTGAAATGAAGTGGAAAGAGTCTGTATCCCACTCTGGGACACTCGATCACGAAAACCAATCACATCTCAAAGAAACAGAGGACTCAGGAAAAAAAAGACTCATGTAAAGAGAGAAATAAGAGACTAAATATGGTTAAAATAAAAAGGATGTCAAGCATGGTAAGGACAATCTTTTACTCATACTAAGAATCCATGGCATTATTCTAAAAGGAGGTCTGTGAATAAATGTCCAATTGCATGTTAATAATTAAAATGTATCATTAGGGATTTAGCCCTGTGGCCTAGATTTTGTAATGACTAGCCTAGCAGGGGGGCAGCTTGAGGCCAAATCAGCAAAACTGATGTACATATGAACCTACTATATTTCGCTCTGAATGGCCTCTGATTCATCTGTAAAGGTGAGACTACATCTGCAGCCACTAGCAGCAACATTTCAACTACTAATCCAGGATTTTAAGTGTGTTGGTGGGGCTTCACCTGATACTGGCGGGCAGACAGGGGTCCGAGGTATTACTCTTCTTATCTGCAGCCTTGCTGAGGTCAGAGAGGCTGCTGCGTACGACCGCCTCCCCCTCATCGAACATCAGGTGCAGCCGATAGTTGGCCAGCTTGATGAGGATGAAGAAGACAGTGATGGAGGTGCAGTAGATGCTCAAAGCCATGGTTGTAGGCGGCAGGGCCTGTGGAAAGGAGAAGTAGAGCTTCATCAAACTGAAACTGACATCTACAGAGTGTCCTGACTCCACCAGAGCAGTGTTTAATTTAATGCTTCATGCTGTGGCAGCCAGAGACCCACCATTTCTTCTGATCTTAATGTATATAGATGAAAATTCTGCAAAATCTGAAGCTTTTCTGGACACAGAGTCAACATTGTTCCCCAACTGTATTACAGGCTCAGTTAAACCACAAGATCCAATCTGATTAAGTGGTGGATTAATGAAGTTAATTGATCCTTGAGGGAAGAATGGCCTGAGCAAATACAAAACAAAGCAAAAAAAAAACAGAAAGATAAGAGACAAAGCATCTGCATCATGCTGATGCATGAATGCTGGCTTGGGTAGAGTTTTTGCTGTGTTGGATGTGAATCTCATTGGTGTCTGCAGGTACAAATATCCAGTCCAAATCTATTGCTGCTGCCATTTGTGCTCATATTTGATTGTTCCTCAACTTTGCCACCATTTACCTTACACTGTGTTTTGTGTTTGACTTCCACACAGAAATGCTTAGAAACCTGAAATTTGAAACATCTCTCCTAGACAGCTTGTGTTGTTTTTTTGCAGGGGGAGCAGGGGGTGTTTTCAAACAGACGGCGAAAACTGTCTGCAACAACATTCAGCGGCAAAGCTTTCAAACGTCTGAGCTGTCACTCACAGTTTATTTGGGGTTACTTGAACACACAACACACACAACCTATATCTTAACCCTCGTTTATGCCAATGAGACTGAGAAGCAAAGGTTTGTGGAACAATCTGTCATAATCTGCACATTTGGATAAAACTGATTGGTGCACTGATAACAGAAAGACATTAACTGTGCTGTAGGCCATGTGCGCATGCTGTTATCATGTATGTATTTCAAGAAATATGAGACCTCACAGCTAAGGTCAAGGTGTTTGACCTATAGCACCAACTCTTCCCTTTGTAAATGTCACCATCCTGCTGTGTGATTATTCCTGTAACAGAGGTTTTTCTTCCTCTACATCCACTAAATCTCAACAAACCTACAGGGTAAAGAAGCTGTTACTAATCCCATATGAAAGTTCCCCTGTTGGGATATTAATGCAGATTGTGGTGTGTCTGTTTTAAAGGCCATGACATGAAATTGTTGGTGAGCCACAGTTTCACGCCACGTTCCTCTCTGTGCTACATCCAGGAGCGATCGTGCGTTCCGACACCGCATGCAAGGAAAAAAACACTGCGACAGTACTGCTCTCTCCAACCCCGTATATCCCTCAGTAGCACCCAGACAATGAGAGATGTTAGATCCTCAAGAGCCACAGCCACACGTTTATCCGAGAGATGATAAAAGGACGCATGACAAAAGAACGTCCCCCCCCCCCATAGGTGCAACCTCACACCCCCTTTGCGGCCTTGAACGTCATGTTGCCTAATCAAAAAACTCACCAGATGGAGAGACAGGGGCAACATCAGGAGAAATATCCACAGATAGAGGTGGCAGGAGTTGTTGAATTTGTTCTGATCCGGGTCGTGGTACCAGCCCCCGGTCAGGGATGCCCAGACTCCCTGACGCAGGGTCTGCACAACCTGGGAGCCCATCTCTCCTCCTGTCTCCTCCTCTCCGCTCAGGTTGGACGGATGGATGATGCTGCTGCTGCTAGGCTACAATGAAATGATCTCCTCTATTGCATGCTACTGTCGCTACGCCTCCATGTTGGGGCGATACAGCACGTCTCCTGAGCCCTCTCTTTCATGCCTCATCGGTTTTCCTCGGTGTCGTCCTCTCGTCTGCCTTTTCCCATTCCAATGTCGATTCGTCCATTGCTGCTGCCGCCGTCCTCATCTTGTCCTGTTCGTCTCTCTCCTTCTCCCTCTCCTCGCTAGCTGCCTGTACAGATGCGCAGCTCTGATCGCCTCCCCTCGCTTCCCACTCCTCCTCTCTGCCTCCCCTCCCTCTCCATCCGTTCCTATTATATGACTCCCACCTTCAGTGTTTATCTGCGCACGAACGCAGCCATGAGGTTTCAAGCCAAAACCAGTCATACAATCAAAGCATACTGAGAACAGTATGTGTGTGTGTTGATTACAAGCTCATGAATGCATGTGAATACAACGCTTATCGGCAATATAGACCTATAGCTTACCTTGTGAACATGGATACGCAAGCTCAGTGCGCGTTTATGCAGATATATAACCAAGCGTATGATTTTAAGAGGCATTAAAATACATAGACTATATTATTATGTTATTGTTATTGATCTATTATCTTTATTAGTTGTAGGTCCATCCCTACTATTGTATACTATATTTTTATTTAAGTCTGTTTTGTGTATGTGTTTGGCACAGGGGTCACTTTGATATTGGATTTTTTTTTTTTTAACACCTAAATAGGCTACTTGTTTACAATGGTATAGGCTTATTGTGCAAGAAGTAGCAGATATATTTTTATAATAAAATTACGGTCTTGTTCACGTGGCTGATGTTTGGAAAGAAGAAGGAAAAGGTGTGTGTGTGTGTGTGTATGTGTGTGAGTGTGTGTGGTGTCATCCTATATGGTCCACTTTTCCAATAATTTCCCTGAAGGCGCGCTCTACTCACACATTCCTATAGTAGCTCATC
>JAPZDV010000003.1:17902549-17939712 GCA_029814665.1 Acanthurus lineatus
AATTACGGTCTTGTTCACGTGGCTGATGTTTGTAAAGAAGAAGGAAAAGGTGTGTGTGTGTGTGTGTATGTGTGTTAGTGTGTGTGGTGTCATCCTATATGGTCCACTTTTCCCATAATTTCCCTGAAGGCGCGCTCTCCTCACACATTCCTATAGTAGCTCCTCCCCCCTCCCCCTACTGCTGCGGCGGTCACGTGTCATGGAGTTAACCAATGACGGGGCACCACAGGCAGCAGCGAGAGTAGCAGCAGCGTCCCCCAGGTCCTCTGAGCAGCCACTGCTGGGTCCGACTTCGTCTGGCAACAACGGCGATGGGGGGGTTGTTTTGATTAAAGTTGACGGGACTTTTTTTAAATATTCTTTAAGCGGCACTGTTGCAGTGAAATCCAGGATGTTTGATGTGCTTTCTGCCTGTTCAACTGTCGGCTTTTCTTCGCTTCTTCGAGGGAGAGACAATCTTGGGAATAAGCGCTCTTAAAAGCTGAGAGGAGAAACTTTTCCAACTGCCTTACTAGTCAACGGGCTGACCTATGCTAAGCTAACAGGCTAGCCAGTGCAGTTCAAATTCCTGTTAAATGTCCACGAACGAGAGAGTAAACTTTACATTGTGGAATTCGTTGTCTAGATGAGTTTTACTCCCGACTTTCTAAGAGAAAACTGTCCCCGTCGGAGCCTCACTTCACTTTATCGGAGCGGACGGTGCAGGTGCACCTCTTGCGGCACCTGCGTAAACTTGGTAGCCTCTCATCGGTGAAGAGCTAACTTTAGCGTGTTGATGATAGCAGTAATCTGAGGCAGGGATAAAGTTGTATGCCAATGTTACCCTCTTCTCCTAGATTATATAAATATCTTAATTTAAAGCATTGATTTCAAACGTCATATTGCTGTTGAACCGTCAGCTCACAGAGTGGGGCATTAGCTTAAAGTATTTCGGCTAGCTGTAGCCAGCACCCTCGCTGGCTAGTCGCTGACCCTCAGTTTCACCGGAGTGGCGACGTGGATAACGTGAACCGGGTTGTAGACGCTCTCTCTCCCACAGGACTTTGGACACGGTTTCAGTCTGCCGTGGGCTGTGCGGGGGATTTCCCTCTGTTCTCATCAGCTAGTCTCGTAGATGTGACAGCATGAGGGTTTCAAAAAGTTATATTATCCGGTTTTAAAGTTTTCATTTTGTTCTAAAAGCTCAGCACCCTATGGTGCCGCTACGGCCACCGAGAAATGAATGTCTCGCAGGCCGCTTTCCCAAACGGTGAAGGGCGGTCGGGCGGCGGTGGGACCGGGGACCATGCCTGGACGGATTCCCCCACAATCAGGGCGTGGGCTCACTCTGCCCCGCTGTGCCCGACTCAGTCCCTCTGGACAGCCGCGTATGACTACGAGGCAAGCGGCGAGGACGAGCTCAGCCTCAGACGAGGGGATGTGGTGGAAGTCCTGTCCAAGGACGCAGCGATCTCCGGGGACGAGGGATGGTGGACAGGGAAAATCAACCACCGGGTCGGGATATTCCCCTCCAACTATGTTACCTACCAGCCCGCTATTTACCGTCTACCTGCTGCGGGTGGGTCAGTGGGGGTACCCGAGCGAGTCCCGAGCTCGCCCGTCCAGATTCCCTTCAGTGAACTGGTACTAGAAGAGATCATCGGCGTGGGTGGATTTGGCAAAGTTTACAGGGGCACATGGAAAGATCAAGAAGTTGCAGTGAAGGCGGCTCGGCAAGACCCGGACGAGGACATAACAGCCACCGCCGACAGTGTAAAACAAGAGGCGAAACTTTTTTCCATGCTGCAGCATCCCAACATTATTAAACTAGAAGGAGTGTGTTTGGAGGAGCCCAACCTGTGCCTGGTCATGGAGTATGCCCGAGGCGGGACATTGAATCGGGTGTTGACCGGAAGGCGCATCCCTCCTCACATCCTGGTCAACTGGGCCGTGCAGATCGCACGCGGGATGCACTACCTACACGAGGAGGCCGTGGTACCCATTATTCATCGTGATCTGAAGTCTAGCAACAGTAAGCAAAACTCAAGTGTGTGTGTGTGTGTGCATGGGACAGAAATTAGGTTGTGCAATATCATAATATAACTTTAGGGGGGATATGGGGATCATCCACCTGTTGCACATGTAGCACATCCCCCTCTCAGTTACTCACAGTTATGGCCTGTTCGTAGTTCAGGTCTTCTTGTGTAACTGTGTTTGTTTAAGCTAACTCTCAAACCTCATCCAGAGCAGTTATTTTAACACACATCTCTTTAAGACAAGCTCCCAATCCAATTTAGCTATACCACGTGTCAACCTGTCATACTGATGGTGATTGTTAAATATCACAATATGTTACTGCATGGTTTTATGATATAAAAAAAAAACAAACATTTTTTTCATTACAACATAAAAAAGTTTGCTGAGAACTTAAACTTAACATATATTTCACAACATCACCTGTACAGGACTGACCTTTACACAGGATGGATTTAAAGAGATGTTAAAGGTCTGTGGGTGAATGAAGTGGTGGGGGATACCATCAAGAGAATGTGAAATAAAGTGAAGAGTTTGCTCAGCTGGGCTTCCCCCCTCCTCCTCTAAAACACACACACACACACAAACACACATTCCCAGCCCCCTCTCCAGCCCAAGCTGAAATGTTGTTCAAATAAAGTCAGTGATTTACTAAACACATAACCAGACACACTCAGTCCACACAGTCGGGCCATGTGCTTCACCAACCAGAGCTAATACCGAAGGTCGTAGGGTAATAGAAGTCAGACAGAGAACCTATCTAGGTAACAATAATAATAGAGAAAAGCATTTACTCAAGGGTTTTCTGCAGGATTCTTAGGAATGATTCATATTCAGCAGAAAATGTCTGCATGCATTCACAATTGCTGCAGGTGTTTGTGTTTTTAAATAAAAATGAGACTAAGACTCTCATGTATATGCAGGTCTTTTTAGTTTCTTGATAACTTAGCAGGAACATTTTTAGATCTTGGTTCATTGCAGTAGGCCAACAACTGGGCTACTTCCTCCCTAGACTGGTCATTGAGAACAGGCCAGCAAACTTTAGTTTCCCAGGACTGAATAATGAATGGACAGGACTCGATGAGAAAAAGAGTCTGAGTCATATGCCCACTGACACAGGCTACCCACTTCAACCAAGGTGTGTTTATGCGTGTATAATGACTCCAAACACTATTTCTTCCTTTGTGACCAGAGAGTCTTATCAACCTGGGGCCATTTGGGTAGCAGCTCTGTGGTACTGTGTCTTTTTATCTCCAGCTTTAAGAGGGTCAGTGTGTAAATGTTGAGACAAAACGAGTGAGATGTTCACAGACCAGACCCTCTACTAGATTAAGACTGCTTGATTGGTTTTGAAAAAGATAAAGATTACCGCTCAGTGTTTAACAGATATGGAGGGTCTTGTGCAGATGGAGCACAAAACGTCTGCATGCATGTCAAATGCACATTAATTAGTGGTAAGTCTTAAAAACTTCATACAGACCTAATACCAATAAATAAGAAAACCCATATTTGCAAAAAAAAAATCAACTTGAGTTAAAATGTTGTTCACAGTAGATAAGTAGCTTTTCCAGCGTAAGGATAAACTGGTTTACTTTCCAAAATAAAAATACTAACACACTCTTCAATGTGGATAATAACTTAGCGGGTCTGGAGTTGTTGATGCTTCAAACAATTTTTCTAGCAAAATTAAATAATGTGTTATATGTGCATATGATGCCCCTGAGGCTGTATGAAGAAGAGTGTGTAGAGGAGCCCAACCCTAAAAAAGCAGTCTTCTTTGAGATGGAAGATTTCCCTTAATTATAGGGCAGATGGAGAGAAAGGATTTAACTGCTGTTTAGGCTGTTTCAGCTAATCGGATGTTTGAATGTGAACATACACAAACAAACTCCCCTGAACTGGCACAGTGCTGCAAACACAAGTCAATGTATTTATTCTGCCACCTCACTGTGACCCAGGTGCAGCATAGGATTTAAGTAAAGTGAAAGAAATTGAAATAAAACTTAGGAGAGACTGTTCAAAAGTTGTGTATTGCACTTTTATACTACCTAAACTTAACATGTCGAGAGAGATAAAGGACTAGTTAATAAATAGCCGTTTTCTGTATTTAGCCATGATTTCTACTTAAAGCTGTTGACCTTAAAATAAACCAAGAGAGACATTGAACTCAACCAGTTGGGGTTATTAGCAGCACTGTTAGTTTCAGGTAGTTGATCTTCATAGGGTCAGAAGTCTGAACATCTGCAGGCAATATACAGTCTTATCTAAATAAAGACAAACTGAAAGAAGCTGTATGTGTTTGCTTTGAATCAGGGCAGTGAGTTCACAAAGGACTTTCTCCTACACACAAATGGCACCCTGTGGTGTGTTGGGTTGTTTTCCCAGTAAAAGCCTGGAATAATGCTGCTTAGAGAAGTTGTTGCATCTGCTAGTGTGGGCCTGTTGTCTGTTTGTCTTGGCGTTGTGTGTGCGTCGGTCAGTTTAAAGGATAAAAGGAGTGAGAATTATCTACACAGGGGGTGAAAAGAAAATGGATACATTGCAATAAGTGGTTGTTAATCAGCAATCTGTCACTTTTTTAATATTTAATGAGAAAGATGTTTCTTGGCAGGGCTATATCTCCCCTGTTTCTGGTGTATATTGTCAGATTGTTTCACTGTGTTACTTTTCCTCTCAGGGTAAACTTGGACATACAGGTACATATGTAGAACTGAACTTCACATCTTCACTCAGCTACTCAGCCTGTCATTTATCAACTTGCAGTGTACACATGCTCCACACAGACAAACATACAGCTATTTGATCAATGATTAGCCTGAAAAGTAATATGTTGGAAGTCAGCAAGATTTGTCCAATCTCTTTTGTGTTTTTCAACCTAATCTGTAAAATCCCAGCCTGCAGGGAGGAATGTTGCTAATGAGGGATAAAAGCTTAACATACGTTTGCACAATGGACTGGTCAAGCAGCGGTTGCTAGGCTACTGTGGCCAGAAGAATGGCGAGGACTCGGAGGGTCTCAAAGCCCTCGTTTTGTTTTGTTCCGTTCATATTTAATCTCCCAGAGAGCAGCGGTACTCTTTTATTGCCACAAACTGAGGGGGTTTCCCTTCTTAATTCGTTATTTTTCTCCTTACTTACCTTCCTTCCATTGTTCCTTTCTGCTCCCTCTCGTTCCTTATTATTTTTCATGTCTATTTTTTGAAGACAACACAACTTTCAAACTTTAAAGGATAATGCTGGAGTTACTTTTTTCTTTTATAATGAACCAACAAACGTCTTGAACACATCAAAACCAAGTAAGAAGTTATCCTGCTAATAAGTACTGTCTCTGCAGCTGTATAGAGCTCCATTGTCATAAGAACAAAACTATGTTTACCAGTACTGTTATACTGGTATATTAATTAAAGTCTGCACAGTATATTTTGTTGAGGACACTATCTTTATGTCAGCCAGACATTACAGTTCAGTGTTTTTCCTAGATTTATTGAGACAAACAGCAAAGGCTAAAGAATGTACATGGCAGGCCATATAATTTGTGAGTGCACCTTTCGAGTGCACTGTGTTTAGGTGGAAAAAAAATCACAATTTTACTGTTGCTTAGCTTGAGAACAGACAAAGAAAGGAGACAGAAAAGGACAAAAGGGCACAAGCCTGATCGAAAAAGTAAAGGCAAGAATTATGAAGGATAAGATATAAACAGATACAACAGGTGTTTCATTTTAGATTAATTTATTATATAATCAGAATTTTAAAATATAATATAATTGTAATTAACAAAGTCAAAACACTAAAATCAAACAAAAGAGCTAAGTCCTACTCGTCCAGTGGAGTAATGCAGTTGGATAGTGATGAGGAATCACTGGGTCACAAGACATGACATATGTTCAAGACGTGTTTAAATTAAAGTATACATTAGCAATCAAAAATAGGTGTGGAACACTGGACCAGTTTAACATGATTTTTAATCATTTTTCACTGCAATGGGCAACTTAGCACAAAAGTATTAAAAATAACATCGGTTTTGTATCATTCACGTGGAAATTTGTTGATAGTCTGTAAAAGAAAAACCCTTGAGAATAAAAATGAGGCCTCAGAGTTGAGCTAACAGTTTTATTCCTGCCAACACTTGAAAGAAACTGAGTAAGAAGGTGTTACTGGATCTGGAGAGAATGTTTCTTAAATTTACAACTAAAAAAATAACTTCATCAGGTTCATGCACAATGGTGACACTTTTGTGTTTTGATCTTTCAATGTCGGTCCAGTGGCATGCAGGCATAAGTTGTATCAGGCCCTGATAATGCAGAATATGATGTTCTGAATATTTATTTCAGATTTAGTCCTTTTCTGGGATTTGTTTTTTACCTTTATCTGCTTCATAATAGTCTTATTCATCACATCCTGTCATTGACTTTCCTTTTTTCTCATCTCATGACTCTGAGTGAAACTACCTGTCGCAATCGAGGAGTGATAGCATTCATAAAGCAGTAGCTACGAGTCAGAAATCACAGTGAAACCTGGACCCGAGCCATCACTCATAACCCACACTTACTTCTGCATCTTGGTGCGAGCAGTAGTATGCCAGGAATGCGTGCTTGTACGCTACTGAAACTGATGGCGTTCTGTTTGGAGCGTGTGCAACAGCATTCTCCCATCAATCTTAAGCTATTGTTAAACTTCATCACCCTGTCCTGGGTTTCCCCTCCCTCTCCCTGTCTCTGTCATTCTGTAGATCTCTGAAGACCTGGCAAAAGTCACAGAAGGACTTCCTTTTATGTCAGTACTCTGAAATTAGCACAGACAGTAAGTGGAGGAACTGGTTGAATTAGGAGTGAGGAGGGATAATCATCATACCAGTGAAGGACCGTATTTTGACCTAGTAAGCAGCAGCAACTAGGTCAAAAAGCCTGGGTTTGTGTTTGGCTGTACTAAATGATTTGATACTTTGAGGCTTTCTTCATTATGTTTAATTCTAAATCAGCATTTGATTGCTTAGGCTGTTGCACACATCGTAGGGCTTTAAGTGTTGTTTGGGTTGTGCAGGCGGAGCTGAGGGACGATGATGATTGCATATGCAAGAGAGTTGGGGGCAGACTGCAGCTTGCAGCTTCTGGAGGATTAAAAGCCTGTAGCCACACCGGATTATGCCCAGCTCTGAAGCCATTTTACCGTTTCATATTTTACAAATTTTGGGATTAAAAATTAGTTTTATCTTCTTTAAACTTAAAATTAACTAGGCATTAAACTTTTAGAAGTAACACAAGGTGGACAGTTTTTGTAAAGCAATAGCCTCAATCAGAATAGACTAAAAGTGGCCTTTATGACAGTAAAGATTGTTTAAGTGGCAAAACATTATTGTAGTGGTGAAAATTCACCTTAAAGCATCTACCAAATGAATGTAATGAAATAAATATGTGTTGTGGTAATCTGGTGACACAGTTGTCCACACGGATAGATCTTCACGTGGCAATTTTTTTGTCAACTTTTTGTTCCTACAATGGTTGAGTTAAAAATAGGCATGACTTTGCTCCATTTGCAATAAAATACACATTCAAAAGGTAGAAATTGCAGCTATTGCACATTTTCTTTTCTGATGCAGAAATGAAGAGAATAATCAGAAACTGACTACTGGTTTAGTACTAGTGCTTAGCAATTTGTATCTTCCATTTCATTTTAATTGTTCTGCTGTTGCAGTGTTTCACAAGAAAATAATAACAAGAACCTTGTATAGTGGTTTCCCTGCAAACAATCCTACTTCTGTTGGAACAGCAGTGCAGAAGTGCACCTCTTAAACCTTGTTTTTCATCGCTAGGTCATAAAGAGTTTATTTCAGGAGAGAAAACTGTAAGGCTTGATGTAGCTCAAAAAAAATATCCCTCCAGAGAACAAATTTTCCTACTGTAATTTTTCTGTTTTCTTGCTCTACTTCTGGAATAAGTGGAATCACAGAGGAAAAAGTTACCAAAGCTTGACTAGGTGTTGCAGGGCAACTTTTCTCAGGCTTCCCACAATTACCCCTGGTGACACACAAACAGTTACTGCCTGTCTTTTCTCTGACGAGAGAATGGGCAGAGGGGAGAGAGGAGGAGTGGAGATGCTTTCACTGTGTTTTTTATGACCTCTCCCTGACTGCACCTATTGTTGCAGGGCAGGGTGAAAAGGAAAAGGGCCCACAGCTGAGAAGAGCTGCCTTCCAAATCAACCAATCCCCTCCGTAGCTCCCGAGCACATTGATAGATGCTAACACAGCATAACATAATCGCTGTACACCTTTACATCTGTTATGTTTTAATTTGCCCAGTTATAGGTTAATTCAAGCTTAAACATACACAAACTAGGAGAGGAAGAGGACAGACAAAGAGCAAGTGGCCCGGAGAGACGTGACCATGATAGATGGATTTAGCCAGCCATTAGCCCTGATCCTTTTCCCATCAACCAGAATGCCTGGGGGCACTCTCATTTCAACAGAGAAAGACAGACCAGTCGGGGAATGTTTAGCAGCCTTGTTTCTGCTTACTACAGGAAGCCCTCTTGCTCTAATGCTTAGTCTGTTGGCACAGTTAGGAAAATACTGCCACGTCAAGTTAGGAGGCTGCACTTTACAGCCACCTTGTTGCATCAATGCTTAGACATGCCCCTAAAAAAATTAAAGAAGCATCAATATAACACTGAAAATAAACTGTTCTAGTATAGATAAGTGTGCCATTTCTATGATTTGTTTTGTTTTTAGTTGCAAATTGTTAGCATCATAACAAGCACAGTTTCACACAGTACTGTTGCTCCAGAGATAAAGAGATAAAAAGATGTAACTGGCTTTGTGGTTCATTGCTCTGTTTTGCTTCAAGGTTTACCGCTGCTCTTCTTCTTACATGTATCAAATGCATGAAATACTACAAGTATGGCTTTTCTTTATCTTCAAAAACTGAATGAAATATTATCACCAATTTCTGGAATTTCAGTGTCTGCAGAGTTGAAGGGAGTGCTTTTTTTGATATTTGTAGTTAAAGCGAGAAATGAAATGGCCACGTTTGCCCTAAAAAGTGTGGGTTTTTTGTTTTTGTTTTTTTTCTACCTGGAGGGGAGAAAGCAATGGGAAGAAGCGTGGGACACTCTTTGAAGGCAGCAGCTCTGCTTCTGATCTTCCCACTGTTCCACCATGAAAGATGGGTCTGCCTGAAGATCCACTGTTGGAAAGGGGAATTAAATGGGGGTTGGACCAAGGGTGGGGTCTGCCTTGGAGGCATATCCATCTCCGATTGCGCTGCACTGTTGTTCGCTTCACAACATTTTCTTTTCAAAAGAGTGAGAAAATAAAGACTAAAAAAACTCAGTAGAAGCAGCGTAAACAACATATGGCTCCAACCACGTCAGGTGTTTAGACATTTCAGGATGCTGCGAAGTAGATGACCAATTCACAAAGAAAAAAAATGATGCTACATGAGTCTTAAACTAAATTGATACATTCAAATTTTTTTTATCACCACACACAGGTTTTCCACCTTTCATGTAGCTTGTGCAGCTGTCAAACCTGGTAATTTAACAGTTCTAATAATTTAATTGTAGGCTATACAGCTGCATTTAATAATGTAAACCCTGGTTTACTGTAAACACAGGCAGTGGCTCACTCTGAAGTATTTGAGAGCTTTACCTTGCTATATTTCCATTCAGTGTCCTTGACAAATATTGGTGTGCCAGACTTGGGTTGAGAAGCACAGATGATAAGCTTTTTCATGCCTTTGTGCTCATAAAAAAACAGAATAATAGACAGCTTGGAGAGGTTGCTTTGTCCATAGAAATTACCCTTGTATACCAGCAAATTCAAGGTTGTCAGTTTTTATGCATTTGCTATCACCCTGTGTGAGTGTGTAGTTCTTCAAATCTACTGAAATGGCTCACTCCGAGTGATTTGAATCATCATCAGGTTACCATTATCCCACCTCCCCTTGTCAATTATATTCTATCCAAACAGTCCCTAGATGACCTGTGTGAGCAAAACAATACTCAAGACTGACAAGCTGTAGCCTGATTTTGTGCATAAGCTCAGCTGTTAAGGCTCAAAATCTGCTAACTCTACTACACACAGGTACGGGATGTATCTTTCCATTACAGGGTGGGGTTTGGCCTGGGGCTCAACTTTTATAATGACTCCAAATGGAAATCAACCAGAGCATATTCTTTCTGCTTTTTGAAAGCAATTATAAGCTGCATTTTCATGTTTGTCACAGGACTGATCTTTAGAAATTCACGCATACTCATAGTTTCAAGGTTTCAGTAAAAATTCTTGTCATAGAAGTAAAACTTAAATTTGAAGAAATAAAATTTTTTTTTCAGATGCAGCTAATTCCTGGAAGACAGGGTTATAACAGAAGGCTGTGCAAATAATGGATATGAAGCCTTTTGATGAAAAGATGCTGAGATTAATCATTATTAGAAAACCTGGAGGTCAGTCAGCAGTCAGGGAAGATTGCGTTGTAAGTCTTGTTGTAAGTTGAATGAAAATAGTTTCAGTATTTTTTGCCATTTAGACACCAGTAGTGTCTTTGTTTGTGTTTCTGTATTTAAAGCATCTAAGTTCAGGAAACTTAAATGTTAACAGAGATTCTGAGAGTCACTTAAATGTAATGTTTTCATACTTTATTTGTATATAGCACATATCATGCATAAAATGTAACACAAAAGTGTTCAGACTCCATAGCCACACAACATGGCCTTGGGCTGCCAGAAATTGTCTGTTGTTTGTTTTATTTAGTGAGAGCAAGAGTTTATTTAGTGTCATTTTGACATGTATTTATTTTACAGTTCATGACTAAAACAACAAAAAGAGTCTGTCTCAATTTTTATGGACTGAATGCTCGGATAGAATGATACAATGGACGACGAAGTGTTAACCAGCTGTAGCTAAACTTGCTATGTTGTGTGTCGTGAAGTGTTTTTAGCTGTAAATAGACTCAAACCAAACATCTTGCTGGGGTCCAAAGGTGTTTTTGTAGCATAACGTCAGCAGGGAGTCATGTAGACAGGAGCTAGGTCTTTTATCAGATATTTCTAGAGGGCTGACACTGAAGTATCATGGAGCTACAAAGAAAGTATTTGGCATGATATTCTATAGGCCAATCAACGCAGAGGGGTTTATCCCAAAACCACTGTTCTTCAAGGTTGTGTAACTAACCCATCATAAGTCATTATGAACCTACAGAGCCTGCTGGGAGGAATCTATGGAATCACTGAGAGAGGTCTTGACAACAGGAAGTAGGAGCATATCATTGGTCTAGTGAAACCTGTTTGTAATGGAATTCCTATTGTTGCGGCCTGGGTAGAGGATCCCCCCTCTGCCCTGGGCTAGTAATGGCACCATTACCCCTTTTTGTTATAAGTGGGGACCCAAAGAAGTCACACTACAGTTAAAATGCAGCTTATAACCATTTCAGGCCCATTGAAAAAACTTGTGGTTTTACAGAAAACCTGAACTCTCACCCATTGTGACTCTGTCTTAAGTATTTTTCTAGATTGATGGGTAAATGCACTTGTGTTTGCCGTAGAAAAGCAGAATGTCCTTGGTTTTATTCAAAGTTCTATGTGAAAAAATGAATGTGGACTGGATGAATATAAAGTTTGTGAGTGGGGACAGGAGAGTAGTAGAAATATGATCGAGGAATACACATTTGCAGGCATTTCATTCTTTGTACACTGGATCAAATGTCAAACAGAACTTGCAGATGCAAAGAATCTTGTTTCAGCAAGCATGAATATTATTATAGTTCGAGTAAATGCATGTCGAAGTTTCTGAGATGTAACAGTGTGGTGGGAATTAGAAAAGTTAACATTAAATTCAACATAAAATATACTCGTGGGATCACATATTATGCATCCCATTGTGTTGTTTCTTGGGCTGCAACTAAACTATTAGCATTATTATTATTTTTGTAGAGTGACCAATTGATGGACTAATCGCTTGGGATCTCTGTAGCTTTAGAATTGTAACAGCAGGATTTAATATGAAGTGTCTGTAAAAGGAAAGTGTGCATGTTTGTCTTCGTTTGCTCAGTTTCAGACTGTGAAGACTGAGACACAGACGAGATTAATGCATCTGTCACAAAGTCTGTACGCTGCAAACTGACCACACTATCTGATGAAGTCAGCTGCTGTTCTCCTCTCAACCCCTCCTGCATTTTTCAGTAGATGTGGTCCAGTCTCAGCACATTTGTTGTGTAACTGGTCACCGTGTGATCTGAACTAGAGTTAACAATCAGCACACTCACTGCAGGTAATCAACCTCAGCTACGTTTCAGGTGCTTACAAAGAAACACAAGTGTTATATAGATGCATGTTTGTGCATGATTGTGGTTGAGATTTGAAGAAAAGGTTTGTGGGTGTGGATGTGTGAGTGTATGTGTGTTTTGGCAGGTTTTAGTTTGGTGCTTCTGCGGAGGAGTAAGTCCAAGGTCAATAAGTGATAAATCAGCAATGCAACTCCTTTATTCAAGTAATTCTTGCAAACACACATCAAGGAGCTTCTGTTAAAAATTGTTAACAAATAGCCTTTAAACTGAGTGACACATGACTTTCCAAATCTACATTGTGATACATGAGGTGAAGAAACTCAAGAACCTTGATGTATTTTTTCAGCACTTATGAATCCTCTTTTTCCACTCTGGAAATATTATCAAAGAGTGTTTGTGCCAGAAAAACACACTGCTGTTTGTTTTAATCCTCGCTAACTCCTGGTGCCTCAAACCACCTAAAGGGACAGGCAGACTCTTGAGTTTGAGTTTGTGCTCTTGATTTGACAGTCTGCAGAATCGAAACAGCTGACAGGACATTTTCACAACAACCTGCAGTGGAAGGACTGCATGTAAATAATGGAATGGGACAGTTTGTAATGTGAGGAGATCTTGGCAGAGACAAAAACAAAATGTTGAAAATAATACCAAGAGGATCAAAGGATCAAAAGGCTGTTTTGGCTGTTGATGCAACACTTTATGGAGAAGGCTGCTTCTTGAGTTTTTGGCAGATGGTGTGTGTGTGCACACAGAGAGTAGGTTTATCGATGTTAGAAAGGAAACACTGGACAGAAGGAAAGTGTTACTACTCCACAGTTACCTCCTGGTCTTTGGTAGCACATGTTAAAGAAGCTTAACATGGTGCTGACTCTGGTGTGTATTGATACCATTCAGTACTGGTAAAACAATTTATTGGTTGATTAACAGAAAAGGAAAATTAGATTATCTTTTTGTTGGGTTTTTTTCGCAAAAAAATAAAGCTTCTCTCATTCCAGTTCTCCCGGCTTTCAGTTTTTAAGGATTTTCTGTTTTTCTCTGTTCTGTATGGATTTAAATTGAATTATCTTTATGTTTGAGACTGTAAAAAGGTCAAATAAGGTCTTTAAAGACATCACCTTTGCCTTAAGGAAATTGTATTGAGAGTTTTTCACTTATATGTCATTTTATTGAATAAATAATTGAAAATGATCTAGAAAATAATACTGAAGATTATTGTTAGTTTTAGCTCTACAATTTATAGATGTATCAGTCTCAGTTTAGTGATATATTTTTTAAATAGACAGTTAACCCTTTGTCCTTCCTTTTTGTGCACATTGAAATCAGAGAGTGGCAAACTTGTTTGTTTTATCATGTCTAAAATAACAGGTACATTTTACAACATGAGCCAGTTTTTAACACCTGACAGCTAAAAAATATTGTTAACCTTGTGTTGTTTTAGATTTTATACTGTACTATTTATTTTAATGTGTGCATCCCCTGAGCAATATGAGTAGCATCAGATCCACTTTGACCTGGAAAGCAAAACATGATCCTGTTACAGCACTTAAAGGAGTCTTTGAAATCCTGTTTATATTTGTAAAATAAGTTTATTCCTATGTGTGTGTGCCATCATGTATTTATTTTGGTTGTTTTCATCCATAACCAGTCTTAAACACGCATTTGCATGTTAGTTGTGTTGTTTTTTCAGCCTTTATTGGTACAGAGGGTCTCGACTTCACACGTCAGTGGGTTGTGGCCTCACTGTGGCAGGGCTCTCAGGCCAGGTGTAGTGTTACGGGCAGGTTTGGAGTGTTCTGGCTGTCTTTAATGTGTTAAACAGTTTTAGGACCTGAGGACAGGTGCTTTGTGGCCCTGTCAGCCCTCTGTTTCTACAGTAATAAATGACCTGCATATTTCTGTTGGCCCTGTTGCATATCGACTATCATCTCCTCACCTGCGTGGTTGTCTTTATCTCCGTCCCCCCACTCTTTGTATCTAATTTTCACTTTCACTCATCTTAACTTTCTCTTCCAACCCCCCTCACATCTGTCATCTATATCCACGTTCCCTCTTCTCTCAATCAGTCATGTTTGTTGTGCCCTTTACCCCATGTATTTTATTTTTCTTCCTTTTTATGTCCTCTAATTGTATCCCCTCTCTGTGTCTTCTCATTTTTCAGTTTTATTACTTGAAAAGATTGAGAATGACGACATCGGGAGGAAGACCTTGAAGATCACAGATTTCGGCCTGGCCAGGGAGTGGCACAAAACCACAAAAATGTCAGCTGCGGGGACCTACTCCTGGATGGCCCCTGAGGTCATCAAGTCATCTCTCTTCTCCAAAGGCAGTGATGTCTGGGGGTATGATAAATAACACACACCACTCACAAATCCAGAAGAATAAAATACCTACTCTGAATCTTTGTTTGACATTATTCCTTCGGTAAATTTTTCCTCCCTTTTTAATTCTTTTTCATTTCAACCACCAGCTATGGTGTTCTGCTGTGGGAGCTGTTAACAGGGGAGGTGCCATACCGCGGGATAGACGGCCTGGCTGTTGCATATGGTGTAGCCGTCAATAAGCTAACTCTACCAATCCCTTCCACCTGCCCTGAACCCTTCGCCAAGCTCATGGAAGGTAAATGACCACTGTGACCATACCCCTGAGAGTTAATTATTAAAATAGAATTACTTATTGAGGCCTATAGCCTCAAAATATTCAAGAAAAATCGAGTTCATTTCGTAGAGGCTACATCAAGCTATAAACAATACATTTCAGTGCAAAACAAAAAAAAGCAAAACTGTAAATGATCCAATAATAATCAGATTTTTGTTTGTGGGAGTTGTTCTATTTTAAGTTGTTTTTGCATTTGTTAGGCAACAGAATTTTGTCTTTCAAGGTTATAAAGACGCCAAAAACACTACTGCAGTGTTGTGACATTTGTCAGACAAGAATATAACTTGTTACATATGAAATCATTTGGCAAGAAAGGTTTGACTCTGCAATAAACACTACAGTACCTTTAAGTTATCCACCCAGAATAATTCATCAGCTCTTATTTTGTCACTCATTATTTTGTAAACATTGTTTGAGAACATGTGTTTACTGTAAACCTTTTCAGTATTTTCAGTATTGGAAGTATGCTGATTGTGTTATGTATTCATAATATTATCATCCCACATGTCTTAATTTTAACTTGTAATCATTTCAGTAGCTACATAATTGCAAAGTGGTTTGTTTTTAGAAAGCACTTCTGTAGCACTTTTCTGAGGCTTAACCTTAAGAAGATGAAACAGTATGTATATACACTGGTGCTTAAGTTAATGTGTCCATGCATTGCTTTGTGACTCCAGAGTGCTGGGACCAGGACCCCCATGTGCGTCCCTCTTTCACCTGCATCCTGGAGCAGTTGTCAGCCATCGAAGAGGCAGTAATGGCCACCATGCCCCAGGACTCCTTCCACAGCATGCAGGACGACTGGCGTGTGGAGATCCAGGAGATGTTTGACGAGCTCAGGACCAAAGAGAAGGTAGGCGGAGTGATTAGAGTCACAGATAAACACAGAGACACAAATATGATTACATGGAGCCACTGACATAACCGCTTACACAACATGGCAGCTTGCCTATAATTGGATACATAAAATGTATGTTTTATTTCTTAATACACATGACTGACCAGCTATACTTATGCCTTACCCATATGTTTAGTAATGACACATTTTAACTAATCTATAACTAGATTTATATGCTAAATTGCTTGGGACAGCTTTTACAGACTAAAATGTTTAATTGGTTACTTTTGGTGGAGAGGCTAATCGCACGTTTAACAAAACAAAGCCATTAATGCTGAGGTGCTTTAGCGTACTTCCCCTTGTTAAGACCTTAATCTGCTTCCTGTATAAGTCTCCCATTGCTGGCTTAAAGAGGAGGGTTAATTAGTGTTTGCAGAAACAGCAGGATCAGCACACAGAGCTCGGTTAACGAATGCTGAACTGAATGACACAGGGAATGAAAAATTCCACAGGTGTTGTTTTTGCTTAAAGGGACCTAATTTTTGTACTGTAGCTGGTCCTAGTCTGTCCATTATGCTAGACTGCCTTTTTACATATACTCCTGTGTTATGCAGTGTTTAATTATTGTCACTGAACTGATACAATCTGAACTGCCTCGGTGTTGCAAAACTGCATAAGGTTTGCTTGATATGTAAAGCTTTCAAAATTCAAGAGAAGATAAAAATAATAATTTAGCATTGAGCATTAGCTAACATTTTCCCATAGAAAATTTCATTACTTTACTACATCATAAGATTTCCTGTAAACATCCCACAGTAATCTGTGTCTAGGTGGGTGGCTGAAGGGGCTTGACTGTAAAGCTGCTTTATGGAAGTCATCCAGTAAGGATTATTATTACTCAGCTGAGAGCAATTAAAGAGAAAATAGAGGGAATGAAGAAAGCTAAACAGTCTGTCTCCTCCCATGGCTTACTCCATGTAACACAGCCTGAAACAGCAGGCAGTAATCTCCTGAAACCAACTTGTTATAGAAAGAGTTTTTTAATACACAGCTAACACTTCCGCCTGCCTTAAACATATCTGTCTACAAGAGAGAAATCTGAGATGTGTTTTTCCATCTATTTATCTTCATGCATTTCATTTTTTCTTCAGTTGTAAAAAAGGAAGAGTATTTAAATTTCAATATTTAACTTGTGGGAAAAATGTCAGCATTCAGTTACATGTGAGACAAGCTGATGCACATTATTTTCAAGTAAAAAATCAGTGAGATTACTGCCACGGAAGTCTGTCTGCTGATTTGACCGTTTGTCTATTTTCATACTCGTTTTCTCCAGGAGCTACGCTCCAGAGAAGAGGAGCTGACGCGGGCCGCCCTCCAGCAGAAGTCTCAGGAGGAGCTGCTGAAGCGTCGAGAGCAGCAGCTGGCAGAGCGGGAGATCAACGTGTTGGAGAGGGAGCTCAACATCCTCATTTTCCAGCTCAACAAAGACAAGCCCAATGTGAAGAAGAGGAAAGGCAAATTCAAACGCTCCCGCCTCAAACTGAAGGATGGAAACCGCATCAGCCTGCCTTCAGGTGAGTGAACAGATGTTTTGAATTAGATTCATGTCTAGAATTGATGGTCCATGAGCGCCGAAAAGAGATAAAATGTCACTGCATTCAACTCTGTGATAGAAATAATGATAGGAAATATGATATTTACAAACAAAGCAATGTCTAGTGGGTTTCATATGTTAGATTTGTACTGTCACAAATTTGACAGTCTTAAAATCATCACAGTATCTACAAAAATGTAAAGCTTTGTGCTGTTGTCTATTGGTTGTATCAGTGTTACCACATTTACATTGTGTTGAACATTTAATGAAGGACACACAGTGCTGTTTAATCTCTGTGACAGTAACTATTCTGAGATTATAATGGTTGTGTTGCACATGTCCATATGTGCATGTTGCATTTTACAGACTTCCAGCATAAGATCACTGTGCAGGCGTCGCCCTCCATGGACAAAAGGCGAAGCCTCCACAGCACCAGCTCTTCTCCTCCCAGCAGTCCCACACTCATCCCCCGCCTACGAGCCATTCAGCGTAAGTTCAGTTTGTTTTCCCATATTCAAGTTTTCCTTAATGTGAGGTCTGATTTTCTCCACCATCTCTTTTAAAGTATTCTTGTGCTTCTGTAGAGTATTTCTTGGCGTGGAGAAGGAACATTTGCTTCCTTGAAAAATACAAACATTCTGTAGGAAGAACTCAACTCTCTAAGGTTTATGAAGTGGGAACGTTGGCATATTCATGATGACAAGAGCTGTGTGAACAAAAGCTCCAGAGCCACAAGCAGTCAGCATGTTGTTTGAACAGTTTGATAACGGTGTTAGTCACGCAACAATGCCCTTGCAATAACTTGAACAAATTCCTCTTGAGCATTTCATGGTAGATCCTGATAGTCAGAGAGCGCAGACTGTTGCTCACAGTAACTCTGTTTGCTATTATTTTACTCTAATGGGCACCTTAGCTCTTCATCCTGAGCTAAAACCACTGCTAATATCTAAAATTTGCCCCAAATATGTGCACATGGTTACAGATGCATCTACATAGTCAAGGTATTGTATTTAAATCTTCTGTTGCACAAGAAACATAACTCAGCAAAACTTAAGTTTGCCTTCTTCCATTTTAAGGTCCTAAATGTTTGACTGCAGGTTCTCGCAGGAACATTTCAACAACAATACTTATGTTGTGAGGCTCATGTTGGTTAGAGATAATATGTATGTTTCCCTCCTCAGTGACGACTCATATGCGGAGGGACACTTTGCATGTTTACCAACAGGATGTTGATCTGACCAGCGAGCTCACAGTCTGCTGTGGGCTCCATAGGAAAGGCAAGCTATTTGGCTGTTTGGCTAACTTTAGCAAATCGAAGGGCTTGATGCCTAACAGATTTTCATCAATAATCCACTGATTTGAAAGGTTTTGTTAATGTGTGGATTATGACAAGACTTTGGTGTTTGCTGCAGACTAAAATTGTTTTAAAGGTACTCAAATTAACCTTAAATCAAACAGTGGTGATAATGATGTTAATGCCACAGACTTGGGCCAATCTTATCCTTTTGTTTGTTTTTGTGGCTTAAATTTAAGAAGTGGTGCAATTAAAACAAACTGGATGCACCATTAATTGACTATTGTACTAGTCACTATTAATTTTGCCAGTTACAGGAATTTTGGCCCTGGTCTGTTGCCCTGAAGTCTTCTGTGGGTCCTGCCTCCATTTTCACAATAATAACAACTTTACAATAACTAATACACAACAATGACAAGGACTTTTTGGGTTTGGGTTCCTGCTTTTTGATTTTCCATTTGCTGATATGTTGTGATGTTGTTTTCCGGTATGATAAAAATAAATTCTCTCTCTTTGAATCTTCTTGTATTAGAACGGGTTATTATTATGTGTAAAGGCTTTTGCATTGATAAAATGACCTCAACTTTTAAGATAAAAGATCAAAGACTTCCTGTACTTCCAGACTTTTCAAATACTATACTATCAACTATTTACTTGGGGAAAGAGACAGCATCAAAAATTAACAACTTACTATTTTAGAAAAAAATGACTGCTGGGGTTTACAGATGGTATAAAACCTGTCCTGTGCACATCTACGTGCCTGTCAGGGCCGATAGCAGCTGGCTGCAGGTGTTCGTGTCTGTACTAAAACCTATGGTCGCTGTGTCAACAGTTACTCAAGATGAGAGCAACCGTACATGGGGCCGCAGCACCCTCTTCAGGCCGGAGGAGTTTGATGATGTGAAAAAGGGAATCAAAAAGAAAGGAAGGACCTGGGGCCCCAGTTCAGTGCAGAGCAAAGAGAGGCCTGCTGCTGCTGAGAGGTAGAGTTATACACACACTAATAAATACACACACATTCATTTACACACTCATTAACACACACATACAGACACACACACTCATTAACAAGGACATACAGACACACACAGAAAAAGTAGTGTAGTATTTTTTCAAACACACTTCCTGGGAGACTGACCACTGTTCTTGTTGGAAAGCAACAGAATCACATCCTTATATCTAAATTTTGACTCTTCTATTTCAACTCTTCTCTTTGTTTTATACGATTTTTACAAGACAAAGAAATATAGCCAAAAGACACCCTTTATGCTAGAAAAGACAATTATTTCAATACCGGTGTGTTGCATTTAGGTACTTTCAACTGTAGTTGGATGCTGCAAACCACCATAAAAATTCTGGAGGGTTTTCTGATACATGATTATCTTAATAATCACAGAGAGGCTTATAAAATTGCTGTTTCCATCTGGCCGTACAACCTTAAAACATCTGCGCAAAGATTCTGACAATCTGTGTGAGAAAAATAACTTAATTTTCTTCTAGCTTTATATGATATTTTACTTTCAGTAATGCATATCCTACTTGCTAAGCTTTAGTAGTTTTAAGATACTGAAACTTGAGACCCAGTGAGTCAACAGCACCACCTTGAGTCCATGTGTGGCTACACAGGAACTTCCAGTATAAATCACTTGTGTAGACTTGACATTGATGAAAGGAGATTAATAGTATTTTCCTGAGTATTTAGGAGTTTTTTTATAATCAGGGCATTAAAAGATCACTATTGAAGTTATGTGTCATGAATTTTGTCCATCTTTTATCTTTCTATATTTGTTCTATACTTATATTTGTCTGTGGTTTTTCAGGGTGCGCCCTCTGTCAGACGGCAGTAACCCCTGGTCCACCAGCCTGGTCAAGTCCCAGAAGTCTGTCCCCCTCGCTGCACTGTTTGCTGAGCAAGGTGAGCTGAAAATCTGTTGTTATGCCATGTATTTTTAATTTCACATTACTGTTAAAATCTTTATTTGTTTCATATTTGAGTAACTATTGCAGGAATTTGCTCAACATTTTTGTAAAAAGTAAGGTGATAGCTGTTTTTATTTAAGTTCTTGGTCACTTGTGAGAATCAAAATTGGGTTTAATGTCATTAATGTGTCCTTAAAGTTCATCATTTGTTGTCAAGTAGCAGGGGTTCTTACAGAGCCAGTGATGCTGGTCTGCAGAAGGGGTAGTGGGACTTGTTTGAAGAAAGGTATATCAGTCTTTAGTTTATAATGTGTCATTTCCACCTTGTGTGTTTTCAGCGGGGGCTGGTAAGGATGAGGCATTCTCCCAGGAATGTCCTGACAGCAGCGCCAAGCCAAAGCAGCTCAAGTTTCCCAACCAGGTGTACATCGATCTACCTCTGTGGAGGGACGAGCAGCAGCCTCAGAGCCCCGGTGGTCATTGTGGGCCGGGAGATGCCGGGATTGGGGCAGGAGGTCAGGGTTGTCAACCAGAGACCACAGACGACCCCTACACCACCACATCCACCTCGTCCACCTCCACCACCCCGCAGCTCACCCCCACTAACAGCCTGAAGCGGACATCAGCTCGCCGTAAGACCGACTCCGTGCTGTACGGCTGCGGCTCGTTGCTTGCTTCGGTCGTGCTCGGTTATGACATTAGGGAGGCTCTGAAAAACTCAGCCGCCGGGGAAGATTGTGAGCCCCAGCGTGAGGAGAAAGAAAAGAAGAAGAAGGAGGGTCTGTTCCAGCGTGCGACCCGGTTCCGCCGCAGCACCTCACCGCCAAGCGGTCGCACCCGCAAAGACGAGGCTTCATCCAACCACACCTCCACCCAGCCTGTCAATCTCATCTCCATGTCAGCCATTATGGAATGCAACTCCACCAAGTGTCTCCTGCAGTCTGAGGTGGAGGTGTCAGAGTCCAGCCCTGCAAAGCCCGAACTTGTGGCTGCCAATCATTACACAGAGCCATCCAGACATGGCCCAGCAGCTTCTACTGACAGCCAGAGTCACAGGACTACAGCTAACACTCAGACACAAGTGCAAACCCAAAGCCAACCACCAGAGCAGAGCAACCACAACACAGGAACACGTCTACGCAGAAAGAAATACACCACCAACCACAGTGAGTAACACACAAGGGAGGGGAGTGAAGAAAAAATGTGCACAGTCTAATCACATATTTACACTCTCAAAATCTTTTTTCCCTTTGTTTGTGTTCAGCTAACGGTCCACCTGCTCTTCCTCCTCCAGCCACTCAGAAGAAGCAGGAGAAAGAGAAGGACATGGCGTCAGAAAAGCCCTCAAGTGTGGAGGCCTTCTCCAGACCGCGGCCGGTGTCTTTCCGGGCCAAACCCCACGCTTGGGCCCTGCTGCGAGGACGCAACAAGAGCTACTCCCTGGGCCACTACTCCGGAGAGAAGACTGCACAAAACCTAAACGTCGTGCTGTCCTCAGAGGTGGGGATGGGCTGCTCCCTACTGGACATGGACACAGAGGGCCAAAAACGGGACTGCACTGTGCCGCTATGCCGCATTCAGAGTTCCCCGGCTCGGCCCTCCGTCTTTGAACTGGAGAAGGAGTTCCTCTCTTGAAATGTGGTCTGTTGTGGTCAAAGTTGATCTTATACAATCCAGAGTGCTCCAGAACATACATACAGACAGACAACATTTATGGCCTAAAAACTCCTGGAGGGTTTTTTTTACCAGGCTGCCCTTGACTTCCCCATCTTTATTTTTTTAAATTCTAGCTTTGTCGGCTTCGTCTTAGTTCTAGAACATAGTGACGTCAGTGTTCTAGAACGTAACCAAGTCTGAGGAGACGTCTAGAAAACATCAGTGTCGCTGGAGCTCCGGCATGTGCACCCTCATATCGGTTTGAGAGCCTGCCTTTCCAAGCGTGAGGCCTTACACACTGCCTTGTCTCATCCTAGAACACACACATGTACACACACACACACACACAAAAACACACGTAGTCCTGAAACCTGAGCATGACATTCCAGAGCTGGATCAGCAGCTCTTCCTCTCATCCCTCGGTGCTCGACTGTCACCTTTTGTTCGCTCATCTCTCTTTCTCTCCCCTCCGTTACCCTTTTTTTTCTCTCTCTCTCGTTCTGTCGGTGCAGCTAAACGTTGACCGCTGCTGCAGCTTTCGCAACACAATACCCTCACCTTTTTATTTATATATATATTTTTATAGGTAATTTAATATGAAGAGACTTGACCTTACCTTAGAAAGACCAGCAGGACATACATTCCATGTCAGTTTTCAAAGTTGCGCAATCACGCTTTTAGATTTTTTTTTTCTTGACTTGAGAATCATGCATGCATGTACCCTTAAAATGTTGAACAAAAAAAATAATAATTATGCCTTGTTTGTAAATATTTCTTTTCATTCATTATCAGCCTAATGCTGGCAGTTGTTTTTTTATTGCATATGTGCTGTTTTATGACTGTTTTACAAGTCAGCGATGCTGCAGCACAGTTTGTCTTTTAGGTTACATACTGAATTGTAGCAGGGATGCGAGTGTGTTTCCTCCCAGGATGCCCTGAAGAATTTTTAGAGATGCAGGTAGAAAAAACACTGGAAGTCCTTCAAAGCAAAGATGAAACATTTTAACTTCAAAGTTGGATCAAATTTTAAATGGCTGTTGTGGTCAAGAGTATTTATAGAGGGTTTCTCTGGGTAAAATTTCCAGTAACTCCCGCTCTGCAGCAGAGTCGGTAAATACAATCTGCCAGGCATATCTATGTCAGGAAAAGCTGCCCTTTATAAATGAATTTAAAATTTATTCCCCCTGATGACAGCTGATTGGCTGGAACTGTAATTGTAATGACACAGTATAATTTCAGTTTAAAGTTGTGGAAGGATTACTGCACAGCCCCGGGAGTAACCACAAGGGAGAAAATTAATTAAAGACACTGTTTGTAACAATCAGACACAAAATGGCAATACTTGATAAACACTGTTACTTTGATTGCTAAAGTTTATCATTATCGCTCATAAATGTTCTTATTTCAATTGTCTGTAAACAGTTCTAATGTTAACAAAAAATCTTTTCTTTAAAATCCTTATTTTGAATTGGTTACTTAGCATCTCAGATTTTGACCTACATTTCCATGGGTAGTTGAAAATCCCCTCAACTCAAAAATGTGTTTTTCACATCTTAATGTCCCCTTTAATGTCAGACCTGGTCTGTTTTAACTTGTATGAAAAAACATGTTAGAAAAGATACTAAAATTTGTCTAAAGAGGAACTTTACCTATTTGCATAGTTACATTCAAATGGTTTGACACTTAAGTCACTTGCTCAGTGGTCTGTGGAAAACTGTTCTGAAGCCTCAACTTTAGTTTTATGGCCATCGCTGTCAGTTTCATTCTGAGGAAGTGGTGATTTGGATGAGAGGGTGGAGCCAGAGAAGATAAGCATTGCTAACATGAACTGACTGCTGTCCCTGCCGTTAATTATGCATAATTTCAGTCCTTTATTATAATTAAAATGAATGAGTTGTATAAAAATTCACCCTGTTAAAGTGAAATAAGCTTTAAAGACCAAAACCATTCGTTGTACCAGGCTATTAAAACATGTTTATTCCTGCTGTAAAGTCAGTCCTTTTAATATGGGGCTCTATGCAAAGTGACTCACCTTTGGAGCCAGTCTCTAGTGGCCTCTTGATGAATTACAGTTTAGTGGTAGTCTCATAAGACATGGTTTATCTATAATTATTGTTCTGTCATGTAGAGCCAGATGAGTGGTTTCCTCAGGTTTATTATTAAAATATTTATTTTCCTGATAAGTTTGAGAGATTTTTCTCTAAACCTCTGTGATCTGACTCTATGTAACTCACCTCCATCCCGTCACTCCCGGGGTTTTTCTAAACATTAAACAAATTACCTTTCATTTAAATGAAAGTGACAGATGATTTTATTCCCCCAAGTTTGTATCGCTGTCTTACACCAGTTGGTTTGAGAAGTTCATCATAACATTTGTTCCTCTCTTGTGGACAAAAGATGGGCTGATTCACTGCAAGACAGGAATTCCAAAATGGTGTAAATATAATTTTGATTCCAGATGTGTGTATCACTGTGGCGTCTTCGATGATTTAGGATGTGAAATATCCCATGTTTTCTATTTTATGACCACTGACTATCAAGGCAACACTGTTGAGGCCTTACGAATCATCAAGCTGTTAAGGTGCAGTTTACAAGCCAAGATATCACTGGATTTACCCTTTTTTTTCTTTTTCTTTTTTTTTTTTACAAATTAATAGTAATCTTTAAATACCGTATTGCACTGCTACTGTACATTCCCCTAAAGATACTGTATTTCAGTTTAAAGCTTAATGCTGCTGTTTGTCATCAACACACTGACTTGTGGTAAAAAAAAAAAAAAAAAGATTTTGTGTGTTAAGGACACAAAAAATAAACATTCCAATACATTCGACAAACTGCAGCAAGAATATATTTGATGCTGGATATCAGTAATGGTGCATTCAGGCTTCTGGCTAAGGGACCAAATTTAACTCGACCAGCACTAAGGCCTGTTTGTCTTCAGGACCAAAACCACTAAATGAACGAGCTGCTAGTGAGGAGTTCTTACAAAGAAAACAACTCTGTACGAAAACTTCACAAACAACCTCAGAGGCGCCGTTTCTGAGAGACCCGTCATCTTTCTGATCCAATAACAAGACTTCCTGTTAGGTGCAACACTTCCTGTAATTCACTGAACGTGTCTGTCACTCTGAATGTGTCAGATTTAGCTCTGAGTACATCTGTTTCTGTAAACTTTTTTTTGTTGTTGTCATTACAGTATTGGTTATTTCACGCCTGATTGATCAAGAGTATCAAGTTTATCAACATTTTGAATAAAGTCTGAATCAAGACTAATTCTGCCTTGTTGTTCTTTTTTGAGGCTAAATCAACATGATTTGAGGTAGTTTTTGCTTGAATCTTAAGCACTGGTGGAACAAATATTAAGATCACTGAAGTCAAGTGAAGGTAGCATTAACACATTAAAAATACTCCATCACGAGCTACCTTTAGAGCTACTATTAGATTAGCTATTAACTATTAGCTGCTACTATATTACCTCTTGATTTGCAGAAAATACATCTCTTTCTACTTGCATGTGCAGCTCATCTCTGAGTGTTTATGCAGAAAGTGTAAGGGGACGGTATAAATATAATGCTTTTTTTTTTTACTCCCTTCATTGGTCTGGTTGAAAACAAGAAAAATGTAAAACAACACCGTATTTTTTTATTTCAAGTAATGAGTCAGATTTAATCACTGAACAGTCTGTGGCCATTTTTATTTGAAATATGAGACATGCAGCAAATACATTTGGCACATTATATTCTCAAAGTTGTGCATCTGAACAGTGTTGAGTCAATTCAAGTGAAGCCCCCATGATATGATTTCATTTTTTAATTAAAAGTTCTTTGCTACAAGGCTACAATGACATTAATTGTTCATTATGGGTTAAAAAACAAACTAGCCTCAATGTGGCTGAACTGGAGGGAAAAAAATGTTAAATTATGCAAAACTACATTTAATCCTGTGTTTGTGAAAAAAAAAGTGCAACAACATCTGCATATATTCATGAAAGTTGCACTCCACACTCGTTGTGAACCCACAATAGTTTATTGGGAATTGTAAGTGTGAAAAATGGCTTCTGAATGTTATTATTGCATGATTGACATCACTCAGCTCTATACTGACAATCCAGCTAATGGGCTGCTAATTATAACTATCCTTGTTAGCTGTTTCAGTCTACGACCTCCGTTGTAAATAAAAATAAATAAATAAAAATATAAAACAAAATAAAAAAATAATGATATATTGAAATGTAAAATTAAGGACCCTTTTTTGAAGGAAACTGTGTATAATTTTTGTAAACATGACGCTAGTCACGTTAACTTCAGTCCCCATCATTTCTGTATTCACATCATCTTTTCACAAATGAAACTTTGAATTTTTTTCAGTCATGGTAAACAAAAAAAGAACCGTAATACAAAAAATGGCTTCAAAGCCTTAGAGAAAGCTGACCTTCATATCAGACATTATGTATTTTTAAATATATGTAGTTCACTGATGTTCAATTAGTGTTTCCTGGTTAAAACAGCTGCTTAAAGAATACTTTCGTGTTCACTTCACTGTGCTTGTTGTGTGTCTCAGTAGAAAGTTTAGATATAAGCAACAAAAATATACAAGAGATAAACAAAAATAAAAAAGACCACTAAATAATCTAAAGTCAAAGTCCACTCATGAGCTTTTCCTGAAAATTAAAATCAGATCTCACAGTCTTGATCGGCGTAAAAACCTTAAAGTGAACCTTGAGCTAAGATTATTTGGTCAGACTGATTTTTTCAATAAAACTGTATTTTCCCTGAAGCTCTTCTTGAGTGTAACAAATTTACCTCGTTGTCCAGAAGGAAGAAATCATCCAAGTGAAAAGTTCAACCCATATCAATACTTTTAAAAATAAAACGCTACACTTTTATTGGATTTTTATGGCTGCAGCCATGGAGGTAGGGACGAACAATCAGGCCCGAACTTTATTACGAGTCCAGTCAATTAGTGTGTCACGTTGAAGTGGAGTTTGTCTACAATAAAGGGAAGAAAGAAAGACAAAGAAAGAGCGAGATAAAACATTAACAACATGCACAAAGGAATAACCGTCCAGGATGAAATTATCATCCTTCTTCTCGTCTGCTGCAGATCTTAAAATAGTAAAAAAAGGGTGGAGTGAGCAAAGGCAATTATAGTCATTGTGAGTTTCTCCTCCAGGAGTTTCATTTTCCCTCCCTCTTTCTGTCTCCCCTCCTCAGGTGATTGTTCTGAGACACCTGATACATGACTTCTCATTGGGCAATCTTTTGTTACAGCGGAGAGGTTTACTTTTCACCTGCGAAAGATACGATCGGGCTGCTGTGTGTGTGTGCGTAGCACAGACACCATCGCACACAAAGAACAGACACTTCTAGCTTGTTCTCACAGATTAAGTCGATGTTTTTACTGCAGCAAGGTTCAATAATAGAAATAAACAGAAAGAGGAGTTTCTGTGTCAATGTTTCATATCTCAAAAAGTCTAGTCTGTGTATATCAGTGTGTGTGTGTTTGTACCTGTGTGATCAAAGCATAGTGACACATATCACTGAGCCTCGAGAGCTGGTTTTGCCCTGCAGGGGGACGGTGGTCTCGGCTTGGAGGCAGTATTTAGCCTCGTTGGTCAGATCTTTGAGAGTCAGCTTGTTGAAGCAGCAGTCCATCTCAAACAGCTCCTGCAGAGGAAAGAACGATAGAGGAGTCAAATTATGAGCTACAACCTCTGGAAATGTTTTGTTTCTGTTGTACAAGTGGAAGTCTTTACTGAAGATGTTGTGCAGTTCTGCAGCCTGAAAGGACAAGTCAATGAATTATGCATGAAGAGGTTTTTTTTTTCATGTTCTTCTCTTTTTGTTGTCGTAATTGTTCTTCTGCTTTTCCTCTTCCGCTCCTTCTTCTTCCTCTTCTTTTTTTTGTAACAGTAGTTTATGGCATTTTAAGGTTAGTTTGTTTGAATGTAGTCTACAAGTGGAAGTGTTGAAATATTTCTGTCGCGATGAATCTTAAGGCTTAATCATTCATAAATAATTTTGATAATTTTAGTCATTTCAGTCGTTTATCAGGTAAAACCATGAGCCACTGTCTCCTCATGTTTAAATAAACAGCATCTTAGAGTCATATGATGACTGTTTTACTTTTTTGACACCAGATGATCCTGATTAAAATTAACATTTGACAGATTGTTCAGTATTGAAAATCGTTGTTAGTTGCAGCCCTACAGTATTTATTTAGCAAGTTTAAAATGTTATTTTTAGGTTTTCTTTAGAGAACTATGTGATTTGGATAGAAACTCAGGTTTGAACTCTAAACTTAGATTGGAAACTAATGAGAAAACTTCATTTTTGACTAAATGTGAGCTCACCTGCAGACAAACTTTCTGTGCATCAACTAAAAGATCATTGAGGTTATACAAACTGAACACTATTTTCCACGTAACTAGTGGAGTCAAGATGTGAAGATTCAAAGATTATCATTAGTTTCTTTTGTCACATGATCATATATTTATACAATATGAGCATAAACATGCACAGTAACAAGATGTGTGATATTACCTCCTTTCCATCGCTGTGTATGCGGTAGATCCTGTATTGCAGACTTCTGTGTACCTTCCTGACGATGTGTTTGGGGGGCTTCACACGGACCACAATCCCCTTCTCTGTGATGTTCAGCCTCAGCACAGGGGGGCTGAGTTTAGCTGCAGATATAAAGATGTTGTTTAGTTTCAATTTTTGCTCAGGAAAGTAGCTTGAAGTTAAAGTCACCAAAGAAAAGAAAAGAAAAAACTGAAGACATGCAATAATAAAAAAGAAAAAAGAAAAAGAAAAGAGAATGCTGATGATAAGAAGAAGAAGGAGGAGGAGTAGGAGGAGGAGGAGGAGGAGGTAAATAAACACCCACAGTCCCAGCGTGGGCTGAATCTCGGGGAGAGGACCCAGGCTGATTTGTTGGAGGGCATGGAGGAGGCATGCACTCTGGCATAGTACCACTCTCTAGGGTCAGAGGTCACGTCGCTGAGGTCACAGTGGTGCCTCTGGATCCCCTGACAGGCGACCACGTCAAGCCACTCAGGCTCTCCATAACTGAGGAGCAGACACAAACACAAAGAGGGAGGATGTTCAGCCACAACAACAGGTTTAGTTCACTCTGTGCAACATTTATCACAGGTAGACAAAGAACTCAGTAAAAGTATCACACACAAAACACAGAGACCTAAAACACTTTAGATGCAAAAGTACTGTATACAAAATTGTGTTATTCTGAAGTAAAAGTCCAGAGATGTCAGTCAAGAATCACCGCATAGTTACTGCAGATCAATAGAATTTAATTTTAATGTCCTAACACATTATGATTTAATTATTTTGTATTATTCCATGTAGAAAAAATTAATATTCAGTCACCGAGTTTGAGGAATCATTTCATCTAATAACGTTCCTTTACTGCTCACTGGGAAGGAATTTCTCTCACTTTTCACTTTTCACCTCTCTGTCTGCCACTATACTTCTTTGCACTTAAGTCGAGCAAAGTTGGTGGCTGTGTCAAACAGTCCCTTTGTGTTGTGTCTTACAGTTATTTGTGCAAATTCTCCTCCATCTGCCCTCACAACTGCAACCAAGGCCATGGTTACAGGTTGTTTATGGTTTGATAGCCAGTAAGATCCTGAAAGTGTACAGCTTGACCTTATTTTGATATATAGTTTAGGACAGGTGACATGTGAGGACACAAAGACTTAAATACACCTTACACACAGTACAGCCTCAGATTGGTGGTGGCAATACTCATGATCATCTGTTGTCATCTGACCTCCTCATTCCTACAGCTGATCTCTGACCTGATTTTTGACCAAACTCACTGGTGATCTACATTTTAATACTGTGAACATCAGTCTTGGTTCAACATTCAAGACTTTTTGAAAAAAAAAATTGATTGATGACTGTGGATGAGATTATTTCTTAAGTTAAGAAGATATCATTCCACCATTAGAGTTAGGAAATGCAAAAGGAGAAATGAGAGAATGATGAATAAATAGATTAATTAGGTTGCTCATATAACTTATTTTTGCAGAGAATACATGCTGGAAGTGAGAAAAGCTTTGTTTTTTTTTTAAATGACATTTTCTTGTGTTTATTCCTCTTTGAGAAAACATATTTTGAGAAACTAGAATACACATCAACAAAAACAAAACAAAACTTAATGTGTACTCTAATGTTTTTCTACAGAGTGCACATTAGTGTGTGTGTGTGTGTGTGTGTGTGTGTAATGTCTCACATTTTCCATTGGACGTAGTACTGCAAAGTGGTGCTGTTGGTAGGTGGAGTCCAGCGCAGGATGTTTTTGTAGTCCACAGAGTCAAACTTCACCTGGGTAGGCGGAGCCAGTATAACCTCAGCTGAGGAGGGGACTGAATATAAATTAAAATTTAACTTCATAATGAAAACCACTGCTTGGTTAAATATTAATGATGTTTGTTCTTTTAATTAGTTATGAGCAAAAATATCTTTACAAACAGGACAGTAAAAAACGAAGAAATGAAAAAAGAGAAGTGAAAAGCATCAGATATCATGAAAAAACTGTCGGACAGTACTAATTTAAAAAAGGTATAGTAAGAGTTGCAGTAATAGAGTAGAGTAGTTTCGACCAATTAGACCTAATTTTACAGAAAAATATTTCATGAGCGCTAACAGACAGTACAACATCACCGTGACGTTTTACCTTATGTATCACTGCGCTTAACAGGTAATCTAACGCAATGATCGTAAATTAACCTGTTAATCCCCATCAAATGTCCAAGATGCACTGTTTTTACAGACATAACATTTGAGCTAAATTATGAGCGGTCGTTAGGAGAGGACGAGTGGAGGAAGAAGTCAGGATATTTCCGTGAACACCTCCCGGTATGCTCATATATCATCAGAGGAGCCAAAGTGACGCTAACATAGCGAGCCGAACAACGTGAGCTTTGAACTTTAAGCGGTTATACAATAAATGGAAATAAACAGATAAATGTATACGAATCAAAGTGACGGGTGTAAATGTTTAAAAGAGATTAAACTAGTGCGCTGAAATACGGTTACTGTTCGTGTTGCCTGGCAACAGTTGGTCCGGTTGTGGAACTACTTGTGCTGGCGGAACCAGATAAATGTTTAGAAAAGTAAATAAACAAATCACAATTTGTTATAGTTTGGCACTGTTAACGAATAAATAGCGTTTGGAGATCTGTTGTATAATAGCAGAATCATACGAGAGGAAGTGTTGTTGTAGTGAATATCAGCACGGCTGTGATACAACAGCACTCGACCTACGATCCTTGAGATATCGCATTACTATTAGGCAGAAAGTATACACCTACATACAGCAGTAATTTTTAATAACAGCATGCTTAAATGGTCAGTCACAAATATATTTTGATTAGTTTACATCAAATGACTCCAAATGGGCTCTGACATTATAGAAATAATTAAATATTTGGTTGTCAGAGCAGATTTCTACATAGTTTACATTCGACTGTATAGTTTCTTTGCTGTATTTTATTTTGTCTTTGAAATTCAATGTATTATCAGGATTGGGTCAGTTTGTGCCCATATTCCTGAAAACACTCAGATTGAGTTTCAAAACCTGCCAACATTTTATTTCCTCGAAATTCCTGACTTTATCACATAGGCCTTCTCTTACCTTTTTATTTTGATTTCTCACAGCAAACTTCACTCTTTCCTGAGCAAGCTTGATTTCTACGTTCTTAACAAATTACAGTAACAAATAACTGTTTTGTTTTCATGTTTAAAATTTTGAATGATTTAGAGACCAAGAACCAACATTTAGATTCCTTATAATAAAGATAGATGTTTAAATGCACAAGCAGAATCCAGGCTGTTAGTCTTTTTCTTTATTAAACCCTCAAATTTAAAAGTCATCCATAGTCATCCCAGTTTTGATGTCTTATACTGAACACAGAGATTTTCCAAACAGAAGCAGCAATCTCAAGGAGTATTTAAAGATTTAAGATGCTGCTGGTCAGGATTAAATCAGTAGGACTTTGAAACCAGAACAGTTAGACAATTACAATATTCCATGTGACATTAAGCATAATGGCTACCTTGCATGGTGACACCCAGGTTTCCGAGCAGCATGGCTCCGAGCAGCAGACTAGTCATGGTGTTGATGCTGTTGGTGGACGACAGACAAGCCACACTGGACTGATGCTGCAAACTACACAGCCTCCTTTAACAGACTCTCAACTTCCCATTTCTATAATTCAATGATGCAAGAACCACATTCATCGTTTCCAGGTTTAGCACAGTCACTATGATGTTGTTTTACTGCTTCACTAGGAGACTTCTCTGCAAAATACACGTGACCAGTGCCTTGACGAAGCAAAACAGTGAAAGATGACTTTAGTGTTCTGGCCTTATCTTTGTTGGTTATCATAAACTCTACAATGATGCATTCACTGACTGTAAAGTAAGAATAAAGACTCCACCTTCACTTCCCATATTCAGTCATAATTAACCTGGTGGATGTTTTAAAAGTCTTAAGCTGAAGGACTTTGTTTCCGTTCCCGACACAAATATGTTTTAAAAACAGAGCTTAAAATTTTAAAAAAAGTAGGACTATTTTTTAACAGTGGTTCTTAAATGTCTTCTGTCATCCTCCTCTTTGAAAGCTGAGAGCAACACATCCTTCTCATTTATATGGAAGACTAGTAAAATAACAAGATTTCTTGATATCTGTTTGATTGCATTTATTTTCTTGTAAAATTAAAAATGCAGGTTAAACTGTGTCCATATTGCTAGAGTGTAAAAACAAAAGCTGTTCAGCTGCCCTGAAAGTAAATTCAGAGCAAAATAGGCTTCTTAATACTATGGATTTGACTAATGCTTTGCTTAATTAGCATCAATGATAAAAGTCACAAACAATCTAATAGAGTCACTGGAGAACAAAAAATTCTGCACAGCCCCCTTTGTTGACCTCTCCAAGGCCTTTGACACTGTGGACCATTCTGTGTTGAAAGAAAGATTGTTGAATATTGGTCTGTCAAATCAAGCAGTTGGCTGGTTTGCTAATTATCTGTTAGACAGAATGCAATGTGTACATTTTAATGGTAGTTCTTCTACAATTTTAAATATGTTTTCTGGCGTGCCCCAGGGCTCTGTTTTGGGCCCAGTCTTGTTTAGCATTCACGTGGACAGACTTGGTAGAAACGTCCCTGATGCTAAATTCCATTTCTATGCTGATGATACGGTCATTTACTGTTGCGGCTCCACCCTTGCCGAGGCCCTTGGCTAGTTGCAGACTGCTTTTAACCTTATGAAATGTCAGCTTATAGATTTGAAACTTGTCTTAAATGTTTCTAAAACCAAACTAATGATCTTTTCAAACAGCAGGAAGATGCCTGAGTGTTCTCCTTACAAGGATTTGATGTAGCGCCTTGTTATAAGTACCTTGGTGTTTTGATTGATGGTCGGCTTTCATATAGAGTGCCTGATCAAAAAAATTAAAACTGAAACTGGGTTTCTTTTATCGCCACAGGATGCAAAGAAAAAGTTGGTTGCTGTCACCTTTCTTCCTATATTGAATCATGTATGCCCCTGCAAAATGTCTGCAATCTCTGGATTCTGTGTACCATGGTGCTCTGAGATTTATTACAAGTTGCAAAGCGCTCACTCACCACAGTTCATTGGCTGCACGTCATCTTTCACATTGGCACACTTTTATATAAAGCCATTTTAGGCCTACTTCCCCAATATTTATGTGGCTATATTACAAGAACCATACGCTCCAATGACCGCTATATATTAAAAGTCCCCTAAGTTCGCACTGAATTAGTCAAGTACTCCTTTATGTATTTTGCACCCGCTGCTTGGAATTCACTACAGAAGGAATTAGTTTCTCTTGGAACATTTAAAAACCTTGTGAGTAAATTGTAATCAGCCTCATACCGTTCTTGCTCCTGCTTTACGTGAAAGCCCCATTATTTAACTTTATTGCACTGACCTGTCTGTATTTGTTTTTATGTTGTTATTTGATTTGTATTTTATGTGGCCTCTGCATTGTTCATTTTAACTTGAAACTTAATGTTGAAGCTGCTGTATTGGCCAGGTTTCCCTTGGAAAAGAGATCATTGTGTCTCAATGGGAGTGACCTGGTTAAATAAAGTCTAAATAAAATTTTAAAAAATTAATCAATTGTTTTCCTTTTTTTAATTACTAGTAATTTAACAATCATGAATCATGAATGATTAACTCTAGTTGGCCTATGAAATTTTGACTCACCATTGTAGGAAAAGCATTCAACCATGCCTGTGTGACACAGAGCCAGCATACACAAAACTAGGATCCTAATGTATCTAAAGAACTTTACCATTGGAATTTTATTATTTACACCTTTACTTTCCAACTTTCAAAACATTTCCATTAAAAAAGACCTTGACACTTCCTTAAATAAAGTTCTGTAAGTTCCGTCAGGATCCATCTCTCTTTATTGGCCTTTATCAGCTCTGTGACTGTTAAAAAATAACCAATGCATCTTTGTGACTGGAAAAAGTGATAGCTCTCTGTTGTTGAAACACTTTACTGGAAATATGTTACATAATGGATTTCAGTGCAAAAACACATGCTGCAAATGTGGTTGGGAGGGAGAAAGTGGGATCATGTCTCATTTTTATATGTCATTCTGTTCATGTTTCACTTCACATAAATTTTTTAATTACATTGATTTTGGGTTTATAAGTTTTTATGGACGCTGCTGAAATTATTTTGTTTTATGTTCTACAAACATTGATTAAAGACTGTAAAAATCCAAATTTATTTTATACATTACATTTGAAGTGATTCATCTTTTTTTTTATTTCTCTTATCTTGTCTATCATCACTTGCAACACAAAAAAATAGGAGGAATACTACCTCCTACTACCTTTAAAAGAGGAAGTACAGCTTGTATGTCATCAGGCTACAGATGTAATGCAACTCAAATGACCTTTGGCTTTTGCACTGACTGTAAGAATAAAAGCAAATACAGAAAAAATTAATGTTTTTTTAACAAAGAATGAGGGACAGAGTGCAATAGCTAAGTCAGCTAACAACATCGGATCAGACTATCCCGTAATATAGCTACTCTAGAGGGTTTTACCTTAGCCTCCAGTACCACTGTTAGAAATCTGGGAGTTATTTTTGATCAGGATATGTCCTTTAACTCTCATATCAAACAAAACAAGGACTGCCTTCTTTCACCTCCGTAACATAGCAAAAATCAGGCATATCCTATCACAAAAAGATTCAGAAAAATTAGTCCATGCTTTCGTTACTCCCCAGACTGGACTACTGCAACTCCTTATTATCAGGATGCACCATAAAGTCTTTAAAGAGTCTGCAATTGATCCAAAATGCTGCTGCACGTGTACTGACAAGAACTGGGATAAGAAATCACATTATTCCAGTATTAGCTTCTCTGCACTGGCTACCTGTAAAATCTAGAATAGAATTCAAAATCATTCTTCTCACCTACAAAGTGCTAAATGACCAGGCACCATCTTATCTTTAAGAGCTCGTAGTACCCTATTGTCCGACTAGACCATTGAGGTCTCAGGACGCAGACCTACTGGTGGTTCCAAAGATCCCTGCTTCAACCAATGACACACTTGCCTTAAGTTTTAAATGATGAGGTTTAATCTACCTGGATCTACCTCCTAACTTTTTAATGAGCTCCATCACAAAAATACAGAGCCTCATCCCACTCTCTAACCTTCAAACTAGGCACCTCTCTCTTCTTCTTGGTTTTCACAGCTGAAACAGCTTAACAGCATTGACCAAGTGAAATATATAATAACAGAATATTAATTCATCATTATAGTTATACTTAGTTAGACTTTAACTCTTATCGGAGAAACAAGAGCTCAAGGAAGATGTGGCTATCAATACCGTTTGATAGCCACATCAAAGAAAGCCCCCTGACATCACTGCAACTCGCTTGGAAGTGAGTTACTTTGGCCCACAACAGAGGTGTCAGTGGAAAAGCCCCATTATAGGCCCATGTAAACAATACATCAGCTATGTTGTCACGCCACTATTGTAAGTATACAATTTAGCAGCGTTTAAATATATTTGCCTACAGAGGAGCCAGGCGAGCAAGAGATCTCAAGCTGCATTAGAGGTTCAGCGTGTGGAAACACTTTGGCTTCTGCAAAAAGAAAGATTTTCTTCATGAGTTGCATGCTAATTGCAGAATATGTAAAGGTCAAATGAAATACAACAATGACACTACAAATTTCTCCACCCACCTACTGGGATACCATGGGATTGGAAACAGCACAAAACATTAAATTCTGAAAGTGAGATCAATAGCAACAGGTTTAGCCAGAGGATTTTTTTAAACAGTTTTTCTCTGCTGTTCATATTGAGATGAGAATGAAAGTTGCTGGTTAAACCACAGCTCATCTAACCAGATGAGTAAATGTTTGTACTTTTTTTTGTTAAATATTAATACTTCATGAAAATCAAGAAACAACCAACTTTTCTTCAGGTTTTATGAACAGGGGTTTAACCTGCTGCTTCTGTTCTCATTTTCAATAAAAAGTGTGCAATAATAATAATAAAAACACACAATAAAGTGCAACCAACATTTTCCCATGTTAAATAAACAGTAGGTTAATCTGCCAGATTTTCATTTTCAATAAAGAAAGAGTATTGAAAGAGTATCCCACCTGAAGAGAAGTGCTTTTTATTTTGTTAAATATTGCACCGCCATGTTTCTTGACTGAATAAGGAGTTCCTGGAGTTACACTTAGTTATTTTCAAATAAAATGAAAATATATTTCCTAATATTCATCATGTTTACTTGTTTGTATTCTTAGTTAATAAATTTTATATATATATATATATATTTGGCTAAATAAATAAATAAATAATTCCACATGTTGTAAGTCAATGTCTCGTAT
>JAPZDV010000003.1:17939812-17963081 GCA_029814665.1 Acanthurus lineatus
TCTTGTGTTCTGCCTGATTACCTTATTTTTGACTCTGTCTGCCTGTCTTGGACTCTGAATTCCCTGCCTGCCCCTTGTCGGATTTGTTTGCTGGTTTGTCTGATTTACTGGTTTTCGACTCTGCCTGAACTATTAAGTAAAAGAACTTTGCCTGTAAAATCTATTGTCTCTGTTGTCGTGCATTTGGGTTCAAATCTGTACTGTTGAATCTCTCATACATAGACTTTTTGGGATCCTTTAGTTCAGGTCTGTTCTCACTGGAACCAACATAAAATGACCCAGGTTGTATAGTACACTGAAGCTGAACTCGGTGTGCCCTTGATTTAAGTAGCAGCCTCCTCAGTGGGATACTTCCCACATCCTGACGTCAGCTGGATGTGGGATTTTTCCCCCTCATCCCAGCCTTAAACTGACGCATTCACATAGCAGCACTTCAACAGCAACTTGAGGTAAGTAACACACCAGAACACTGGAAAACTTACTGTTTACCGGCATTGGTCGCAATGTAGTATGCTTTTATACTGAAACAACTGTTAAAAATGTTTGTTTGTGTCCTGCAAAAGTCCTGCAGTGTGTAAAAAGAACTAGGCAGCCAAAGCCGGCTGTATATTCTCATATTACATTACATAGCTTGTGCATTCCTGTGCTTGTGTTATGTAATAGAAACATTCTTACAAATATGTTCTAATGGAAAACTGAAAGATCACAATGCTTTCACTTCTTATGCTACTATGTTTTTATTTTCACAGTAGGATCTCACTTATCACTCTACTACCAACTTCTTATTTTCTTCTGAGAATAACTGAGTCACTGAAAGTTGTGAACATCATTTCAGTGAATTTTAACAGGACAAACTTCACTACTAAACCACAAAAATGATTCCTTATGTTTGAGTCACAGCAGTTCAAAGTCAGTGATTCATAGCTGAGCCGGATATGTGTTCAGACACTCATTCATCTCTATCAAATTCCATGGAAAGACTTTTCAGCCAGGACACAGGAAGGAATGTATTTTCCTGTCCTATAGTAACACGATACTTATCCTTGACATGAGGAAGTATGCAATAAACCATTTTTGGGCCAGAGAGTAAAGTAAGAAGTGGCACTCTGAATCTTGGGACTCAAACTTATTTGTCCATTTCCACAAAATTCCACCAAGCAGTTTAAATGTTTGCTCTCAAAATTAGTTGGCATAACAACCCACCGTTTATGTGCCTGAAGCTATAAAAATTGTTTTAACAGAAACCTCCTGCAAACACTCCAAAAGGTCCGTTTATTTCTTAATTCAATAAAAAAGGCTTGACAAACCTATATCAGTTTGCACTCTATAAACACAGAAACTGTATTTAACTTCAGTTCTCTTGTTATCTTTATATTTGCTGCACATATTTTGCATGACTACTTGCCTTGTAAAGTTAAAAGAGGTCAGATTTTTTACTGTTTGAGTACAAGTGCATTGGGCCAGAATAGTTTGACTGGATGTCATTGATAAAAGTGATGTATTTTTACATACCAGTTCTGTTTTTACAGCTAGACATTTAAGGAAATATGCTCATTCACTTTTTTTGCCAACGTGATTGAAGACTAATGCGACTGTCTGCCTGTTGGCTTAGCTTAACAAATAAGAACTGAAAGAGGTGGAAACAAAGTCTTGGTTTTACATGGCATCATGTGCTAGACTGCTCCCTAGCTGGTAAGCAGTAACTTCCTAAATTCTCCACTGGTTTCCTGCCAAAACTGCAACTTGACATTTTTAGTTGCTTTTTCATGAAGTTTATATCACGTGTTTAATGAAACATGCGGTTAAATTAGTTCTCATCTTGACTTTTATGTGGCCCTTCCCCTGCTTTTAAATGCCTCAATTTTGACTGAATGTGTCACATTATTGAGGAAGAAAAAGAAAGAAAAGAAACTGTTTGCCCCGTCAGCAGAAACCTCTCAGACATGCAGCACAATCAACAATCATTCTGCAGCTTTTTAAGGAAGATACTTATACATTTTTGAATAATGTCAAGACTGGTAATATTTTATACTTTAGTTATTGTCAACAAACCAACAAAGCAGTTGGTTACAACCTATTCACTTAAGATCTCTCCAGCTTGTTTTTGGTGCCTGTTCAATCCTACAGTTGGCTCAAAAATGTAACTGTGTCACTTCACTTTTAAGAGAATTGTGTGAAGTGTGGTGTTAAAGGTGTTAAATAATGAGTAAAAAGCATTAAACAGAATGATTTTGTGGAACTGTTTTCATCTGGTGCATGAGTGAGTATTAAAGGCAGCAGGATGATGTTTGTGCAATGACCCATAAAAAATTTGATGACTGTGTCGATCTTATTGAAAAAATATGTCATGATGTGTCTCCGTTGTTTTTTCATGCATAGTTTCCGGGCAACAATGTCGGCCTATGCCATACAAAAAAAGCTTTGACTGCACATAAAACTTGTTAATAGTATCACTTAATTGATGTTTTGGTCTTTTAGTGAATTTATTAACATAAAAGAAAGTACAGACAATAATCCTTATTAGACTTAACATTTAGACACTCTTAGAAGTTTATTTATCTTAAAAGCGCCTTTTCATCATGAAAACTATTCAATTAAATTCTTACAGTTTTTTATTTACTTTGGAATATTTTCACCCAGAAGCATCAAAACACAAAATAATAAAAAAAAATAAAACAAAAGAAAACAAAAGCCACTTTAAACCTCAGTGACACACTGTTGGATCAGAAAGTATTAGTAAATGTTCAAACCCATGAAACTTAGTTTTCTTTTCAAAGTTTTCAAATGTACGAGGGGGATTTTTGTTTACAACTGATGCAAAAGCTGTTCAAGTGTTCCATTTCCAAATCATGGTATTTCATTTCCAACTTGGCGTAAACATCATAGAGCCCCAATGTAGAGCTTTAACAAGCTGATATTGAAAACATTTGATACTTTGAAATAATGTGGAATAAGAGGATTTTTTCCAACTCTGAGGCAAGATAAAAAAAGAGGGTAGAAGAGGCTAAATATACAGAAAATGATACTTCACTTTCTTTATTGTTGTACAAGGACAAAGGAAGAATGTAGTGGTCAGCTCGGCTTCAAAATAAGACACAATTCATGTTCGTACTCTGATATTATTGCCAAACCAGAGAATCTATGCAAAAGCCAAGATTTCGAAACAATGTTTTCCCTGGAATCTTAATGCGATCTCCACAGTTATAATTTTCTAAAAGTGTTGGTCTATGTGAAATTCAATGTGGGCTCCCAGTGCCAAATAATGTATCCCTAACTCTAGTTCAGGAAGAACACACCCTTCACTGACTCTGTGTGTGTGTGTGTGTGTGTGTGAGAGAGACAAAGTCCTGATTCAAAGCAGCTGTCAGTGCGTTAACATCACCTCTCTCTGCTTCTAGGTAAAAAAAAAGTATCTAATAGATGAGAAAAACCCAGGGGAGCAACTTCACAGTGTTTTACTTCAACAACAAGAACCTTCTGCATGAAATTTGACCCGAGCTGAAAGAGGGCTGGGTTTGTTTACACGACCCCAAGCATTTAATTTTCCTATAAACTCTAAACTCAGTCGTGCTGGCGCTCCAGTGTCAAATTAATTTTATGACTCTATCTGTTGATATGCAATCATCCACAGCAACATGGAAAAAGTTCACACCCACTCCCTGGGGTTGGTCAATAGCTATTGTTTTGTTAAAGAGGATAATAATAATGCATTTAACCCCAGGAGAAGAAATATTTACATCTTTAGAGGAGCATTGTGCAAGAATTTTGATTTAAGACATTCCAAATAGAACTAAAACTCTTGAGAAAATGTGAAGAAATAACAGTTTTGACATTATGTCAAAGACATAGTGTTCTAGAGATATCTACTGAAGCCAGTGTGCTAACCATTTAGCCCTGGCCCATCCTGCCTTGTTACACCACTTCAAGAGGCAATAGTAGGTCACTGTAGCATCCAGTCTGCTCTCAGTCCAACAACACAGAGGTTTTCTTGCCAGATTTGGCTTGTGGCACTCAGGCTGACCATTTAGTAATTGCTGCTCAGGTCTCTGGAGGTGTGAGCTTATTGATGCCTGACTTCCCTCCTGCTCCTCTCCTACTTCAGACCCCTCTTCTTCCCATGGAGTCACAGCCCTGATCAGATCTGTTGTAAGTCATTTTGGTTCTGTATTTCCTGGCCACAGACTAACTCCCCTCATGATCTTGAAGGCTGTGTTCGGTGCCAGAAAGGCTGCATTTACTGGGAAGCTGCTCAACTCTGTTCCGTTGCCTGTTCCAGCACCACTTCCCTGCTTGGTATCCCTGCAAACCTCTTCCTTTAAGAGGTCCAGAGCCTCTGTACTAGTGATGTAAGCACCAACACTCCTCCGGGAGTAATGGTGTGAACATCTTCCACCACTGGTTTCCTTTTGCACTCAAACCAAACCTAATAGATGGTGAATAACAGTTTGGTATGTCTAGATTTAGAGTTTGATCATAGAAATAATGTCTAGTTTTTATTTTTCCTGATGTTGAACACATATGCTCTATCTTTTACAGGCTTGAGCACCCCACACACACATCCACATGCGAACAGTAATAAATATGCTGCCTTAGGCTCTCCTCCAGCAGTGATGTCTGCCTTCAGCCCTCCTGCCCCTCTCCTCTGTGTGCTGCTGTGTGTGTCCGTGGCTCTGCAGCGCTCAGACTTACGCCTGGCTTATGTAACCCACAACAGCTTTTTCTACTACTCCTGCAGCCAGGACCCACAACCCTGCAGTGTGTCATCGCTTGCTGACTGCAGATGCAAGGATATCCAGCTGTCCACGCTGCATCGCCCCTACTCGCACTCGTCTCCTGTTTTCCGGATGAGACGTTTAACAGTTTGGTACACGTCGCCATTGAACACAGCACGTCTGCTAAACAACTCAGAGGTGAGGCACCTCACCTTAATCCACTGCCCTGGAGGATCCAAAGGGGCACCTACCACTTCCCTTCCTCCACATTTTGCCGTGCAGCACCTGGAGAGGCTGACGATAGTGAACCTGCAGCAGCGGCCGGCTCACAACTGTCCAGATGCAAACAGAGCAAAGAACACAGACTCACACAGTGACCCAGAAATAGATAATGGAGCTCACTTAGACTCCAACAGATACGACAGGGACAGTGACTCGAACCTCGACCTGATTGGAGACATGAGGAGAGACTCCTTTGCTTTGTCTTCATCCCAGATCCAAGACATCTTACTGGGCAGGGAGCTGGGAGCAGCTTATCATGAGCAGGCCAGACTGGGAATCATCCACAGCTCTGTGCTGGAGTGGGGAGCAGTGGTCAAAGCTTACACCATCCAGACACACATAGACAATGATGGCATGCTGCCCTTTCCTGACCTCCACCTGCCAAAGTTACCGGAGACATCTGTCATTTATGTCAGTTTTGTGTACTGATATGAGTCACTTTCTGAGGAGGCAGCAGGAGACAGGTTATCCAGAAATCAGGACCTGCAAAACAAGCATTACTTTACTCCCCAAGATTGAATTTAAGAATTTTGAGCCTTATTGCTGCAGGTCTGTTGCTAACCTCTGATTCTTAATTGTCTTCAAAATTTAATATGAGAAATGGGAGATCCTGCGATCATTAGTTTACAGATTATGGGGAATTTTAAGCTATGTTCATGAATGTTTCTTCAGAATGTGAATACAAAGACACACTTACATAGAAATACCAAAAACTGTTTACAAAATAGTTTAGCTACAACTAATTTTAGATGCAAACTAACAGTGTTGGTTTACTTTTTTCAGAGATGGATTTTTTTTGTTTTGTTTTTTTGTTATTTACATATTTTTTACTTTGAATAACTCTGAAGTAAAAGCACGTTCTGGCACAAGTATGCAAACAAATGCAAATTGAAATTAGATATTTTTTTTGTCCAGTGTCTTTAATCATATTTTTTAAGTGGCCTAAAACTTTGCACAGCTGTTTATCAGCATGCTTGAACAAAATGTATCAACTAATGAGAGACCCTCTGAGGGATCAGATCAGCTGCCAACCCCCTCTGGCTGCAGTGTCCTTTGTTTCCAAATGTTGTTTATCTTAAAATAATGAAATGGAAGTGGGGGTCTATGTCCTTGTATATCCTGCTAGCAGTAATTATGGAAAATGTGAGCTGGAGTAGGAAGTGCATTTCTGTACTTCACACTCCAGCTCACATTTTTCATAAATAATGTGACTAAATGTGACGTTTTGGTTTTAAGATAGATTTTATTCACATGTCTCAGACAATTAAAAAAAAAACAAAAAAACATAATGAAAAAAATGCAGTGTCTTGTGATTTTTAACAGATTTCTTAAAAATTATTTAACTCAGTGAAAAATCTGGAATTTGATCCGGTTGTGTTTCTTTTTATATACATTAAGGTAAAATGTGATGTGCAACATTTTCATGCTTTAACCACAAGATGGCAGCAAATACATTTGAGTCAAAAAGCGAGAAACAAACTGAGGCCTTGAGGCTGAGCTGAATAACAGCATGAGGAATAAGGTCTTTTTTCTTCCTTTAATTTTAGTTATTCACAAATGTATAAGAATACTTAGCCATAAATTTGACAAATGTGTAATGACACATCTTTGCACTTTAAAAATTTGTTATAGGAATGTCATTTTTTAAAAAATACAGGTACAAGAGTTAATAAAGTATTTGTTTTTGTTCTTGTTTATAGTGCTTATTTGTTAACAAAATAAAAACAGTATCATCATTTTGTTTACAGCAAAACCAGAAATAAATCATTTGAGCAATTTTAATTTTGGCATATGACTTTTATTTAACTTGTGATGATTTCTGTTTAGAAATATTTTGTTTTTGTGTTTGATTTGTGCAACCTAAATCAAGGAGACAACAATCATAGGTTTAGCCTATGAAATAGAATTTAAAAAGGCTCATGAGAAAAAAAATCCTCTTGAACTTTTGTGTAGATGTTGATGGCTATTGTATAAAAAGCATATATCCACTTAAAGCTGCCTTTTAAAGGTGGGAGGGTTGATCTGGCAACTTCAAATTAGTTGTATTTGTTGTTGTTTTTGAATTTGTCCTTGTTTTACATTATTATGAGTTGCAGCTGTAAAAACCTCACGTGCCCGTGGTCACATTTGTAAATTTAGCAGCCCAATAATTGCAGTCCTGTTCAAAGACGGTTATACAGCCTACAAGCGCGCGCGTGCATGTTTCGTGTTGAGTGTGTGTGTTTGACACCTGCCAGAGAGCTGCTGCTTATTTGCATGTTAAACATGCAGCCCGTCTTGTTGGGCGCCCTGTGAATGCAAACTGATGTCGCCTGTTGATCCTGCACCTGAGTGGTCAGCAGCCACCCTCATACACACACGCGCGTGCGCACGCACAAACACGCACACACACTCACACACGCACGCATACTGGGGGCAATTACCGGAGAAATCCCCGGTGGTGGTGAGGCAGCCCGGGCTGTTCTTCGTATGACAATCAGGCTCAAAGGTCCGTGTGAACCATGACCTCCACTTGGGATCATCTGAAGTCAAACTACGGGCCAATAAAAACAAATTAATTACCTGTTTAGTCTGACTCTAATGATGTACAGACCTCTGTGAATGCACACTGTAAATATTTCTGTCAGTCTGAAAAGGTGGACAGGCTGAGACTAAATTGGATTGATTTTAGGTGGGCTCTCCCTTCTCTGCACCCCATCCAAGTGAGTCTTTTACCACGCTGCCGCCGTCTCCTCACCGGCAGTTTAGCAGTAAAACATTTTTATAATCAGACGTTATTGTTCGCCGCCTCCTTGTGGGTGATGCGCCCATGTTCATTTTTTAAAAGGGCAAATCAGCCATAATTCAGTTTATAAACTGCAGCGCGCAGGGGAGAAATGCCTGGATGAATATTCATTAGAGTCCGCCTGAACTGCCACGCTCGGTGATTCATTGGGCATATGTAAATATCATTCACTTTAATTGCCCCTAAACTGACTCAACATAATGTTGTCATTAGCAAATTATTACTTATTTGTGATACTAATGGTACGGTATGGCGCGCAGTGCTGAAGCTCCACATATATGATTGCAATTACAGCTCTTTTTATTCACAGAGTGACTGCGGAAACTGATGCATCTGTTGTGGGTGTGCGCGTGCGTGCATGTTGTGTGTGTGAGTGTGTGTGAATGAGTGTGTATGTGAGGCTAAGTGGCCAGTAATTAATTTCACCGACACACGCACGGATTCACACAAAGCACAAAAGACACACATCACATACTCAAACTGAACTCGCTTTTTTTTTTTAGATTCTAATGTATTTCAATGCATCTGTATCATCTGGACTGACTTTAGAGTGAACAGGAAATTACTCCTTCCCTCAAACTTCCTCCTAAATTTAATTTCTTATTTTAGGAATCACATTACTATGGTTAAACAAATTTAATTTTAACCGAAAAACAGGGAAAAATAAAGTTAATTGTTTTCCGTCATAAGAGAAATGTAATTGTGTTTATAAAATACAAGGAGCACAACACATCATGCTGAATTAAAACCAAAATCCAAGGTATAATTTTCGAAGCAAATACCAGATGAAAAATGAAAATGTAAAATGTAAAATGTGTAAACTAAAGTGTTTTTCTTCTTAAACAACCATGACTAAATTGGCAAACTTTGTACTGCAATTTTTTTTATCCTGATTGATGCATTACAATTATTTATGACTGATGCTTCTTTAAAAGTGCAGTTCAGTTGATTTTAGTTGGAGTCTTTATAAAGAACTCTTCTAATTTAAATCACTCTTAAAGAAGAAGAAACAACATTTTGCTCATGCATGTTTGATCATTTGCAAAACAATGTGTATCTTCAACATTTCATCAAATATGAAGGTAAATTTGTGGGAAAAAAATTTAAAAGTTATTTTTCCTATTGCCAAAAGTGTCCTAAATTCTTATTTTACTGATCAGAGTATTTATATGGGTACTGAGACGATGTTTGGCCAGAGCAGGTAACCAAAGGAAAGTTTGCCAAAATTCATTAAGATAATCTTAAATACACTGCTCTCACAAAATGTTAATATTTCAATAGTTTGTCCTAAATCCTCCAAAATCTCTAAAAGTTTCTCATTTTATGTTAATCTGAAGAAAAACTTGCAGGGATTAATGACACTTTGTGGATTTACAGTTGTGAGATTTATTCACTCACACACAAAGAAAGCTAAGCGTCAGATATCCAACATTTACCTAAATGCTCTGACTCTAAACTCTTCCATGACCCATTCTGACACCAGAGACTGTCACATTTTTAAAATAAACTACCATGGTGTCTATTTTTTTTTTTAATCCCTCCTTGCTTGTCACAGTCTACACAACACGACACAGTTTGGAGTTGTTTTATAGAGGCAGCAGCAGTTTGAAACAACAGCCATGACAAAACAGGCCCACAAAACAGAGAGAGAGAGAGAGGGACAGGCAGAGACGAATAATGATGTGTGTGTGTGTGTGTGTGTGTGTGTGTGTGTTTCTGTGTGTGTTTGCGTGCATTTGTGTGTGCGCATCTGTGTGCATCTGTGAGAGAGTGCGAGGGAGCTAATAAAGTAATGTGATGGATGATCTCCTTTCTCCCAGAGGGACCAGCACCATGTAAATTGGCCCACACAATGCATTATGGATAAGGCAGTTGAGATTATAGCTTGTTAATGTGTCCCTCCCTCATCCCCTCCCTCCTCTCCTCTCTCTTCTTGCATCTCTCTCTCTCTCTCTCCCCGTCTCTCCCTCTCTCCATCCCTCTGCTTCGGCTCAGGCAGTGACATGGTCACCTCATTGTCGGGGTGTGTGGGTCTTTTAGATGCAGATGGAGAGGGACAGGAGCTGTACTGCAGCGATCTGCCAGGCTTAGTGAAGTAAGTTTGTGTATATGTGTGTGTATGCGTATATTATATCACTCACAGTGTGGGGACGGACATGTGTTCGCATAGCTACATTATAGGGACCCACCACCCATCTGGGGACAACAATCAGGTCCCCATAAGGTTAACTGCTATGTTTTATGGTTAAGATTTGTTTTTTTTTTAGTCCTATATAGGATTGATGTAGTCTTCAGAGGATAAATGTAAGTCAATGTAATGTCCTCCTAAGCCACAAAAACAAGTTATTGTGTGTGTGAGTGTGACAGCGAGCTAACCACCAGGCAGCCAGCAGAGACAGTCTGTCGGCAGGGGCCAGGGCTGTGGACATATGTCTCCTCCCTCCCTCATCCACCCCACAACACCCCCCTCAGTCCTCCTAGGAGGGTGCCAACCCCCAACAATCTCCCTCCATCCCCCTTCGACTCCCCCATACTCCCACACCCCTCCTCTCCCTCCACCTTGCAGGCCTGTCCAGGGACCTGTCAGGCCATCTGTTGAAGCAGGACCAGAGAAGAAGAGGAAATGCTGCTGTAGCATGGCTATGTAGCTAGCCTGGCTGTCACTAACTAGCTAGTGTGTGTGTGTACATGTGTGTGTGGGTGTGTGTGGGTGTGTGCGTGTGTCTCTCACAGTAGATGGTCCATTAATTATTTGCCCAACAAAAACTAAATTTTGTGTTTTCGACTGACTTTTATCTTCTAAGCTTGCTCATAAAGCACCACCAAAATTTGTATTCATTTAAGTTATTAATGAGAAAACAGCATGATTTCTCTCTTACATAAGAAAAGTTGCATTTTATAAGCAACTAAACACTAACATAAATTGAAATGCACAGTTTTGTTTTACATTCTGACCCAGTGAGACATTTAATAACATAGAAAACACTGTGACTAATTTCCTGAACATTCAACCATTTTTTCGGAATCTATACCCAACTTTTCATAATATTTTTAACACTGTTTTTATTTAAATCCAGTTTGAAAAACATGCGAGACCTGAAACTTGAGATCTGGCCATCTTAATGTAGTTTTAAAAACTACTGTCATTGTCACATTTAAGGATGTAAGGATTTAAGGATGCTCTGAGCAAAAAAGTCAGATGCTAAAATTGCTGCATAATGTCAAGTTTTGCTCCCAGTGAACAAACACACTGTGAAAAAGAATCAGCGAACATGCACACTGTAAAAATGAAATGTATGTAAACACTAGAAATGATGACCAAAAAAATAAAAAAGGACATGTTCACTACGACATCATAACATCTCTCAGGTCACTTAAAACCTTCATAGTTTGGATTTAAAACCACCGACTAAGTGAAGAGTCCTTAAAAGTTGTGCCACATGCTTTGGGAAACAGTCATCAGGGATGTGAGACATATGCAGTCTGTACTCAACTGGCCAACAACATTCAAAACCAGCTGTATGCTCCTTTAAGTAGTCTAATAAACAAATGTACAGAAACCAGCAGGAAAATGGTTGAATGGCCCCACTGAGATCTCAACACCTGCACACACTCAGCTCACAGAAACAGCTGCTCAGATACACTTCGATGTCCTCACCTCAATTTGGAGATCTGCTTACAGGATCTGGTCTTTGTTTAGTCTGCATGAATTTAATTACTAAAAGGTCCCAAAACCTGATATATGGTAAGTGCTTATGCACAGGTGTATTTATGCATAGCTGTTGCATTAAATAACTGTTCATATTCATAAATTTGGATGTTTTTTGTGTTAAAAATATTAAACAAAATAAAGATTAAGGCTGTTAAGAGCAAAATCTTTTAATATCCTACAACTAAGGTGTTACATCGGCTCATATTTCTTCATGCATTATGCATTTATAATTTTAAAGTTATTTAGCTAAAAAGTTGTTAAAAGAAACCAAACTGGAATGAGGAGATTTAAATACTAAAATCCTTGCACACCAGTGCTGCTACAATTATTTTAATTTCTAATTAATCTGTGAATAATTTTCCATCTGTAAAAATATCCTCCAGTCACTGGTTTTCTTGGACCAATTATCCAAAATCAAAAAACAGTTGATTCAACAGATAATAATCACAACTCCGAACTCATATTTTAGAAACCGAAACAATATAATATTTTGCTTTTTTAGCTTGATAATTTATTGATTCACTGATTGATTAATTGATTGTCAACTGATCGTTTCAGCCCCAGACAAGTGTTTTGATGATCAGGGCAGATTCTCCATGAAAAACCAGTTGTTAATTGTTAGAATGGAGGTTTAAATCATGCAGCGTGCTCCCGACTTGGTATGTGATCTAGACTAAGCCAAGTGAGATAAGCCAGGTCTGGCGTGTGTGTGTGTGTGTGTGCGTATGTGTGTGTGTTTGCTGGACCCTCCGCGGCTGTGTGTGTGGGTGGCTGCCTCCACCCATTAGAACGGGTCATCTCTCTCTCATGGAAAGTTTTCACGGCTGTGGAGCGGATTAGGAGCAGGTAGAGAGAGGAGGAGAGAGAGGAGGAGAGATTATTGGTGATGCTGGAAGGAGGAAGGAGAGAGTCACAAAAAGAGAGCATTAGCATCTACTCTTCAGCATTTGTTTGTGGTGTGTAGCTGACACTCATCCGGAGTGTCGGGTTTACAGTGAGTACAAATGGAGGAACAAGTGAATGCTGGCATCTCATCACAAGTGGCCTTTTTTAACAAAGAAGGGAGGAGAGGAGGTCTGAGCAGAAGAGCAAGGAGAGTGTTGGGTTAAAGAGAGCCTATCCTAATACAACTATAATTGCATATGGCATAAATGCTGCAGACAATGATCCTGTGGTAGATGAAGATGAGTTATACAGCTCTCGCTACCTGCACATGCAGTTCACCTCTTTGAGTGATTATGTAGGAAGTCAGAAATTAATAATTTTTGCGATATTTCTGCATCTGCATCTGGTGATTTAAAATTACAAATCAGCACTTAATGAGAGTTGCCAACCAGACTGCTTCCTCTTCCTCAAGATGAAGGAGCTCACAGGTTGTCATTTTGACAGTGATCATGGCATAATCACTGTTTTGGAGCACTTTCTTGAAGTCAAAGACACTGAATTTCACAGAGAATGCATCAATAACCTTAATGAGTGCTGGACTTATTGTGTAAATGCAGGAGGGGACTATATTTTTATAGGAAATTGGTAAATTGACTACATAAACATAGCTCTTCTCTAATCTTTCAACTACTCAACACACTTGACAACACAACTTTGCATTTACACATTCATTCACTCATTCACATGGCATGTGGTGTCCCTATAAAGTGCCAATCTGCTCATCAGGAACTCATAAACACACATTCACACAGATGAAACAACCACTGGTAGCGATTTGGGGTTCAGTATCTTGACTAAATGACATTGCAACATGAAGACCAGAGGAGCCGGAGATCAAATCACCAACCTTCTGACTAAAAGATGATCTGCTTTACTTCCTGAGCTACAGCCGCTAAGTTTTGTCCTTGTGTGCTAAGTTTTCCAAAATGGACTCCTTGTACTTCATAGATTATGAGCTTACATTAGGGATACTTAAAGTACACAAGTCAGCAAAGCATATAATAAAGATATAGTTGCTTATAGACATTTTAATGAGGAATTGTTACATATTTAAAGTTTAACACACTTTCTCAGTGTGTAAGACACATCAGGAAACACCTGTCAACACACCACATCACACAGTCACTGTAAAAGAAAGTGCCATCATGTTCTGTCTGTATTTATAATGAACTGCCGCTGTGATATTTAGAGATGCTTTAACGAGAATATTTGACTTTCTTTATGGAGTGTTTACTTCACATATTTTCTGAATGGAGTCTGAAAGTGATTAAGACTTAAAGTGAACAAAACATTAAAGCAGACAAAGTTTCTCATTTACAATTAGAGTTTGAACTACAGTCTCAACTGCTGTCTCTCTCATTCACACACACACAGTCAAACACACACACACACACACACACACACACCAGGAGCACCAGCCGCCAGTTGGTCTTAAAGAGGCAAATTCCTCCGCAGCATTTTCTCAACATCGTAAAGCGTCTGCTGTTAAAGCTATGTTTTTTCAATCCGTCTGCTCTCTCTGACATTTCCAGATAACGTTGGCGTTAGGTTGATTTGGGGGAATTTGCACACCATATGCTGCTGTGTCAAACACCTACATTTAAGCGGGATATGGCTCTGCCTTCCCTAATAGCAGCATCATTGGAGCTTGTTTATCTAATGTGCCTGTTAATGTTATTTATTGGGAGTCTGCCCGCTATCCAGTTCCTCCATGCATGCTAAGGAGACAGACATAAGATATGCAAATGCTAACGTCGGCCCAACTTCACGGCAGTAAAACAGAGCATTTGCATTTGATGTAGCACATAATAAACTGGTTATTAGCATTTTAAATGCGTCAAACAAACTTGAAAAATGTGGCCTGTGCTGGTGTGCTTTTTATTATTGCTGTGTGCAGTCAAATCACACATACACATGGCACACATGCCTTCAAACACGTACAGAGAAGTGTGCATGAGCAGACACATAAATACCAAAGTGCTGTACACAGGACAAACTGGTGTCACAAGGCAAAGAGTCACGGGACAGACGAGGCGCTTGATGAAGTTGTTTCCTCACTCTCTTCATGCCATAAACTTTCTCTCAGAGCATTAAAATGTGCAGACGATTCATTTCATTGACGATTCATCGTTCTAGCTCCAGAAAAGAAGGTCTGGTTTCAGTTTTGACACGCAGAGATGATGAACAATCGGAGTTAACAGTAACTGCTGTTGTCTCTGCACCACAAGGCCTGCTGGTGATTCATTCATGGGAGTGTTGACCTTAAAAACTGTTGGAACACAAAGTCGACCCTCTGGAAAACTGAGAAAAATATGAATGTGAAAATAAGTTGAAGATAATTTGTCACAAATATATGATTCAATACGCAAGCATAGTCATTACCAAAGTATCGACTTTTCTTCCACACAAGCGACAAGAACAGACAAGACAATCAAACATGACATTATAGTCCACTTTATCAGCAAAACAAATGAAGTGAAGAGAAAAGAAAACAATAATTCTCTTGCATGTAAAAGCAAAGAGCAGAGTAAGTAAAAAATGTATATGTAAATGAGATTGCACAATATTACTATTGTACAATGAAGCCTAAATTATCACTGCAATTAAGTTTAAAGCTGTTTTTTGGTGACAAAACTGGATGTTTTTGCATAAGGGGACTGGACGTTTAGCAGCTGTTTCTGTGGACAGAACTGGAAGCTTTAGAGGAAATGTCTGCAGACCAAACGGCGACCAAAACCAGGTATGTTGATCCAAAATATGATTTGACCAGGTGATTTATGCAGAAATGTTCAATGCATGAAACATCACAAATGCATTGTTTCCAATCTATTGTAAAAGGATCCTGACTGTAGACTCAGCATCATTATTTTGCACTACGCTAGTGTATGCATACACATTAATTAGCATTTTTGATTGCTGATTTTTTCTGAAAAGTCTATTAAAATTTGGGATAGATTTGGATGGAAACTTGCCTTCTCTTAACAGCTGAAGTCCTTAAAAAAAACACTTTACTTAATGGCTGGTTCTTCTCTTCTTCTGCCACATTGGATCCGTCTGACCAGCCATTTCTGCTCTGTCTGCAATTTGTTGCTGATTAAAAGAGTTCAGAGCTCTAACCAAAATAGATAATATTGCGTAGATTATTGATGTTATATTGCCACTGTTGAGTAAATGTCAGACTGAGTGAGAAGGAGTGAGCTCAGGGTGCAGCGGAGAGCCGTCTGAATTGGTTTTTCATTAGCAGTTAATGATGTGATAATCTCTCTAGCGCCCTGCAGCCTACAACACTCCTCTAATAGAGTGTGTGTTTTCCCATGTGTGTCTGCAGTCCCACATACGTTTGTATGACAGCACTGTATTTGTGAAGGGTGCATGTCTACAACCAAGTGCGTGATGATCTTGTTACATGGATTGAGATGGATGGACACACATGTAAGCCAGACGTGAGCTGAACTTTCCTCTCTACATGTAACCCCACTCACGCACCCTCACCCCATCACGCCAGCTTAAACCCCAACATGATAATCTCTCTCCTCTTCTCCCTCTCTTTCTACCAAACACACACAAACATCCTCGCTTTCATTCTCCGCTTGCAGAGACCCCTGCTTCATTTTCTGGTCATGTGAATCCATTGCGAGGGGGCGAAGCGGACACAAAGTGACACAGGGAGCAGTATTTGGGGGGGCGGGGGGTGTTGGGGGGGTTAGGAGGGTGGGTGGCGAGGCTGGAGCTGCAGCCTGAAAGGAGGCGATGGGAGGTGTCCGATTGTCCCGCGCTGAAAGGGACAGTTAAAAGGAGAACCTTGTTGCAAAAGCTGGTGGGCCGTGCTGGAGGCTGGTTAAGTGCTGGTGGTGTGTGTAACTGTGTGTGTGTGTAACTGTGTGTGTGTGTGTGTGTGTGTGTCTTTGTGTGAGTCTAATGAGGAGGAGGAGGATGACTGATGATCGAGGTGAGGATGACGCTGGACCTGATGACTGTATGGGGTTAAAGGGAAAGTCTGACATTTTGGAAAGTCCACTCACTCTTATGAGAAGATCCATCAACTTTAAAGCTACAGTTAGCAGGCAATTATCTGAGCTTAGCACAAAGACTGCAAACAAGGGCAAACAGCTAGCCTGACCGCTTAGATTTACAGATTAACATGTTGTGTTTTGTTTGTTAAAGTCGTACAAAAAACAAAGTGTATAAAAATGTGCTTAGGACTATAACTTGGGTCTGAGCGGTTGCCAGGCAACCAGTGGATAATCCAGGAAGTTTAAAATTTATGGCCAACAAATATTCCCATACACCCTCCGAAAAACAGCAAAGATATGTTTTTAAATTTTGTACTTTGTACTTATTACACAAAAAAGATTTAATGTTACTTGTTACTGAATAATATGTTACTAAGCCTTAGAAGTGCGAATCGGTTGATTTTGTCACAGTTCAACTACGCTAGGCTAGCTATTTCCCCTCATTTCCAGTTGTTATGCTAAACTAAGCTAGCCAGCTGCTGGCTCTAGCTTCATATTATAACAAACAGATATTAGAATGATATTAATGTTGATATTAATGAAGCCAAAAGTAGAGCGTAGAATTTTTTTCTTGAAATTTTATAAATTTCCTTAAGAATAATAAGAATTAAGAATAATTTTAGCTGATAAGAGATTTTTCTTTGACTTAAAGGTGTAAAATTTGACCTTAAATTTGAATTGTGTAGCACTGAGATCCAAAGATGGCAAAGCAAAGATTATAAAACTAATTAAACTTAAAAAAAGGAAACAAAAATAATCACAAACTGAATGTGACTTTTCACAAAGCAGGATAAAAAAAAATCTGTCTTTTCAGAGCGAGAATTTAGAAATAAACATCTGGAGAAGGTGTTCATCGGGAGGCAAAATCCATAACAGAAAACTTCACTGCCTCTGTTTGATAAAACTCATCATCAACATGCCTCAAAAAGCTTTGAGATGCCAAATTTGTATCAGAGCGTGTTCAGACAGAGAGAAATAAGAACATGAAGGTATGTTTCTTCATTACTGAAATGTTAATTTGACTTGTTTTTGCCTAATTAACGCCAATGTCTTCCAAGAACAAAACAACCCCACAAATATTAATTAGGACCTCAATATTCATGTTTGCGGAGATGGTGGTGAGGTCTATAATTAACGAGCTTTTAATTGTTTGATCATCTCCTTAATTAAAGGCTTGCTATAATTTGAAGGTTTGTTTACTTTTCACAAAACAGGAAATCTTATTGATATTCTCTTTTACCCAGAATTCACAGACAGAAACCGGAGAGGAAAATATAAGGCTTTTAAAAGTTACCCAAACATTTCTGAGAGGTGCCGTGCTTCTTTTTACTTTTTTAAATGATAAGCTTTCATCAAAAAAAAAAAAAACATCTCAGAACTACTTTGGACGGCGGCTGGAAGGTTTTTGCTCGGCTTCGCTCTCAGATCTCAAAACTCTTATTGCTGTCGTCCATCTGCCGTTCGAATGCTTCAACCTTTGTGAAATCTCTTTTTGTGCAACTTCAAACTGTTTGATGGCGTCTTTGATGGGTGAAATGAAAAGAGTATAGATCAACAGTTACACTTGCCTTTGACGTAATATACTGCAGGCCTGCTCAGGACTCTGTGGATCAGTCTGAATCTTATTTTACCACAGAGGATCATAGCAGTTTGTTTGTAAAATATTCACAATATATAATGTATTGGATTTGTGTACACAGACACAAATTTAAAATTGTTCGGTCAAAAACAGTGAGTTTCTTTAAAATCAGTCAATGAAACCGCATTTATTTGACTAAATTAAACACTTCTTCACGAACCAATTCATAGAGGTGGTTGATGTGAATGGAGATAAATTACAGCTTGCTGTCCTTTACCATCTCAAAGAAAAAGCAAAATATATTTCCACATTCTTTCCGACAAAAGTAAGCATCCTCTCAACCTGCAGAAGTCCAGAGTCAATGAGCAAGATTTCTGCAAAATAACAACCTCTGTGGTCCTCAAAGAAAAATAAGAAAAAGGATTCTGACCGAAATAGAAACTTCTTTGACTTATTTTGCATTCAACAACCTTCCTCTGGAACCTGAAATTACCGCTAACAAGATATAAATTCACCTCTTTCCTCCACATATTTCACACGGATGTCTGAAACATGTGATTTAGTCTGACCAGCATTTGTCTGGACTTCGTTACCTGCCATTTCTCAAACTGCTTCATGAATATCTGCCCTCAGATAGGTTTTCCATGCATCTTGCTGAGTGAGATTACAGCAAGAGGACCAAGTTTTTAAATCTTTGCTGGAACATGAATGAACAGCTTCAGAGTATTTTTTGTTGTGTTTCTGCTCCTGGAAACTCGGTAGTTTATTGTACTGAGGAACATTTGTTTGTAAGTTGAATTTATAGGTGTTTGCAGCAAGAAATGATTGAGTGAATCAGAATTTGCAGACACAAAAATAATAGATAGATAGATAGATAGATAGATAGATAGATAGATAGATAGATAGATAGATAGATAGATAGATAGATAGATAGATACTTTATTGATCTCGAAGAGAAATTCTCATAATTTTCATGTATTTTCTACAGGAATATTTTCAACATCTCTATATTCCTCAAGGATCCACATGACACATATTACACAGAAAAAAACTAAAAAGGCAAATTTAATAAAGTGGACATTAATTAATTGGCCAATAAATAAGATTTCAATTTTATTACAGCAAATATAGGAAAAAATATGTTTTTCTGTTTACTTAAAAAACACTTTTTATCTATTTTGTTTGTGCCCATCTTTTAATACTATGACAAATAGTTTGTTTGCATTGAAACTGGAAACTGATCATTGGAAACTTATTAAGATTTATTAAATCTATTTTGTTTAAATCTATTGCTTTTTGGTATTTTTTATAAGCTGTAATCGTTATTATGGACACTCATTGTCCTTCTCTTTGCTGACTGTGAAAAAGACTTTGGCAAAATCTGTTTCACTGAAGTGACATTTGTTTATATTGATGATAAAATATTACAGGGTACATTCATTATCTGTGGTAACGGTTTAACCTTAAAATGCGTTCAAACATGCTGTGATGTGTTTGTTTAATTTAGCAGATTAAAACGTGACTTGTCATCTTTCAGTAAGGTGGTTTGAACAAAGTTGCCCTCAGGTTATCATAATAAGTTTCTGTCTGTTGCATTAGAACACGTACTTTGATAATTGATTTATATATCAATAAATTCTTCTCCCTGAGGACAAAAAAGGGAACTGGAGCAAATTATTTGAGCTACAGCCACGACTTACATAAACAGACTAATGTTTTGACACTAAACTGTGTCTGAGAGATCTCCGTCTTCCAGCTGAAAGCACCTGATTCAGCTGCATTTTTCTGGAAGATGCGCTGAGAGTCGTGTTGTTTTTTTTTTTAAATAAATCATACTCTTCCTTCAGAGAAAGACAGATTCTTGGCTGCAGTCAAGTGTTGTGAAGGTGAAACTTTGCTGCCTCCGGCTCTTCAAGTTGTAAAACAAGGTCTCTCATTAGACTGAACATGACGGAAACAAATTTGTGTGAATGATCAGGTGATCACAGAGGTGGAGGTCGGGAGTAACAGATAACGAGTACACACATGAGAAGAAAATTAGTTCATTTTAAGGAGTGAGCCCTTTTCATGGCCCTTACTTTTATTCCTACTCATGCACATTTTTGGGCTAAAATTAACTCATTAGTAATACACTTAATGCTAGCTCAGCAAAACCAGAAGCAGAAAATATGAACCACATCTGGCTACATTTTTTACAAAAAAAAAATCTCAATAAAGACAACAGTTGCCTGATTGAAAGTCCAATGTGTAGAATTTATTGGCATTTAGCGTTGAAATTGCAGATTGCACCCCTCCAGATATCCTTTCACCCATTCTTTCCTTCCAAGCATGCAGATGAATACAAAAAGCCCTGCCTTGAGCCAGTGTTTGGTTTCTGTCTTTGATGGTCCAACATGGCAGCTCAATGGAAGAGGACCTGCTTCCTCTGTAGACATAAAAGGTTCATACTAAAGTGATTATACACCGATGAAAACATACTAATGAGTCTATTTGCGCCAACAGATCCCTGTAAATCCCCCTCAGTGGAATCTCTGAGAGATTATTTTGAGTAAAGTGTTGATACAAATCTGTACTATACATATTTTTTGAATGATCCCCAGCTTTTTTAGCTGTTCATGCAACTCGCAAGAGCATCAGTCTTTTCCCAAAGTGCCTCAAAGCCGCATATGTTTGCGTTTAAGTGACCAAGCTGTCTAACATTTATTATGGCAGAAGCAGGAAGTTACAGAGACCACAACTGTTTTCTAACCCTAAAAAGCCCTTTATTTTAACTTAAAACATGATCTTTCTCTAAATTTAACCAAGTTTTTTGTGCCTTAACAGACAGAACAGAACCAAACCTTGACCACAGTGGTGTCACATCGTAAACCAGATCAATTTTTCAGCACTGATGTTTAACTTTGAAAGGCTCATTTGTGCTTTTTTTCAAATTATATATAGATGCTCATTAATTTCAAAATTGAATCTATTAAAGCCCAACTTATATGACATTCATTTATCCCTTCTTGCTGTCAATACTAATGTCTATGTATGTTTAATATAAATTCATAGCTTCAACAGACTACGTTTCCTCATCAACATTGAGATATTTGTAGGAATAAATAAGGTTTCTCATCAGTCCCTGGATGAAGGACATACTTCTTAAGATGTTTCTGCTTTGGACCATTTGTCAACAACATTTTTGTCAGTTGAGTTGTTGCAAAGGGTCAAAAGCCATAAAGTTGGAAACCACTGATGTAAATCGCAATTTTTAGCCTTAACTTGGTAATAAGTGGCTAGTGTATGTAAGAAACTTGAGGGTGTCCTTCTTGTTTGAAAGATAATTAAAACATTGAGGATTACTCCACCTGATAAAAACTCACTCTGACAGCTTTATGGAGTTTATTTGGGTTGTTTGTTTGTTTGGTGTACTTTTTTAGTTATTGTTGGATTATCACTGTTAATTTATACCAAATGTTAAAGTCAAACGCTTAATTATCTAAAAAAAACTCACAAAATGTGCACCATATATTCAAACATATCATGAGAAACAAACTGCCCATGTAGTTTAAAATGAGCTTGATTTTTTAACAGTGGAACCAACTTTACTATCACAAAGTCAACATTTAATTTTGACCCAGTGACCTTTGATGTGTCACTAACAGAAAACTGGTGTGAGAGGGCAGAGAGTCACTCATGATCGACAAAAAGCGATAAAGACTTTTAAGAGGAGAACTTGAAGAACCAGAAGCTGGAGTGAGGAGGAGAAGAAGGAGTAAAGACAGTGAGCAAGAGTAGAGAGGGAAAGATGAAAAAAAGAAAAAAGCTACGAACAGAGGAATAAAAGGAAAGCGAGGAGCTTACGCAGTGAAAAGAGCACATTAGGGGCGACCTGCTGCGACAGTAGTGTGGGGAACAGTGAATAACTGCCTCCATTTAGACCAGTGTCCTGGTGGTGTGGAGCTAGGGGCCTCAGATGGACACACACACACACACACACACACTAAACCCCCCCCACCCAAAAAAATTACATAAATAAAGCAAGAGAAACCCATTCAAAAGTATGTGTTCCTGCACAAATTGATACCTGACACACACACAGACACACACAGACACACACAGACAGGCTAACACACCTCCTCTGAGCTCCTCTCTTTCACACATTTCTCCACATTGGCCGGATTAGGAACACTTTCTCTTGGGTTGTGCGAGGCTGCCCCACACACAAAGAAACACTTGGGGACAGGATTAGTAGGCTTACAGCGGATTCACATATGTCCAGTTCAAGCAATTGGTATTCAAAGCTTTACACTTTCAAATGCCACCAAGAGAGAGCAAAGCCGACCAGCGCTTTTCTTTGCATTGGCAGCACCTTTATGAGAAGGGCTCTTTTGCTGGGCCAACAATGAGGCCGTGAATACACAATTTTACTGTTCTACCAGGGGGATCTCATTGCTGAAGGATATAGAGCAGCGAGAAGAGTTTGAGACAGACTTTATTATCCGGGTTTGAAGTGCTGACTGGGTGGGTTGGTGGGTGGGTGGGTTGGTGGGTGTACAGGCGGATGGATGGAGGGACGGACAGATGGATGGATGGAGGGATGCTGAGGTGGTGGTCAGAGGAAGAGTGCTTCAGTTACTTCCACGTGTTATTGTTGGTGGCTCTGTTCCTCCACTCCAGCTCCACAAAACAGATCTGGAGTAGACTCTTCAGAGTGGAGAGAGCGCTCTCAGCAGCTCAATATACACAAGACCGACTCAATTGAATGTTTTCTTACAATAATTTAATGCAATAACACCGTCAGATCCGGCTGTTTGCTTCATCAATAAAATGGGTTTTATGCAAGATAAATGTTTGGTTTTGTTTTTTTTGCATCATTTTAAAAAATGCAGTTTACACCTGAAATTAAATTTTAATTTATTCCTTTTAAATCTATAGTGTAATATTCTAATAATCCTACTCGCTTTGTATTTTTAGATTATTTTTTATGTGCATGGTTAAAATTCATTGTTTCCCTCAAATTTTGAATTCAAAAAAATTTGGAAAAATTGCTGGATTTACTGTGTGACTGTAATGTGAGCAGCTTTTGTTTGTTATTTAGAATTTTTTAAATGCCTAAGTAACTGTTAACTGTTATTAATCAAGACGAGTTTCTTCTTCTTTATTTATTTATGAGCATAGTTCTACATGCCCATCATCGACAACAACAACAACAACAATAATAGTAATAATAATAATAATAATAATAATAATAATGTTATT
>JAPZDV010000003.1:17963181-17976638 GCA_029814665.1 Acanthurus lineatus
ATAATAATAATAATAACAATAATAATAATAATAATGTTATTTTCAAAACATTCTCCTCAGTAACACGCAGAAGCTGTGGGAAGGTAAACTCTGACGCCCACATGCTGCCATATGGCCAGCAGAGTGCCGGAGTGTCGGAGCGGGCATGTTACCTCCGTCCCAGCGGAGGCCGCGCACCCCTGCGGCATCAGGAGCCGCTGAATAGGGAAAGCAATTTCCCTTCCCATTCCCCTTCATTCCCTCAGGCAACCACCGGCCGAACCGCGGCGAGTTGCTTAAAATTTGATTGTCCAAGACAAAGTAAACAGCTGTGAGAGACACTGACGAAGTTTTGAACATCGGCTGGCCTCTTTTCATCCTGGTTTATTTAGACGACATATTTTATTTTTAAACAAATTTCAGCTGTTTTAAGAATAAAAATTTTCTTTACGCAGTTCACAAAATAATCGATAAGACAGGCCTCGACACATTTATTGTTCTGGCATTTTAAAAATAAAATTTAAGATGCTCTCCAAAAAACTTCTACGATACGAAGGCCTTTAACATCCACACATGTCTCATAATAAATACATTAGTAAAACTGACCAGCTCGTCCCAGGAAGAGCAATTTCTCATCTAAGAGAAGAGAAGAGAGGAGAAGAGAGGAGGATAGAGAGGCGCGCTGTGCCCCCCAACAGTGTCCCGACAATGGCAGTGAATGGCTGCGCACCGCGGTCACTGGGACAGCCAAAGCACACCGCCCCCTTTCTAACGGGCACGTCATCCTCCTAACTAGGCGTTATGAATAGGAAAGCCGCTTTTGTCTGCCCGCATGTATAAATACCCACTATCAGTGTCCTCCTCACAGCAGAGATACAGAGACAGAGAGACAGAGGGGGAGAAAAGAGAGAAAGTCGGCAGAGGCAAAGTGGTCACTGACGTGATTAGAGCGAGGGACAGAAGCGTGGGACAGGAGGGCTTCAGACAACATCAGGTGACCAGAGCGACTAAAGGCTTCAGAAAGAGAGAGAGTGAGTGAGAGTGAGAGAGACCGAGAGAGTAAAAAGAGAGAGGAGAGAGTGAGAGAGTGAGAGGGAGGAAGCCAGCAGCGACCTCCTACCCAACAACCTCGGAAGCGAACCCATAAAATGAATTCAGAATCCAGCCCGAGCAGCAGAGCCTCTTCTCCGGACATGGACGGCATGTTTCTCCGAGACCACCACCAGCACCACAACCATCACCACCACCACCAAGTCGGCTCCTCCGTGTCCTCGTCCACGCAGGGCGGCGAACAGCAGCGCCAGAAGATGAGCAGCGGCGAGCACCTGCGCTCTGGAGACGCCAAGTCCGCGTCCGTGGGAAGCAGCAGAGACAGCGCGAGCAACAAGTTCAAAATGAAGAAACAGGTCACCGAGGAGGAAATGTACCACCTCCGTCTAAAGATAAACGGCCGGGAGCGGAAGCGCATGCACGACCTCAACCTGGCCATGGACGGCCTGCGCGAAGTGATGCCCTACGCGCACGGGCCATCGGTGCGGAAGTTGTCCAAGATCGCCACGCTGCTTCTCGCCAGGAACTACATCCTGATGCTCACCAGCTCCTTGGACGAGATGAAGCGGCTGGTGGGGGAGATTTACGGAGGGCAGCACTCGGCTTTCCACTGCGGCACTGTGGCGCACTCGGCAGGCGGACACGCCGCTGGCCCCGCAGCAGCTGCCGCCGCAGCAGCCGCCGCCGCCGCGCACCAGGTGCACCCTCTCCTCGGGAGCGCGCTGTCTTCCTCCACGTCGTCCACACTGTCGAGCACTCTGCCGGGGCTCACGTCCATCCGAGCACCACACTCCCTGATGAAGGGCACCCCGGCTGCGCCCCCGGCCCTGCAGCTGGGCTCCGGCTTCCAGCACTGGGCCGGACTTCCGTGTCCCTGCACCATCTGCCAGGTGCCTCCACCTCCACACATCCCCATCACCTCCACGGGCCTCACGAAACTCACAGTGGAGGGCAAGGACGGGATGAAATGATGCCCGGTGCGTGTGACAGACACGCAGAGACTGACAGATGTAATGATGTTTGTAAATAGAGAATTCAGGGCATGAGGGTGGATTTGGCCTCACTGGTGCATGTTGTTGTTTAGTCTGTTTTCTTGTTTGGCGTATGAGAAAAAAAGTGTTATTTTCCTCCTTGTAACAAGGACTTTTAAAGATCGATGATTTTGCCAATTGACGGTAAAAAGAAAAAGTTGTGTGTCATGCAACAAGATGCCACGATCCTCTTGTGTTTGAGTTTTAGTCTCACACCACAATGTGACAGGTGAAGGAGGCTGCATGAACATTTTGATTTTAGTTTGACATTTTTCTTTTGTTTCAGGCGTCATTTTGTGAAAACGAAGAATGCTCTCTGTGCCTTGTACCAAGGATTTTAAACTTGAGTTATATAAAAAAAAAAATGATGACATTCATGTGTTTGGCTAAAATGATTCTGCCAGCGCGGAAATTTGTTTTCAAATCTAAATTTTTTAGATTGATTTTGTCGCTTATTCTTTGTCCATTTGTGTCTAACTTTTAATTTGTTTTTGTTTTGTTTTGTTTTTTTTTTTTGCATGATGAAATTATCACAGCATGATTGTTTTTCTGCTGAGCTGAATTTGTTATGCCCAGAGACCCCGTGTCTTTATTTTTGTACATTGTTGATGACTGATAAAATATTTATTATCGCCCAGCGTCCCTGGATGAAATTTCAATAAAACTGAAATTATGGATCATATCTACTGTCTTCCTTCTTTTTTAAATACATACTTGAAACTTTAAAACATTAAAAAATAATATTAACCAAATGTTGAACTACAGGCCCAACGCCTACTTTATGTACTACTTTGACTACTTATTTTCTTGCTTTTTAATCACAACATAGCTCAATCACCAAATAACAAATTTAGATTATTTAAAATAAAAGCAAACTGTCATTGTGTAATTCGATTCTTTAAACATTGCAAAATATATTTAATTCTCGTCATTTTTTCAGCATCTTAAAATTATTTTAACTGATATCTTTCTGTGCAATACTCCAGTGAATTAAAGCAATCTTAAAAAAAACACCACGACGTGTTGACTTTTAAAGACGCTACTTCCCTGATGGTTTCTTTTACCTTTTTGCAATAACGACATTTAACAGAACAGATTTTTACATGTTAGGTCAAATATTTTGATCATTACAATTATTTTAAATAAAAAGTAGAACTAAAAATACAACAATTACTCTCGAATAGTTTACTTTTTTCCTTAAATATTTACCTTTTGATATCGAAACTGAATTTTCCTTTTACACATCAGCACGACAGTACTTTAAGGACTTTGCGTCTGATTAAATAAATTATAAAATGGTCTCTAAATTAAGCGAGATAAGCCCCAAACATATAAATAGTAACCATAAGTCATTTATAGGCTTCCGCTTAAAAACAATTGAATATTCAGAATTCAGATTTTTATATCAGTCTAATTTTTTCTCATCTTTGCACCTACGGGTTCAATTTTTTTGCACAATAGGTCAGCTAATGATGAGTTAACACACACACACACATGCTCAGACTGCATTTATTTAACATTTCCGCGCAGCTCGCAACAAATGTTAAGAAGCAGAAAATGAGGATGAAATGAGGGACGGGGGCTGCAGCCTAATGGAGCCCGGCTGAATTGTTCCCTGTTGCAGCTAGAAAGTGATCCGCCTCGGGGAGCGCGGAGCAGTTTGTCCGCCGGGTCCCTTGGGTGTTTCTCCGTCTCATCTCTGCAGCGACAGAATGTATGTTTGTGGAGATTACAAGTTAATTGTTCATGGGGGACCAAGAGGAGAAAATCACATCACAGAAAGGCGTCGGGATTACAGGCTACTAAATGCAGAAGATTATACATTCAGACCCCCTCCTCGGCCTCGCCGCATGCAAATGAGTGTGTGGATTAAAAAAAAAAAATAAGAAAAGAAAGAAAGACAGAAAAAGAAAAGGAGAAGAAGCCCTTTTGTAACTTATTTGGAGGGAAGAAAACACAAGTTCTGTGGCTAAGTTGAGAAAGAGTGAAAGAGTTCATTTTACACTTCTTCTTTTTTTGTCTTTAGGAATGAGTATAGCCTGTCTTTCCCTCGCAGGCTGCCAGATGGGATGTAAATAGCTGGGTAGCTGCAATGGCCTTTTAACCACACAACACTGAGGAGGATGTTGTCAAGGGAAGCTGGCGGTTTGCGAGTTAATAGTCATGAGTTGGGGTAATTACTTAAGGTTTATTATGCTCTGGTTTCAAAGGAAATGGACTCTTCAATGGGCCGAGAAATACTTCTTAATTCTGGCTAATTAGGAGCTGAGTAAAGCAGAGACAACTGCTGCTGCTGCTGCTGCTGCCATGAAGCACTGTTACATTCATGGAGAGGGAGCATTTATAAGCTTCCAAATAATGCAGAATACAATCATGCACATGCAAATAACATGCAGAAAACAAATGCAAACCATGGGAGTTGCATGAAAAGGAGTTTTATTCTGGGAGTGTAAATCTGGTCAACTGGTCTGTTCTCTGAAATGTAATATTTAAATACTTAAGCTTAGCTGAAAATAATGAAAAAAAATAATGGTAAACTTGTAGACAATGATTGAATTATGCGTTTTTCTGTCACTGTGTTTATCGTCATGGTGGAGCTTATCTTCCTGGCAGGATTCACCAAAATTATCCTCATTAGACTTTTATACTTTTACCTAATCATGTAAATCCCACTGAGATTCAAATTCTTCTTTTCATTAAGGGAGAGAAAGAAAGTTGGTGATAATGAAGCACAACAAATAAAGTAAAAAAAAACAAAACAAAAAACAGAATACTAACTATTTTATTACTGAACGGCTATAAACACTAAAATATTTTGTTGTTTTGGAGGAATTTGAGCAACTTTTTTTCTAAACTAAAAGCAAAAAAAACTGAAAGTGCGTTTTTTGTTTCCATCAATTTTGCTTTATAAAAGTCTGCAGAATCAAAACATGAATGGACACTGATCACATGTGAATAAATGAGCCATGATAAATGAGTTTACTTAAGTTTGATGCCTTTCTACCATTTGCATGTTGAGCTTCAAGTGCAAAAGAATCGACAGGACAACATTTAATACAGTGCACCAAAAAAAACCCCCCACATATTTAAACATACTAAAATGATCATGAAAATAAAAGATTAAATTTTTTTTTTACTTAAGCAGTCATATAAAAAAACTGCAAGGAAAACAGAATATCATAAACAATAAAGTGTTAAAGAGCGGCCACAGTAAATGTCGTAAACTGGTCAGATTGAAAACAGGTTACTGCACAAATCAGACAGACAGACAGACAGACAGACAGACATACAGACAGACAGACAGACATATAAATTCTTCAGACATGCTGTGTGTTTTGTTGTTTCAGGCTGGTCAGCGATGACTGAATGAACTTGTGACCATCAGCTCCTCTTTTCATGAGTCATGACAAACGACTGGTCCTTCAAGCAGCACACACCTGTTACTGGGAGCCACTCGAGGTTTATCACTTAAAGCAACACTGCTTTGTTCGTCCTCACACACACACACACACAGAGGCCTTTTTTCGCTCTTGCACACAGATGCTAACAAGGCAACAAATGTTGTCCCTTTGACCTTTTTCCAACACGTCACCTTAAAAGCCTGAAATCTGTTAAATTGTTCCGATCAAAACACGCTGACAGATGATTGATGAAGCTCCAGATTTGAGCTTAACAAAGCTCCAAACATTATGCAGCTTTTCAGTCAGATATGAACAAACAGTCTGAGGCCGTTATAGCTCCAGAGTTTGTGTAAACATCTCATTTGGCAATCGCAGGACTGTTGTTTTTTTTTTAGACCGCATGCACAGATTGTTGCGTCCAGTCTGAAGAGAGCGTGTGAGTGTGAAGTGGTCTGCCGGTTTGTTTACATGCCTGGTCAGTGAACTGCTGCAGGGCCGCTGCCTGAGGGCAGCAATTGAAAATAAATTTCAGTTGAATAAGGGGCAGCGGCCGCATCAGCCGAGCTGCTGCTAGAACAAAAGCAGTTGAGGGGATAAGTTATTGACCGAGCTGACAGCCTGAACAAGGCTGATTATAGCTGCCTGGTCGTGCTCTGTGTGTGTGTGTGTGTGTGTGTGTGTGTGTGCATGTGTGAAGCAGGTGCAGAGGCCATTTCCTTGTCTGTGTCTACCTCTCTCTGTCTGTCTCTCTCTCTTTTTCGGCCCTCTGGGAAGCCTCGGGGCCCTCTGCCCTCTTGTCCTCAGCTGATTCCATAGACTAATGTTTAACCCATACTGCCAAAACAGAAAGCATATTTCCATCATAAGAGCGCTTTGCCATCGCCATTAGCGACAGATCTCATTTGCATGTTAATTGTGCAGTCAGAGAGGTGGTGTTGACACTTCCCTTTGTCCATGCAGGGTGGCGGGAAGTGAGAGGATGGGGCTGCAGAGCGACGTCCATGTGCGTTTATTGTTTCAAGCCGGTCGTGTCATCTGTTATCATGGGACTTTTAAACACAATGCAAAATACAGAAAGTTACCTCAAGAAGCTGTTTTAACCCCTGAAGTTTCAAATGAAGCTTTTGTCTGTAACATATTTAATACTGAACAAGTTTAATCAAATGTTTTTCAGACATTAACTTGTTTATATGTATAAAATATGAAAAGTGGTAGAAAATAATTAAGTACATCTATTCAAGTACTGCATTTTAGCACCATTTAATTGTTGTAGTTCAAAGTGAGGTTGGTTTTCTTCTTTTGCTTTGAGATAAATGTTGTGAGGTAAAAAGTACAACATAAATAGAGGAAGCAGATAATGGGAATTATCTGTTAAAATACCTCAAAACTGTATTTAAATACAGTAATTGAGCAAATGCTCCTGATTATTGCCTAAGAGTATATTAGACTTTTAAAACTACCTCCCCCTTTACCAGCTGACATAAAATACTGCATAAATGTTAATTAATCAATAACAACAACTTGCACTCCTGTGATTAGCACTTATTTGATAAACTGACTGACTGACAGAAAGTTAATCAACAGTTTTCATAAAAATGCCAAAAATTCACATAAGCCAGATGCTCTGAAATGTGAGGAATCTGTGTTTTGTTAATTTTTTTTAAAATCCGAAATAGAAAATCATTGTTTTTCGGACTGTTGCTCAAACAAAATGTGTAACTTGAGGCCATTTTTGCATTAATTTAGGGCTTTTTATGCTGCTGTCTTACATTTTATATTCTAAGATATTAATAAAGTAATCAAAAAATTAAAAAAGGAAATTCACCAAAAAAGGAAATTATCATTCACTGACACTTTAAATATGATATTTATGTAATATAAAGCATGATTCGTACTTGCTCATGTTGATACTTTAAGACTGGTTTGCTGATAATCAATAAAAAATTTACTGGTTTAAGTTGTGGTAACGTGTAATTTAATAAAAATCAGTATATCTGAGCTGTGCCTCCAGTAAATTACCATGAGAGCATGATCATTGTCAGTATTAATAAATATGGGCCTGTAAAATAAAGAAGAAATAACACAGAGACAACCATCCTGTCAAAACGGACATGCTGTGTTTACCCAGCATGCAAAATATGCACAAGAAGACAAATACGAACACTCTGACTTTCATTTGTCCACACATAGCCAGTTTTTTGGTTTGAATTCTGTGTAATAAATACACATTCAACCAGACAGAGCGTGCCTGCATATGTGTGTGCGTGAGTGTGTGTGAGTGTGTGTGTGTGTCAGCAGTAATATCTTCCTACAGTGACTGACAGATGGCGTTCGGTGTTTGGCCGTAAATGTGCTCTCTGAGTGTTTGTCTGTGTGCCAGTCGCCTGTAGTTTGGAGACTCCCCGTGAGAGTCTAACTGTCCTGACACTGCTCAAAACCAACTGTCCTTGATTGTCAACCATGGATGAACCGCAGCTATGTGTGTGTGTCCGTGTGTGTGTGTACCCGGATGTGTGTGAATATATATGAATGTGTGGCTTGGTGTGTATGCGGTGGCCTTCTGGAGGGAGCGGAGCAGGCCAGGGGAGCAGATGTTAATGGTAGATGTGTGTATCTAAATCGCTGGCCACCACATGCTTCAAATCTGCCCCGAGGAACGAGTCTCTCAGAGAGATGACACAGGGAAAAAACAGAGCAGGAGAACTTTTTTTTTTATTTCTTTATTTTTTTTTTTCTTAAATATATGAGATGGAAAGAGGCAAAGATTGTGTGTGTGAATATGAGTGTGTGTGTGCCAGCTCCGGGCCTGGCACAGTGCTGGGTGGCAGTCCCCTCTCAGCGGGGAGAGTCGGGCGACAAAGTGAAACATGGTCGTGAGGAGAGCGAGCCACGACTGAAGCCAAGAACAGACAACACAAATAGAGAGATCAGACCACCTCTTTGTGACGATCCAGTCCAAAATGAAATAAAAACCTGTTTGATACCGAAAAACAGGGGACAGAAAAAAAAGTTCTGAAATGAAGGGAGTTTGAATGTGGACCAAGTTGTTTCGGCTTTGAAGGCAACATGATGTCCAATGTGGCCGATACAGTAAATGTTTTCATTGGTTGATGGTCATTGATGCTTTGCCTTTGCTGCTTCTGTTTTCATGTGCACGCGTCTGGAGGATAAATAACACAGGATGCAGTCAGGAGGCGTTTAGTTAAGGTGGATTTTGTAAGTTTTGGACAGATGTTTCCAGCCTGTAAACTAAAACAGGCTCACAGACTTCTGTCTTCATTAAATCAGCTTGTGAAGTGTATTTCTACATTTTTACCACAGCTGAAAAAAAAAGAGATGCTGCACAACTCAAAGCTTTTTTTGTACTTAGTTTAACATATTGTTTAGATTGGTTTTATCAGTCAAAACTCTAACATGTTAATGTTAAATAAATTAACTTCAATAATCTTACTGCATAAACTTCTCTTTTTGTATCAGTTTAAAGACAGATGTGACACTTTAGATGGCTTATCATCTCTCAACTCTCTCACTCTGTCCAGATGTTGAGTCACTTCCACCTGTCAGATGACTTGTTAAAAGTGCATCAGAAAAGGTTGTTGACAAAGAAGCTCAATCCACTTCCAGGCGTCTCTAAGGACCCTTTCTCCATATTTCCTCAGGTTTCTCTGTGACTATGCGATCTGGCAGTGCTGTTAACCCAGGCGTTAGCCCGCTACCTAACCCTTCCCGTGAGCTGGCAGTGGTGTTAAAGCAGAATTTAGCCTCCTCCCTCTGGCCTGGATTCAGCTGGCACGCCCGGACCTGAGTGATGGAGCTGCCAGGTGGACTCCATCACAGTTGGTGATTTTGATCAATATCAACGTTAACAACACCCAGACAGCTTGTTGGAGAACAAACAAACATGTAAATAATGCGTCAACACGATCTGATGCTCCGGACAGGGTGGATGTTGGTGAAGAGGTCAAAGAGAGACGCGTTTATTTCACCTCAGAGATCAGTGTGTGTGCGTGTGTGTGTGTGTAACATCATACTTTTATAATCTTTTGATAGAAAAAAGCCACTTCACTTAAAGTTGCTTCATGTTTTTATCTAAAAATACACTAAGAGACCTTTAATAAGATATATGAATCCATAAGGTGGAAATAAACACTAATAACAAACAAGCCAGACAGATTTAATTGTCAAGATTTTAGTTTTTATGGGTCAAAAAGAGGTCAGGGTGTCTTCATCTTAATACTAAAAGTTACTGTGAAAACATTAAGGATAATAATGGAAAAAGTCCCAGCAAGAGCACCAGTGAGCAGGACAAACCAAAGACCAGCGACCCTGGAGGTAGAAATGCATCAGCACCATTCAAAGGATAGCCGAAATCTGGATTTTATCAAAGCATCTTGACAAAAAGATCACAGAGCAACAATAATCTCACCATGTTGCTGCGAGGACAGACAGCCGCAGCCAGTCTGCACCCGCTCGGTTTGGCAAGGCTCGGCGGTGTGAACGCAGCGTCGGCAAAGAGAGGGAAACACACGGGGAAAGCACAGCTCTAATTATAAACAGGCATTATCCCGGGTGTGAAACCAGAAGTGACAGCAGCAGTGGGCAGCCAGGCACACACACACACACACACACACACACACACAAACAGTGTGTGTATGGGCCAGAGTCATCATATGGACAAATCAAAACTGCTCTGGCTCAGTAATGTCTGGCAGATGTTAACGCTTTGTACTTAATGACTCCCTCAAGACCTCACCCAATCAGACAGGACACAGTGATAGGCCGGGGGATATGTGTCTACTGTGTGTGTGTGTGTGAGTGTGGGTGTGTGTGTGTGTGTGTGCTTAAGTAGTGGTGGGATAGTAATGATGATCTTTGAATTCAGTCATGTCATTAAACCTGGTTAAACATCTGTAACATTTGAATCTCACGTGTCTCAGTTTAATCTGAGGGTTAAGATAAACCATTTAAATATCTGTTGTGTGTGTGTGTGTGCGTGTGTGTGCGTGCATGTGTGTGTATGTGAGGTAGAGACAGATAGAGACAGAGAGAGAGGAACCCTTCTGCTACCAGAGAGTAATTTCATGCTTGACTACTGCATATTTCAAAGAATAACTAGATTTTTATGACACATTACAGAAAAGTTCTGTAAAACAAGACGATCAGACAAAACAAGACAAGACAAAAATACACAGAAAGGTCAAGTTTTGTTGTCAAATAGAAAAATATTTAAACTTTCTGCTGTTTACTGTCATTATATGTTAGTATTCGGGGTTTTTCTGTCAATTTAAAGTGGACATGGTGCTTTTACGTTCTATGGTTTTGAAAGGGGATTTTTTTAATTGGTTGATATTTTTCTCTACTTCAGGTCAATATTTTGCTAAAACATTTAGATGCTGTCTAAATCCAAAACATTAAAGCCGAACGTTTCATGTAATTCTCAAAGAATACACTCATTTAAAACACAATCAGTGTGAAGATTTGATAAAACACACACACACACACAGTTCCTCTGTAAAAAGGAGTGAAATTAGCTCAGTGCAGCAATCTTTCTCTCTAGTACATAATGTCATAAAAGCAGCAGTGCTCTGATTTGCTATATTGAAAATGTCAGCAGCAGCAGATGCTGTGCTAATAGCCACTGGATGCTGCACTGGATTCTAGCAGCTGGTAACCATGACACTAACGACCACCGGGGAGGATGGCCGTGCTATCCACAACGCTGTTGCAGTCGAGTATCAGTACACAACACTTCATCGCAGTTTTTGGGGACGATGCAATACATAAGGCTCAGTTTAAACTTGACAAGCAAACTGGCTTGATGGGGTTTTTTAGCAGAGATGGAACGAAAGATAAAGTTAGTTTTTGGGGGGGGCAAATGGGTTTATTACACTATTCAGAGTCCGATTCAGAGAGATCATATTTTTATTGATATTATCGTTTTTATTTCCCACATTTTCCTTCATTGTCAAAACTCACAATCACATTGCAACTTGATGTCAATAGTTCACTCGGAGATTCAGGTCTGTTGTTTTAGCAGCAGCTTCTTTAATGTAGCTTTGAGTCCAAAGCAGAAAAGTAGAGTGGAATATAAGGTTTCGTAAGCTCATTTCTCTTTAACTCTACACAAGAAAACTTTTCCCATTTTTTAAAACTTATAGTAGATCAGATTTTGTGCACAAAAGGCTTCATAAAACTCTGTCACTTAGCCTATTACTGGCACTTACTGGGACTTGAATACAGACATTTATGAGTAAAATCAGTGGAGTTGCTCTTTAACTTTGGTGAAACCATAAAGGTGAAAAATGCAAATCTTAAAAAATATCAAAAATCTGTCTGATGTAAGAAATTGAAACCATTAGAAGATAAACTATTCAGTAAAAATTACAAACAGTATCTAAATTTGGTGTATTTTCCCAGACTGCACCAGAAACAGCGTGCTAACTTCTCCATATTCTGACTTCTAACTTCCAGTAAAAAAATCACAAACACATTTTAAAAGTCATATCAGCTCTATAAAAACGAGCGAGAGTGTCACTGAGAGGAAAAGTGACCCACCAGCACTGTCACTTTCTGATGCCCCACCAAGAGCTGTCACTCACCCCCACCCCACCCTCCACCTCTCACCCTCTGTCCGTCAAACAGGAAGAGCTCCTTTACCCCCCCCTCCTCCATCTGTTATCATCTCCCCTTCTCTGCGAGTGCTGGGGGGTCGGCGGGGGCCGTCCGCGGGCTGGTCATCCCGTTAGAGGCCCATTAACAGTCCCCAGGCTCTCTGCTGTGGCCTACCGGAGAGAAATCCATATCAATACCTGTCTGTTATGCCTCCCACCGCCAGACACAGCCGGGCTGCCTGCCTGGCACAGACAGCACTGCATGGGCCTCCTGTCGAGACCGAGAGGGGAAGGGGGTTTTCAATGCGAGTGTGGCACTTGAGTGCGGACCTCCTGTCAGTCCTCCTGTTGCACTGATGGACCAAAGTAGACAATGCAGAGTTTGAAAAGGCACACTTCCAAGTCCTGTTGGTGTCTTTAATACCATCAGTTGTCTCTTTTGGATCACATCTGGCCTGCAGAGTTTACAGCATGCCGCTTCCTCTAACAAGCTGAGAGAAAGGAGGCTGCGGAGGTGAAGAGAGAGAAGGTGAGGGCAAAGACCGACACGGAAACAAACTGGGATGTTAATGAGTCCATAATCATCTATAGTCTTTTTCATTTCTCTTAATCTACTCGTTCATTTCTTCATAGTTATGCTGATGTTCTAAAAAATCGATCAGATTGTAGGTAACATGAAACATTTAAACTTTTAACCTTGTCATTTCCTCAGAATGATCATGGAGTCAGAAAAACCACAGATGCCTAAAACTCTTCATGGACTTCCCTGCTTCTACATATTGTGCAAACTAATTCTCTGATAACACGGCATGTGAAGTTGATGAAATGTAAAAGCAATACACATAATGAGTTTCAAAGTTAATTAAAATCCCACCTTAAAGTCCATTTAGGAGCTGTTCTGGAGCTTTTGATCAAGTGATCTTCTTCGGCACAGAATATGTTTTAATGTAGAAATTTTGTCAGTACTTCATAACTACTTTTCATGCATGTTTGCATATAAACTGAGCTTCAGAATTTGAGCGCATTTGAACATCTACAAAACAATGACAAGTATGTAAACTCCATCAGCTGATGAAGCACATGAAGTACTATCAAAAGCTCCACAACAGCAACTGAATGACAGTGAGATTGTTTTGTCAACCGTTGCACGAAGGATTAGAAAAAACTAGAGGCCACTTTTACACTCTTACTAAAATAATTCTACTTTTGGTGTCAATTTTCACTCTGAAGCTGACCCTTTAGTCCTTTTAAGTGCTGATCACCTGACCTGCAACTCAATATGAAATTTAATGTGAAGAAAATAACACTTTTAAAACATTTCAGCCTGTTTGCACCTGCATTTTTCAGCAAAAGTTTCCTTTTAGATGATGCTGTATTGAAAGGCT
>JAPZDV010000003.1:17993048-18006334 GCA_029814665.1 Acanthurus lineatus
TTAATTCATTGATATAAAAGGAACCAAATAAAAAAAATGTAGTGTAATGTGTAATGCAGTAATGTCCAGATAAGCTACTTTACTAGTTTTTAATTTAGTCTGTTTCTGGCAACTTTAAAAACACGAAAAGCACCTAATTACTTTCAGTAAAGCCTTCTTATATACAGTTGCTGTTGTTCACTAAATTTACTTACATTTTCTTTTCATATCCCTGACAAAAGGCACTATGGATGTGATAAATCTGGGAAAGATAATGCAGTTTGATGAATGGTGCAAATACAAACAAATCTACCATTAAAACTTCATGTGATTTTAAGCAGGGAAGGCGGAGACCACCACCTGAGTTAACCCACCTGACTTGGGGAACGTGATGAGGAAGATATCAGTAGGACGGATCTCAAAGTCCTGGAGAGCATCGAGGTCTTTGGGTCTCAGTTTTTCCTCGACCAGAAAGTTCCTCCTTTTGTACCTGAAGAGGTCTGGGCTCACAAGTTCAAAAGACTCCATGGATGCTAAAATTAAACAATTAAAACAAATTTAAAAAGAGTGAATTCATGAAAATACTTGTATTTTTTTCACTTTATCTTATCTGTTTTAAGGAAAGATACAGAGGAAAAATCTGCTACCTTCCTGCTGTCAGACCAAGTGTCGAGTGTGCGGACTGTGAAAATTAAAACCCACCAAACAAGATTTTAGGCTCAAACGCCTAACCATGACTAACCGTTTATAATAACAGTTCTGCAATCATGACCTGGGAGCAGGGTGAGTCCCAAACATAGGAAGACAGCTAGAAAACATGTACCTGCCTGTTGTTGTCAAGGGAATGGTTGAATCAATGCTAAAACTAGTTAAACAAATGGGAGTGAATTCATTAAAGTATTCTTAGTTTTTCATCACTTTTTTCTTATCTGTTTTAAGGAAAGATACAGAGGAAAAATCTGCTACCTTCCTGCTGTCAGACAAAGTGTCGAGTGTGTGGACTATAAAAGTTACAACCCTCCAAACAAGATTTGATGCAGATACTCAAACACCTGACCAACTACTTGTGCAACTATGAGGCTGAAAAAAGTCTTGTGCAAAATTTCAATTAAATTTGCTGCAAATTTTCATGTTTCTCACAGGACAATTTACACTGGAAGTTCATTAATATTCCCTCCATCATCAAATGGAAGTTTTCATGCATCTTTGACTTTGGTTTATAAATAAATATCTGCAGAAATAACAACATTCCCATCAGCCTCAGCTTAACTCTATGTTTAATGCTACTTAGCTAATGTTAGCATGTTGTCATGATAAACTAAAATGGCAAATGTGGTGAAGATAGTAAAAGTCTGCATGTTTTGGGTTTCCCCTGAATGGACAGAGGTGGGAGTGGCAAGTTGAAAGAAGCTGTGTGTTTTTGTGTGCATGTGTGTTAATGTGTGTTGGGTCAGGGGGTCCCAGAAGTGGTGAACAGGATGGGAAGGAGCTTCAAAGCCTGGGGAAGAGGTCCCTGGCCCCCCACCACAGCCTTGTTCACATGAGAATCAATCTGGTGCCAGTGTTTGATGTGAACCGCAGATAAAAGAAACAAAACAAAGAACGACAGCGGGGAGATATGGAAAGATGTGGCACAGACAGACAAGGAGATTAATGGGTGAGGAAGATAATAATTGTAGAGGTATGAAGAGGTGCCAGAGGGCCACATAATCCAAAAGGGGGACAGGGAGATGGTACCTAAAACAAGAAAGTGCACAGACATGGAAGGAGAAAGCATGAGGAGACTCTGTAAAACACAGAAAACTAACTAACCTACAGAAAAATGAAAGACGGACTCAGTCTTTTAGTCATACAGACATGATCCATCAGTCAGTCAGACATCGAAGGGCATAAAAAAGTTCAAAGCCAGCGTGGTGGACACCAGTGCAGCGTCTCCTCGCACGGTCTCCCTATGACGCCAGGAACTCGCATTAGCATCACAATGCAAACTGCATTATCATCATCGCCATCACCATTATCATGAAAAATGAAAATCATATTGAGTCCAGAGGAAAAAGCCGTCAGCCAGACAGCTTTCAATAAAAGATTCACCCCTGCAGGAATGTGAAGGTTATCTCGGCTTATCAAGACGTTTCATAAAAGATTCTCATGCTAAAACTCAAGTTCTAACAGACTGTGTCAAAGGTATAAAGGCCTTAATAATAAATCAGAAACCCCCTTTTTAGGACGTGAGTCCCACATGATCGGTCCCCCCTTGCTGGTCCATCAGTCGGTCGTCATGCTCCTCATGAAACAGTGTAGGAATGTTGTTTTATTTGTACTAAGTTGAACAGAAAAGTCAAAGCTCTGTTATCACAGGCCGCACGGAAACAATGAGAGGCGGAGAGAGCAGCTTTTGGGCCTTTTCTTGTTTTTATTTAAGTCGAAACAGCCTCTGTCATTGTTGTTCTTTCTGCTAATTAAGCTGTTAGAAGAGAGGGGCTGGTCTGACAGGGCCCTGCTTGGCAGGGAGGCAAAGAGTCAATGGGCCGAGGCTGAACAGGAGACATTTAGGGGCTGCCTTAAGATATTGTTTCCCCCCACCGAGGATCTTTTCAGGCCGGCCGCCTCTGTCTCGGTGACCTGTACAATGAGAAGAATGTCACTCCGAGAACCCAGAGCCGACCACAAAGAGCAGCCCTGCAGAATGAGGATTTCACGGCACTGGGCCGAATCCGGACGCTGCCAAGATTCCACGGATAGTTCTCACTTCTTCTGATCGGCAGACAGACACTCCGAGTCCGTGTTTATCTCGGATGCTTTGAATGTAAATGTTTTGCATATATACAACGATACAGGTAAATTTAACAAGCAAGATGAGCAACACCGTGAACGCACCAGCTAAATGCTTTCAGTAAAAATGCACTTTCAGACAAATTTCCCATTATGAAACCTTCATGGTGGATTACTACTGTATAAAAACTGTGAAAAGTTTATTTTCCAAGTCTTTCAAAGTTTAAAGTTCCAATCACTTTGCTCAGAAATTCAGATTGGGGGCTTTAATCAGCTCTTACAGAAGGGTCTCTCTGAGTTTGTCCAGCAGCAGTTGTTTGAGCCACCTGTTCCCGTCACAGAAGCTGTCGCCCAGCCTTGCAGATTAAACAGGTGAGATTAAGGCAAAGCTCTGGGCAGCTTGCAGAACATCCCCTAACACAGGCTACAAACACCCCTTCTGTGAGTGTGAGAGTGTGTGTGAGTGTGTGTGAGAGTGTGTGTGCATGCTCTGGTCCATTTGATGGTCATCCAAGCGTCTCTGGGTGTTTACTTGGACCTCGAGGCAGATCTTTCCTCTCTTGCAGAGTCGCACAGCCCCGTCGCTGGCTTGAGGATAAATTTATGATCTGCTTGGTTGTCACAGAAAAACTTTTCTTTATTTTTTTTTTCCAAATTATTGTTTTCTAGTGACTTAAAACAAACCATTTCTGTGTCAACACCACCTGCTTATGTCTTATCAGTGTGCCAGTTTCTGCTCCTTTAGCAACTGCCATGTGTTGTCATAATGTAACTCCATTTACTACAAAGTGTCGAACGCCACTTTCAGACGAGCCAGCACCTCGCACAACAAAGCAGCCCAATTATAGAGCCATTTATGTGTTTGTCAGGGGCTTCAAATGGGCACTGGTTTCTCAGGGTAGCCATATTGGCGAGGTCAGGCACAGCATCTGAAAAGGCAGCTTTATTACAGAACAACTCATCCCTCTCTTAGATGAACACCCAAGAAGAAAAAAAAAATGACAAAAAAAAAATGGAAGAAATAAAAAATGACAACTTTGTTCTTTATAACAGTTTGGCTGAGCCTGCCTGTCTGGCTGCTCTGCGGAGCGCAGCAGCATGTGTTTCAGGGATTGTCCTGGAAGCGGGAGTGCAGAAACAGCAGGGAGCAGAAGACAAACAGGCAATTCGTGACTCATTAAACACGGCGACGGTGGCCAGCACAGTGGAGGGGTGTGAAGACCCGCGTTCCAACCAGGCGATAAACCCCCCCTGTACCAGCTGGAGCAGGCATCTGTCAGCCGCACGCCGCACCACGCCACGCCACCGATTATCAGCAACAAGCCATACCCGAGTCGCCGGCCACAGCCATTTTCAAACACCCTGCACTTACATAACAGACCCTGATTGGCTCACATGGGACTTGCAGGTCTGCTGACAGGCTTCACGTTGGAACGACACTGCAGGTTGAGTTAAGGAGGGACGAAAAAAAGCAGGTCTCCCTCTCTCTGCCATACCAAAGGTCAACTCATGTCATTTTTCTTCGTTTTATTGTGAGCAGCCGGTTGGTGGTTTGATTTGGACGGTGGCTCGTTACACCAAAGCAAAGAAAGGAGACCAAACCCAGAATAACTACCTGCTCCCAGGGCAAGAGCCAAAATCCAGGTAATTTTAACTCCAAACTTATGGTGCATACTGTGCAACTGAGACTTACATGTAACAACCCACCGTGCTCCTATCTGTCCTTGAAAAACTATAATACATGAACTCAACACTCTATGAACTGGTGAAACATGGATGTAAAAATGGTTGTAAAAGTGTGAAACACTGAGAGCAGTCAAGCTTCTCTTTCGCATTTTAGCGCCATTCAGCTCTTTCTTTTGGTTTCACGTCCTGAAAATGTAAATGTATCCTGTGGTTCACTCTTGGTGTTCTCATAGTTTTAGTTTCAGCCTCAGCAGCTGTCAGCTGTTTTTAAAACCCTCTGATAATGATGCTTAAAGCTACCTGACCAGCACCAAACAGCAAAAAAAATGAGCCTTTAGTTGCTAATTTGCTAAAAAAAAAAAGTTAATGGTCCAAAAACAAACCTAGAACTCATATATTTAATTATTATTTGAACACAAATATGACTCCAAATCAATCTTTGCATCTTGTTTGTTGAATCTGTAAACAGACAATTATTTGCAAACTATATTTCTATTTTATTTAATAAACAATGATAATGTGTCCATGTTGATTTCACAGCATATTTCCACTGCCTCCAAATGGCCAAACAATCACTTATTGCAGGTTTAATAACTGTTAATTTCTTGCTTCTCTGGAGCTGTGGTACAATATGTAGTAAGTAAATAATTCGGGCTCAAACATGCACAAATACAGCAATAAGGCTGCAAAATTTCCTCATTTTAGTGTAATAGGAGGTATAATAGAGATTTCAGTTTCTCTTCACTCCCCCATCTGTCTCAATGAGATGAGAAAAATGTCAGAAGAGAATATTCTCCCTGAAAAAATGAGGTGCTAAACCCCACAGACGACATAACTCAATAATAACTTATGACACCGTGGATGCAAGGTAATCAAAATCCACCATCGCCTGCAAAAGCTCAACATCAGCACAACTTTGCAACGAGGTAAAAGTTTGCTCTCAATAGAATTTAACGAGCTGCTAACTGCCTAATTAAACGCTGAGAGCAGATAAAAGCATGAAATATAGATAAGCTGGAAACGCTGCCTATAGCTCCACAGTCCGTAGTGAGGAAGACAGTGATGTCTCCTAAAGCCACAATCAGCAGAGTATCTAAACCTGCCTCGTCCTCAGCCCGGTTGTGAATGTTTAATAAGAAAATGAAGCTAAACATGCTGCCTCACAAGCCATGAACAAGGCTGAATTGTCTGCCAATGGAGCAACATAAAAAAAGTGCCTAACTTTCAATGAAATGCCAGCGTTAATGCGGTACTTCCGAAGCCCATGGCACTTTCTAAGACTGAGGGATTGGGGCTTTAACAGCGCTCGTGGCGTGACAGAAGGGGCCTCTCCCTCTCCTCACTATTGGTAGCCAGGGTTGTAATTCTGACTTTAGCAGTCTTTACGACTCCCTCTCCTCATTTCTCTGGAATATGAAAACATCAGCATATGGCCGCCGACAGCACCGAGGCTAAGGAGTCAATTTCCCCTAAGTAACATTGGGACAGGGGTGACATTCATTGCAGTACTGCCCCCCTGATTCAAAAAAGAGGACAGAGGAGAGACAGAAAGAAATAGAGAGAGAGAGAGACTGAGACAGAGCTGCAGACTGAGAGGAGACAGATGGTGAGACGCACATGGACAGAGAAATTTAGAGGGAAAGAAAGAGAAAAAAGACGGTTTGACTCTCATTTTCTTGTACCAGCAGGTCTTCATTGCCTCTCTGTCTCACTGTGTTCAGTGTGCAGTTCACAGAGTTTCATGTGGCTACCAGGAACAGAAAATCTGTCCGTCAGCTGCCAAAGGTTCCAGCTCCGCTCCGTTCCTCTGAGTGCTCTTAAAAACCCGCTGTTTCACACCCATGAATTACACTATTTATGGCCCTGGTTAAAATGGGCAGTTTCTGGGCACGCCGCATGTGTGTGTCTCTGTTTCTGTGTGTGTGTGTGTGTGGGTGTGGGTGTGCCATGTGGCAGATGGGAAGCAATATGGCACACCTCTGCCCAGACAGATGTGTCACAGCACATCACAGCGTGCCGGGAGAGGGATCGCAAACCTCAGGAACATCTGGACCTGTGGCAACCTTCACCCTCGGCCAACAAGCTAACTTTACCTAGCTGCTGCTAAGGACCTGGGAGGAGAGCGGAGGAAGAGACGCCGGCTCGTAACACGTCACCAGTCTCTGCAATCCCTCACATCGCATCTTCATCTCCAGCGGCATTTTGACTGACAGATGAGGAATCCTACCTCCCTCAGTGAGGGCTGTCAATCATTTGCTCTGTGGAGTGGAGCGCTGAGGCCTGTCCCAACATGGGCCTGTCATGGCCTGCTGCACAGCAGTGGATTCCCACCACTCGGGGGGCGGCCTGGCTGGGGCAAACTGGGGCTTCTGCAGGGGCCAGGGCAGTGGGAAATGAGGTCCGACGATCCAGGAGAAGGACGATGATGATGATGAGGACAGGAGATAAGGTTGTAGGAAGAGTTGGAGTGTATTTCTGTTGATGCTAAAGGCCAGATTAAAACCAAAGAGTAAAAATTAAACAAAACGCTTTCGAACATCGCAGAGAAAAGACGCCGAGATTGTAAACCCCCTCGTCTCAGCTGGAATCAAGACGGCTGATGGCGTTACTGTGGCTCAGCTTATCAGGTGGCAGCTGTCTGGTTCCAGAGTAGTGTTATGGTGTGTGTTTGAGTGCCAGATACTACAGCTCTTTCACTGGAAGTCCATGAGCAAAATACTCCTCTTGTAAATTTTTAATCACATTGGTAACAGGGTGTATCCTCAGGAGAAAATAATTATTTCAAGAGGAGGAGAGAACGCTGAGGAGGCGAGCGTCCATTTTCCTGAGTTGATGTCAGTGAAATTTTACATATAACACCCGGATGTCACATTTTCATGAAGGCAGCACGGAGCTGCACTACAAAAAACACTGAAGTAACACTGACACTGAAGTAAACAGTAACACTGAAGTAAAGAAAAGCTCTCCGTAAAATGGCCTCACTGGTTCAACTGACAGTTTTAATATTATTTCAGGCTATATTCATTTGCAAGTTTCAACATGTCTCATTCTAAATCTGTGTGTTCTTATCTAAAGTGACTGTAATGTTTAATGGTATCTATGACCCAATACCTTCAGAGTAACGACATACCCATCAGCCTCAGCTGTATTTTGCATTTAGTGCTAAATCAAATGTTAGCATGTAAACAAACTAAATGAAGATGGCAAGAAGTTAAAAAATTTTCCTGCGTAACATCAAAATGTTATTATTGTTATATTGCCATGCCGACATCAGTATTTGGCCCAAAACACAGCTGTGACAAGTGCAGCCTGACAAAATCACTAAGATGGCTTTGAAATTTTGGTTCTTATCCTTAAATTTGAAAGGACTCTGCAGGAAATCTTCTGAATCAAGTGTAAACCCTCAGGACTGAAAAATGAAGCCAGCACTTGATGCCAGATCCACTGTGGAAAAGCTGATTGTGGGCAAAAGCATGCACTTACACATAATACATTAACATAATAACTAATACTGTAGCTGTAGCTTAATAAACCCAAAAATGTGCAAATGCAAAGTTTGTCAAATCTCCTGGATCTGAAACTAATTCTCAGATTTGAGGAAAAAGAATAAGTGGTTAAATCATTTTGAAAACAAGTTTCCCTCCTGCCAAGACTGTGATGAAACAAAAGAAAGTATTTCAGTGCAGTGTGTTTCGCAGATAATATTCAACATTAGGTAAACCATAATAACACACTGAAGCTCAATTAAACAATCGGGGAACAATTTCACAGTAGAGCAGACAACAGTTAATTAGCTGACTTTCCAGGGTAAGAGCAAAGCAAACAATCGTGTTTGGTTTTACTGTAACAGACAGAGACGGGACAGCAGTGAGGTGGTCAGGAGACAAAAAGCTGTTTTCATGATATCTTGCATGATTAATTGTTTTTAATTAATTTGTCACGTGGGCTCTCTTTCTCTGCAGGACACATGCAAAGTGTTGTATTTCTTCAAGTCATATTATTCTCTTTGTAAGAGACAGCACAGATTCATCGTACCTTCAGTTATGTACTGGTCCTTATGTTACTTTACATTAAGAGATTGTTGTATTATTAGTGTTTTTCCCTGTATGTGTTGCATGTTATGTGCCAACAATACATTTAAGTAACAGAGCCAGAATCTGATTTTCAAAAAAACAATTTCCAGGCGGTCTTTTGTAAAAACCCAGACGGTTGTTTAACAACAGAACAGAGTGAGGACATATGTCAAACGCAGAGAACCGGGTTAAAGGTCCATATGGCTCACATCCTCTCACTCTCGGCTCAAATCAAAACATCCCAAACCTTTTGGACTCTGAGCCGCTAAATAATGACTGTGATTGTCTTTAAACAAGATGATATTTTCATTTACTGTATTTTTTACATAAATAAATCAGTTTATTACACTCTGAAATCTATTTTAATCAGTAAATACACATTATTTACCAACAGTCATTTTAATTACTAATTTGTTTTTCCTATATAAGAAAAACATGTAACATGTATGTAACATGTACATGTAAAAAGACTGTATCATAGTTGGTTTTCTTACAGTTTTCCACTGTATTTGTGTGTATAAATAGTAAAGTAGCATTTTCTACCACATTAAACTGTTGATTAATAAAAGTTTTATGATATATGCATGAAGACTTGTTCATCTTTTTGGGCATTTGAGTCATTTGACTCATGTTTTGGTACCTGGACGCTCTTAATTTTGATAGAATAATAACTCAGACTTACTGCTGAGTCAAAATGAATGTTTAAAGGAGTTACCTTGGTGTTTGCATACATGCAACGCAGAGTGTAATCTCACATTACATTACAGAGAGAAAACCAACCAACAGACTTCTTCAGCTCTCTCTCTCTCTCTCTCTCTCTTTCTCTCTCTCTCTCTCTCTCTCTCGGCTCTTTGAATAATTAGTGATGTGTGTCAATATTGTGGCCCATAGTAACCATATGGTGGGTGCAGGCAGACAGGCCATTGTTGGGAGCTGTGAAATATTGTGTATCCCTGCGAGGGCTGGAGCCAGCAGAGGCAGGAAGTGTTGTCGGGACTGACAGGGACATTGTGCGCGTGAATGGTCGAGTCCTCGGTGGCAGGGAGCACCGCGGACCCAGACAGAAAGTCTTGACCCTGGCGAGAAAGGCTGATTAGGCATGGTGCTGCAGGCCTCTCCTTCATCCACCCCCAGCACCACCACCACCAACCCCCCTCTCATCCACACCCCCCACTGGAAGCCGTTAGAGCCCGAGCAGAATACAACAAGGCCACTTAACTCAGCGGCGCCTTTTCACTGCGCACATAAAAACACTCATATATTCATGTCAGGGGTGGAGAGAGAGGAGAGGGACGGGGTCTCTGGGCTGCAGAGTCAGTGTGTGAACTGATGAGAGTGTGTGTGATTTGTGGGAATGACAGTGTAACTGAGAGCGTGAACCCAACAACTGATCTGATGGTGGAAGAAAAGTACTTATTTCAGATTTCTGACCTTTTTTTTCCCCTTTTTTTGTATTCCAGCAGACCCACTTTTTAACATGCATCAAAACTAATTGATGTAATTAGTGTGCTGTGTAGAGGACAGATTGGAAATGATGCTAAGCTTTTGTTTTACAGTCCTCATATTGCAACAGCATAATCAGACAAACACATTAGTTCAGATGTAATAGAAGGAGGCCAACATTATCCTGTCACATTAACAAGCTGTGGAGTGCAGGGAAACTGAGCAGCTAGTGCATCCTGACACTACACAAGTCCTTAAAACACCATATAAAACCCCAACAAATATCCGACTCTTCACTCTGCAAACATTTAAATTCAGGAAATCCTTCAACATGTCGAGGAGACGCAACTTCTTTGGCAAACATCTGAGCTTTATGCCAAACATTTTAATTGCTAATTAACCATTTAACAAGTTAAATATTTAAACTTTATGTCGTGCTGAAAAAAAGTGGCCGTCACTCACAAAACAGCTGAATAAATCAATGTAGTGATGATGCATTTTAATTTATTTCAGGCAGTAAAGACTGAAAGGATCAAGCGTTTTTGTTTTTTTTTTAGTTGAGCAATGAATTTATGATAATATTATAATTTTTCCACAGAATTGATGATATGTGGGATTTTTCACAAACCAGCCTGGGCTCAGTTGTGTAATTGTGATTATGGATGGGGGACTTATTTTCCTTCCTGCAAAACAAGCTGGGTAGCTTCAGCAGAGGAGCGAGTTCATCTGGTTTTGTTTCATTTCGCCGTCCTCTGAGTCTTCTGCTCCTCTCTGCTCCAAACTGCCTGATCAAATACACTTCCATCCACGTCCCCTCTCCTCCTCGTCTCTCCATCCTTCTCCTCTTTCATCCCGTCCTCCTTTCCCCTCTCTGCCAATTATCTCTCCGTCAGTCTGTCACACTTTGTAGTCTAATAAAGGCGTCCTAAATTGATGCCCATCCCGCCTTTATCCCCCTGATAAAGCACAACAATTAAGGCTCATGTCTCTTTGCTCAGGGCCTTTGATGGTGCACAAAGCTGCAGCCAGAAAGAGGGAGAGGTGGTGGAGCTGCACTCATGTTTGCAGGCAGCTCTCTCTCTCTCTCTCTCTCTGAAATGCATGCACACATAATGCAGGTACAAACACATACATGCAGAAAAATCTGTGCAAAACAATGCAAATTAGAGGTGTGGTGCATCAGAGGATCATTTGTATCACTAACATTCATCTACAATGAATGTCTTAATGAGTTTTAATTTAAATCTCAACAATTAAACTCAATTTAAAGCGTAACTAATGTGGTCGTAACTCTACAAAGATTCATCTAAAGCTAACCTTAGTCATATTGATGCATGCTGACTTTTTTTTTACCAGTGAATCCACAAGCAGTAGTGGTGGACGAAGCATGAGGTCTGTGATTCATTGATCCAGAATTTAGTGCTTTTAGTGAAAGAGAGAAAATAGATGTGTCTCCAGCCCCCTTTTTTTTAAGATTTCTTAACCTTTTATGAAGTAAAACCATGTAAAAGTGAATATTAATCCTCTCAGAGTATTTCTACATAGTTTATAATGTGTCTGGAGAGGAACTTTAACAAAAAAAGTAACAAATCAATCAAGAGAGACAAACCATGTCTGTGAAAGCAGCAAGGATGATTTGAGTGTAATAATATAACATAATATGAGGCAATTGTCTTAATACATTTCCCGCTTTCTTGCTGTGAAATGTGAAAAATCAACAAACTGTCAACTTCTCTCTGAGGGAAGAGCGAAAGTTTCTGTTTTTAAGGAAAAGAGAAAATTGTTTGGAAATGATTGATAAGAGTCTTGAAACAGCAAAACGTGGTAAACAATCATATTTCCTCTGGGTATTTCAAATTTGTTGATGAGAATTAAAGCATAGATAATTACTGAGTAAATGCCAGAACATTTAGAACAAAAAAAAAAGGGAAACAGTTAAAAAACACAGCGTGATTCCTGCAAGAATGTTCAACATGTTACCTCTTTGTTTATTGAGGGGTTTTTCTTGTTTGTTTTCTTTCAGGGATTTTTTTTTTCTTTTGCTATATGCTATGACACCAGGGGGTAAGCTGAAAATTTGAATAGTCGGTGGAAATAAATGGAAAGGTGTGAAGGAAAGCAGAAGACACAACATCGTTAAAATCCATCTTCGGTCTGTGAAGGATTCAGATACACAAGAGTAGCTCTGTTGTTATGGCAGACAAGTGAAATCAAATCTGCACCCTGTTATTATGCCGCATCTTTTCACCAGAGATGAATCTGAGGAGAAGTGAACACAAACTTTCCTCCTCAAAGAAACACAAAATGATGCAAGGCGAAATAATATTTCTCTGAATTGCTCAAATGTTGAATTATACTGGGAAGTACTTGGAAAGTTGAACTTACCTGTTGTTTGTTCTGGTTACAGCTGCTTTTATATTTCACAAAAATATTCTGTTTTATAAATAAACTTTCTGCGTTTCTGTCCCTGTGCACTGAAAATAAAAGGCTTGAAATCTTGTTGTTCATCTCTAAAGATAAAATTTTATAATTATTTTGCAATTTCTGTAAAATTTGTCTGAATTTTTAGCTTCAAATTGAATTTGTTTGGATTAAATTACCTTCATTTCACTAACAGTTTTCATTTGAAAAGCCCCCTTAGCTGCAAATATACCTTGTTGTTAAATGAGACTGCTCCTTTTTTGTTTTTTTTTTTCCAGTCAATATCTTTGAATCGACACCTCAGGGTTTTAAAAAATTATTGTGGAAACACCTCTTAGGAAACGCCATTTAAAAGTATGTAACTTTTACAGAGCCACACTTACTGCAGCTACAAAATATTTATTTATGGGATTAATTATCTTCAGTTTGAACTGGGAAGTCAAAATTTCTGAGTGTCTAATCTGAAATTTTAACCTTTACACCATCTGAAGTCAATTTTCTAACAGATTTCAGGTTTGACATCATTCTCAGGTCCGACTTCTCAGATGGTTTGTAGCATAATTGTTCGATAATGCTAAATCCAACATGAATGTCTACCATTTTGTAAAGATGCTAAGCTACTGTACATGACATAACTCAACATTAGCCATAAGCTAGCAGTCATGCCAGACAACATGAGACTGCAGCAAGAAAAGCTGTGAGTGTGGAAAATTCAGCCAAATCTGATTTGTTAAAAAATATTATTTTGTGTATATGTGAGTTAAAATGTGTTGATTCTTCTGTTAAAGGTCACATTAAGGCAGTGGTTCCTAAACTGTGGGGCGAGAGTGTAGAGTCATTGCGGGTTAGGGTTAGGATTTATGTCGGTAAAAAAAGTAGAACAAAGGTTTGCTGATGCTAAACTACAATTTT
>JAPZDV010000003.1:18006434-18050845 GCA_029814665.1 Acanthurus lineatus
CCCCCCCCCCCCCCCCCCCCCCCCCCCCCCCCCCCCCCCCCCCCCCCCCCCCCCCCCCCCCCCGCGGAAAAATAAGGAGTGAAAGCAAGCAAGTTGAATGAATATGATTTATGTCGGTAAAAAAGTAGGACAAAGGTTTGCTGATACTATATTACAATTTTGAAAATTCAGTCATTGCAAAAAATGTGCAGAACTTACAAGGAATTTTAATCTTGCTTACACACAGTCCCAAGTAAAAATGCAAATAAAGACCAACAGAAAAATACATTTAAAAAAAAAACGAAAATATACGATGTCTACATATCAAACTGTTTCTGTAAATTTTAAACAGGTGTTCAAATAATGACATGATTTGCAAGAGTAACATTTTTTGGAATAAATATTGAACAGGTCATGTTTTAAATTAATTAACATACATGCAAAAGGTGGTTTATGTCCTATATACGATGTGTTCACTTTATACTTTGTTTCATTGATGATATTTCACGCAGCGCTGGACACCAGGTTTCATCTTAGTTTTTGCAGTAATTCTGGTGGTTTGTGTGTATTATCCTCCTTCCCAGACTGTTGTTTAGATCCATGTTTTGTGAGTCCTGAGCTGAGACTGAGTCCCGTCTCTTTCTCAAACAGCAGCACCAGCTCAGCAGTATAGTTACCTGGGAGGCAGGACCTTGTGAGTGAGTAATGTTGTTGAAACAAAAGCTCTGACAGCAGAAGTGTGGAGAGAGTGATGAGACCCCCTGCTGGCATGTTAGCTCGCCTGGCCTCGGAGTCTCCTCCCTGGTTTTCCCTTTCAGACTCCTGCCCCTGAGGGCTCGGAGTCCTGGAGACACCAGGATCCTGGAGAGGCCCGGGATCCTGGTTTGCCTGTGGTCACTCCTCATAGAAATATTGAAGCCTACTCCAAAAATACTTTCTGTTTTCGAAAAAAGTAATATGGATGTTCATGTAATGCCATAACAGGCAATTATCATTAGTAGTTGGCAGTAACAAAGTACATTTTCTTAAGTACTGCACTGTACAATATTGAGATACTTTAGTATTTTGTGTTTTTTTTTTACTACTTTATACTTCTAAATCAGCACAATTCAAAGTAAAATATTGTATTTTTTACTCCACTACAACAATTCAACAGCTGTAGTTAACAATAGGCAACAATAACAATAGAGAACATATTAGAAAATGATACATAAAACTACCCTCAAGTATATAAAACACCTTTTAAACATCCCCAACTTTACCAGCAATAAAAAATAGCATGCTTCTTACATGTTAATGCATCAATAATAGTAATGAAATAACACAAATTATCTGATAATGTAATACTTTGAATGCATTGAAAACTTTACCTCTGATATTTCACCAATGTAAAGTTTTGAACGCAGAAGTATTTTGACAGGTGGACACTGCTACTTTTACTTAAAGAAAGCTCTGAGCGCTTTTTCCTCCTATTGTTATCATGATGGGAGGGCATTTTAGACGAGAGGATTAAAATTATAACTGATAAACACTGTACACTATCCAGTTTAATGACCCTTTTCTGCTTTTCAGCTTTCTGCCTGCTCTGTGTCAAACTAATAGTGTCATCTACTCACTACAAAACTACTTCAAAACACACCCTAGGAACAGATTTAAGAGTGTGTGGCCTTTTCTCAGTTCATGCTTATGCCTGAGTACAAGAATGCATGAATAAATCCACCTAATGTAAAGTAAACAACTGACTCCAGATCAGATCTTCAATGAAAATGTCCCCTAAATTAACTTTGTTCAGTGATTGGATGCTTCTTTCTGTGTCGATGACATGAAGTGACACCAACTTCAACCAACTTCTCCTGGCTCCCCGGTCGTTCCCAGCCTCTTGTGGTTTCCAAGGTAAACGTCATGGCGACCATGGGATCGGCCGCAGGCTCAGAGGGACGTCCGGCTGTGATGGAGCGCGTGACATGATACTCAACAATCAGACACCATGACAACCTGGCAACAATGCTGTTGATTCAGCAGCCCGAACTGTATGAGGAGTTGGAGAGAGGAGGCAGTAAACCTGATGCTTACTGGAGGAAACACAGTAAGGTGTTTCAGGAGCAAAGGCTGCATTTTAGTGACAGAAGGAGGAATAACGGTGGCTCAGTGTGTGGAAATAATCCCAGAGTTTTTCATCTTTTTCTGTCTATGTCTCTCTATTTCTCTGCCTCTTTCTCCCACATGTAGAGATTAAGTTGTCCAGACCTTTGGATTTAAAAAGTAAAAGAGTTAATCAGGTTTTGAAATGACTCTACAGCACTTTTAATTAATACAGAGATAATATGTAGACAGGAAATGTAGACACCCATCTGTCTGGAAACATAATATGAAATGGCACAACTCCAGAAGGTGATGTGTTTGCCACAGTGATTTTGAGGATACATTTTAGGATTTTAAGGCCCTCATGAGGTGAAGGCACAACAGGAAAAACAAACAGAAGTTAAGAACAACCTTTCAATTCAAACTGACTGGCTTCACAAAATTTGAATAGGTCTACACTGCCACCATGTGGTTACAGTGAGAAGAAATGTCCTGGAGATTTTAAACATTCTGATGACATTATTTGTATTTATACATTTTCTTGATGATATATTTTGTCTTTTAAATGTCAGTTTTGTCTTTTAAATAATTGAACATTTTTATGTTCTTTTTGCTCTTTTAGCTGTTCTAAAAACATCCAAAAGCACATGAACCAAATGTGAAGATATTTCCTTAGATTCTGTGGATTAATTCACATATTTTTGGAGTGAAATTCATCCATTTTGTACACTTGATTTTCAGTCTTCTTGAATCTTGTAATGTCAAACATTTCCAAGTTTTTGCATCTTTCAAATTAGATTCAAAAAGTCTGGACCAAAATGCACAAAATGTTTATTTTCATGCTCCACCTATTTTATCAAAGTCCATTTTACGTCAATACTCTTTGTTTAAATTTGGTTTTAGCTTTTTTTCAACCGAATGTGATTTTTAGATGCTACTGTAATGGGACATTTTGCCTCAAGGGGGAGCCAAAACTTTTAAATGTTTATAATAATTAGCAGCACAGTTTCTTTTTCAGAAATTTCAGTGACTGATCTCTGGTCAATGAATGACAGGGTTCATCATGTGAATGGACCTTTGCTTGATGTTCTTCCTCATGTTTATCTTGCCGACCCCCCTGTTTTTTTCCTCTACTGTTAATATTTAAAGCATAAAATAGTGAAAGTTTGCCCTTTTCCAAACTCTATTACACACTGATCATCATCACAATCATTCCTACTCAGTAAAGTTTGCAAATACTGAAGAAGGAACTGAATTGAAATCAGTAAAACTGAATAAACTCATTGTGGAATTCTGTTGATGTTTAGTGATCCACTTAATGCTTGTGGCTTAAATTCCTTTTTTTAATTTATTTTTTAAGAGATGTAATTCATCTTTTGGGCACTGGAGGGAGCCTTCAACTCAGTCTCCACCATTTCTTGAGCTCAAATTAATTCACAGTAGCAGTAAAGTCCATCTAAACTGACAGCAACATGAGGCCAAGGGACTGGTATCCAAATATGACATGAATTTTAGAGGGAAGGGTGAGTATAAATAGGAAGCAGGCAGCCTTTCCTCATTTAAAAAAAGAAAAAAAAGGTCCTAGGAAGACTTCGCTCCTAGAAAGCTGCTCTATACCATCCAGACATACATTCTGTACAGTCCACACATCTGTCTTGTCTGAGTCCTGGCCTGAGGGTTCAGTCTCTGCACCGTGACCCCATCTCTAAAATTATCAGGGGTTTTCATCACGTGTGTCTCTCATATTTCTGCACGCCAATGGGACCGGCTAAGAATAGAAAAGCACTGACACAGATTAACACGGCTGGTCTCTCACTCTTTTTTTAAAAAACAGTTATCTTCCATCTGTCACTCTTATGTCCATGAACTTTCTGCTTCTCCATGTGCGTCTTGACCTTCATGCATGTTTACCCTCTTGACATCATCCATTTTAGTGCATGAAGGAGGTGGGAGGGGGGGTTGTCGCCCAAATGTACAGTTACAACAACAAAAAACCCAAACAGGCAGCAGCAGGTAAATAAGTGCTTTGTCTCTTGGTCACAAGTCTTAGCTTGTGCCAGCAGGACTTTCAAATACAGATAACAACTTTTTGGAAAAGGCCCACACCTACAACCAACAACCAACAAATATCCTTCACACAGGCTTTATCTTAGTCTGTGAAAGTTTAGCAGCACAGGAAAGACATGAGAGTCCTTTGGTGACTCCTAAATGTCAAATCTAATCCCTGGGATGGAGCGGGATGTCCAGCATACATTGGGTTGTCCCTCAGAGAGAAAGCGTTGATCCAGTACTCGTCAGACTCCCAATCACAGTTAGTCAGCTACAACCTGACTGGCTCATGTGCAGAATTACTAAGGGTGAGATTCAAATGCACCTTTCAATTTGCTTATGTATTTTGTCTCTGTCTCCTTAGCTGTATGCAAATTATACTGATGTGCTTGTATTGCTACTTCTGTGCAGACAAAGTTCAACTTTAAACCAGCATTGTAAGGAAAATCCTGCTCTGGGAGAATATTTAGGCCAGTCCTCGAGACATAAAGGGGCTGTTTTTATGGTTAAAATTTGGTTTAAAGTTTTTGGTTGGGCACTTAGTTGTGACAATAAAAGTTTAGGGTAAGGGGCAAGTAAATGCATTTAGCCAAAATCCTTGATTATTCTCTCCAAACAGCAGCTTTGTGAAGTAGCACAAGTCGCATTTAGATGAGATAAATGCCATCACAAACACACCCTACTGTTGCAGCTATTTTTTAATGTTATCACATGATCTTTGTTGATGACAGGTAACAAGGAATGATAGAAATTCAAATCTACAATTTTCAGGGCACTCTGAGGAATTTTTGTCCAGGAATTTCAGTTAAAGAAGAGGTGAATTTCCCAAAAGGATAAGATAAGTACCAAAGTGACAAGAGTAGGAACTTTGTAAAATACAATACAGTTACCACCCAAGTATAGTAAAGTATAGATTATCTTAAAACTACATATTATAGATTGGTTTACCAAGTGAGGTTGTTCAAATTATGCTAGTTCTTTCAGATAATGTTCACCTGGTCAGAACAGGACTTTATTTCAGCCTGAAATGACTTGACATCAATATTGGATGAATTACCCACAAGTTTTTTACCATCATTCAAAAGATGAAGTCAGATGATGAAGAGGATCTTCTGACTTTTTTCCAGATAGCAAAATAAAGCATCTGATCCAAAAAACATTTGCATCCTTGGCCCCAGTCTGTCCCATTTACCTCTATGTCTGAAAAACTCCAGCTGACACCCTCTGGTGTTGCGTGACAGCCAGAGAGATCTTCTGTGCACCAGAACTGCTCCAAAAGCAGAAGTAGCATCTGATAATCATGCTGTATGTGAGCTGGACTTGGAAACACAAAAATGTGGCCCAGGTGTTACCTTGAATGACTTCTGCTTTTTTTAAAACATTTTTTAAAATTTGCAAATTATTATTTGGTAGAGACGTGACCCTCATGGCTGAATACACTTGGTGTTTCCCCTAACTTTTTAAATTAACATAACACCATTCAAATATTTTTGTGTCCAAAAGTTTGCCAGCTTCAGTCATACTTTGCATTATCACCAAACCAAGATAACATTGTGCCAGCCAGGTACAAATGTGAAATCCATTGTCAGTGTGTGCATGTTAGCGTTTAGTTCACTGCCTAACTTTACCCCAGTAAGATACAGCTTCAAAAAGCCCTTTGCACGACTGGGGACTTTTCTTTATCAAATCAAAATAATCACATACTTCAGTGTCTATTAAAGGTTTTAATGCCTTATCTTTTTCACCAGCAAACTGAACACCTGGTCTGTCCAGTTAAGTGGAATCTCACACAGGATTACAAGGCTTGAAGAAAAGCTGCCCTCCTATTTATGCATCGCTGTCAGCAGATAGTCTTTCCACAATGTCAGTCCATAATGTCACTGGGTAAACACATAAAGCAAGTTTATCTACTGGGTCAAAGATTTTTTTTTTTCATTCAGCTGTCATAATCACCTATCAAGACTTACAATCACCTTTTTATGAGTAATAGTCACTCAGAGCAGGTAGAATACTATATAGTTATTAGGTGAACAACAACATGTTTTCACTGCAGGGCAGATATCAGGCTAATCACAAGGAGATAGGTCTTATCTTTACTGTGTTCAGTCTGCCTGTGAAAACAAACGTAACCTTCATCAAGATAGTGAATTTTACACAGAGGGGGGTTGGTTAAGAGTGTAGACATTAAACTCTGCCTACAGAGGCCACAAGTGCTAGAGCTAAACAGTGCAAGTCAATAAATAAATGAATTTAATGTGTCGTATTTAAACAAACTTCAAGTCTTCAGCCACAGTAGTGGCTTTCTGCAGGCAAATGTACTTTGGCACAGTGTTGCTTCAACATGTCAACATTGCTCACAAGGACATAACTGACATCTTGACATTTAGCAGGTATATTGTTGACCAGGTTAAGTTTGCATGGTATGTTTGCATGCATCCTGGTTTGTCTGGGATACACGATGCATTTCATGTAAAAGGGTCGAGTCAAACCAGGGATCTTTGCAGTGGTGGAATAAAACATAAGTACTTTTACTTAAATACTGTACTTAAGTAAAAATGTTCTGCTTTTAACCATTTTAAACTATTTAAATAATTTTAATCAATACATTTATGTTAAATGAACTATTGTAGAACCAAAAAAAGCACAGTAAAGTCAACACTATTGGCTCTGGGTAATTTTGATGGCCTTTGCCACTATTTTCTGAGTTTTTACGAATCTAACAACCAACAGAGATAACACATTTGTCCTGTACAACGTAATCAAAATTAGCTTCACCTCAATTAATCAACAGTAAGAATAAACATAAGTAATAATGATCTGATGATATATAGTGTAACAGTGAGTCACATTTTTCTGCACAGAATACTTTTACTTTAAATACTTTTCATACATTTTTTCATAATCTTTATGTAATTTTACTCAGGTGACATTTTCAATGCACGCCTTTTATTTGTAGAAGTGTGAAGTAAAGGTATGAATACTTTTCGTATCATTAGACGTCATGTGTACCTCAGTTCTCCAATATTACCTTCCATCTTTTACAGGATAGTAAAAGCAAACATTGCATTCAGAAGGAAACAAATACTTGAGATAAATATAGTTCTCACGGAAGACTGTTAGGTCCCTTTTAAGTTTTGCCCAAAGGTTCATCATTTTTGTCTGAAAAAGGTCTTTAAAACCTCAACATGTTCAAAAATAATTTTTAAGGCTGCAGACTAGTACTCAAACAAATACATTTTTTAAACATGCAATGTCATTTAACTTGAAATAATACTCGTTTTCAATCTTAAAAATTGAAAGAAATTGTGTTTTGCTCCTGTGAAATGAGCAAAATAGTTTTCATAGCAGAGCGGTGTACTTGACCCGGCTGCGGCAGCCTCGAGGCAGCATGAACTTCAGCAGACAGCGTGAGAAGAAAAAACCTTCTTTGACGTCAGCCACGTTCGATTTCAACAGTCCAAGATGGCGGAGGTGAGCGGGTTGAGGAGCAGAAATCACTTCGAGCCCAACTGTAAAAACCGAGCCGTTGACGAAGGTAAACCGTTGTTGATTTTGAGAAATAGGTTTAGGATAGTGAGTCGAGTTGGTAGCCGAGGTGGGAGACGAAAATTTGAAGTGTTTTTCCTTTCTGTCGTCTTTTTCTTTGTGAGTGTCAAACTCTCCCTTTTCCGTTAGCCAGACGCTTCTGTTTTCAGTTGAGAGTCCCGGTGTGCTCTGCCAAATGCGGTCTCCCTGCCAGATTATGTCTCCTACAGTTTAAAAACATACGGTTTTAAGTGTGTTAACACTCTCCAAACTGTATTAAAAATAAGATAAATACATTTTATTTAACCCGTGTTTTCGCTATTTAAAAACAGGTCTTTCCCCTCTGTAACTTAACGTTAGGCTGAAAGCTGTTGTTTGAATCTGATTCTGACCCGGATACAAAATTTAACACAACACCTGTCGGCTCATTTGTCCGGGCCGTCACTTTCACCTGGCCCGGAGAGAACCAGCGGGTTGTCCGGGATCTTGTCTGTAATCATGCCTGTATTTGCACAGTCACCGTGTACTAGCTTCAGCTGCATCGTTTCTGAACTTTGAAACAGTCCGCGTTACACCGGTTTCCTCTAACGGGATGTCAGCCTAACTTACACACAACACATACGTTAATCTCCTCATCCCACTAATGAGTTTGGTATTTTTAAAAGCTCTATTATTAGTCTGTTCAGTTTGCCTCCAGACTTATCCGTGTAATTACGATGCTAATTTTGTCCTCTGAATACAGCTAGATACATAAGTGTGTGTGTGTGTGTGTGTTGTGTATGAAACTGAAAAGAGAGGGCTGCATTTTTTTCTGACTTTGTCTTTGTTATTTAAAATCAAAAGTGTTGTAGAAATAGATCTTTTAATGGTCAGTGTGAACAGTCTTTAGGTAGTAAAATGACAGCAGGTAAAACCTAGTTTAATGTCCATAAAGGATAGCCTGCTGTTGGAAACCAGATTTGAAAAAATATAAATGAACCTATCCTGTAATCACAACAAATTGGAAAAAAATAGGTTTAATTTCATTTACACTTTAATAATGTTGAACATAACTTAACACACCTGATACTGATTTTTCTTGCATGAAGGTATATACGCATTCCCCACCTAGCAGACTCAGTGTGGTGTCTATATCAGCTTAATATTTAATATCTTGATAAATGTTACTTAGTTACAATGTGGGTGGTAATAATTTCTGTGTTTCCAGAATTTTCAAAGCAATTATGATAAGTATTTTTAGTAGTTAATGTTCTTAAGCTTCAGCTTAAAGGTTATTTTCAATAACAGGATCAAGGTTACATATTAAGAAACCATTAAATGTAATGCACACATTTGTGAACTAGAGGAAAGGTGACTGTTGCAAGTTTCCTGCCTAAAATAATCACTAGATTCTTTTATTGGCATCAATAATAACTTGATAAATGATAAGTCATTGCAGTTGTGTTATTAAGAAAAGATAGCAACCATTCTATAAAATGTAATATTATTTCCTCTCTGGTATTGGAGCACAAAATAAATTGTCCAAACAAATCTATTCCAGTGCACTCCAAACTGTAGTTTGTAATTACTACAGACTACAAACTCTTCCTATTTCTATAAATTTGTGCATAGTGGTAATCTTATCACTGACTTATGGTTATGAGCCTCTTATCCTGATAACCCTTATGTCTACTTTCATACTGGCCAGCTGACTCTGTGGCAATAACATTCACTAACTGTGGCTGCTCCTAATCTGCACTTTGTTCTCACAGACTCCCTATTGGTCTGCTTGTTGCAATTGAACATTTGCCCTCTTTGACTCCAGTCCAGAGAGGCCGTGTCAGGTTGTCTTTTGGAGCTGGTGTGCAGGGAAGTCAGTGTACATGCATCTTAATGGGCTACAGTGAATGCCTCTTCCTATTTGTACATAACATTATATATGTAAAAACACATGTTGTTTTGTCACTTTAAGCTATTTTTTATTGTTTAAAATGCACAGCCTGGTTCCAACAAGGCTAGAAGAAGGTGTTGAAATCTCTGTTTTCCAAACACTAAAAGCACTAGTGTACCCTCTTAGACCCAGATGAAAATGTGGGATGTCATAACCAGCAAGACATCAGCAAAAAATGTACATAATCTTGCTTGTAGAAACTGTGTCACTGACTAGTTTACAGTAGTCTTAAAAGACTAAACTTCACTCCCAAAGATGCGTTAAGGTCTTTATTCCTTGACTAAATCTCTTGAAAAAGCCTCTTTAAAGAATTAAACCTCCCATATTTAGACAGCTGGCAAAGTTAAATGGACCATAGCCTTATCAGAGTGTGTTTCAGATATAGTGCAGGAGTCTAGGGAAGGGAGAGCTGAATTGGGACACACCGTTGAGATAGAGATAGCTTGTGTGGACCCTATACTCTTACCATGCATAGTTAAAGATAGCCCCTTTTCAGAGCTAAATGGATGCAAGACTGAATACATTAGTGTATTTATGTGCAGTGTTTTATGCTTTGTGTGCATGATGTACTGTCCAAACTCATGCCTTGGTAACTTGCTGTTGGGGTGTTTGGGCAGTAAAACATCTAGGCCAGTTAACATCTGCTCAGTGCCACCAGAAGATAAGAAATGATGTAGCTAATTTTAGTTCTGCCCTCATTTTCTACAATCTGTGGAGTAGGACAGTGCATTAACCACTTTACCATGAAGTGTGAGTATAGCCGGGAATGCACATATCAGCAGAGTTGATGTTTGTGCTTCCTTACATGCTTTTTTTTGTCTCTCACAAACACTCTGCTGCAATACAGTCTCCTTGCAGTCCCAGCAGAATAGTGTCTTTGTGTGGGTCGACTCTATGGCTGCAGTCTCTGCTACTTCATCCTACTGAGTGTGGCTCTGGATTTTAGGGAGGACCAGCACTGCCACAGACTGAGTAAATGTGCAGGGCTAATTTGTGTGCTGAGCAGATTACTGTAACTGCTTCATGCTTACAGCAGCTTCTCAAATACTAGCACAGCATTGCTGGTGTCCTTGGGAAAATTGCAACACCATTGGGTTGATCTCTGAATGTCCCATTTACAATTGTACTGTAGACCAAGAATATCACTATTATTGTCAAAACTGCATTCCCACCAGCTTAAAATGATCTCAGAATTTGACAGAGTCCAGATGCTGACATTGTGTTCAGGACATCCCCAAAAGCCTGTATTTCAACCATTAAAAGAAAAGAAGAAAATAACAGCATAACATCTTGAAGTCGTTGTCTGTATTTTAAACATTTACTAAGTCATGTTGGTTTAATAGTTGCAGCAGTAGATAGGACATTTTTGTCAAATTTTCTGATTTGTTGTTTTTCCATTGCTGTCACTGATTCTTGACTTAGACCAGTGGTTGGACGCTGCTCAGCACAGGGTTTTTTTCCGATGGAGAACTATTTCTTTTTATTAAAAAATGCTCATATTGAAATTTGTTATATGAGACTAGTCATGATTACTGGTTTTCTTGTTTTCTAACTTGGTAAATGTAATATCTAATCTATTTATTATGGCAAAGTTTACTTTATGCTGTGTTTGTTGCTTTTGAGGTGTGCCCTGTTGAGTCTTGTTGAGTTCTTTTCTCTTAAAATATTTCAATGAGCAATCCTTGATACTTGCTGTCCTACCTGTTCAGTGGACTATGTCAGCTATATGGAATGAGGGTAAGGCAAAAACAACCTATCATTGCTGAAACAGGGCAGTTAATATTCCCAAAAAGAGAGCAAAAGTTTAACTGAGTAGACTACCAAGAAAGATGCCCAGCCTGGTTTGTTGTGTTTATGTCATGTGTGTTGACCTCTTTTTTCCAAAATCACGGAGATATCTACACTGCTGATACATTTCTTAACAGGATTGTAAACACTGCAGTCTTTCTAGGTTGCTTGCGGTTACCCAGTGAGGTTCACACAGGTGCGCTTTGGAAATTTCCTTATAAAGCTATATCGTAAAGATGATGATTGACACTTTTACTTTGAATTAAGGATGTTGGATTGTTGATATTTTTATTGATATATCAGTGCAGCTTAATGGATTGTTATGCTGAAACAGATTTGTCAGTTATCACAAAAATCTTAAGTTTCAGGCCTTAACATAGTGCTGTCAAGATACCTTACTCATCTGTATGCATAGTTGCTTGGTTCAGCAAACTTGCTTCTACTGCAGTTGTGGCACTGTGACAGGAAGGAAGTAATCTTGCAGTTTTAGAGGAGTCATGCACTTTTGGTTTCAAGGAAAGACTTCCAAGGAGAAGAAAAATGTAAAAATGCTGTTCTCTTCTTTTTTCTAGTGTCCTTTTTGTTGGCCATTTGTGATTTTCAGCACAGGGCTATTTTCGAGCTTGACCTAGATGTGTAGACTAGAGAGGATAACAGTATTTAGAACAGTACAAAATGCTGGAAAGATTCCCATCTATAATTTGACCACACAAAAGGCATTTCACTTTCCCTTTAACTTCTAGGAGCAATTACCAGTTTTGCACATGTAAACAAGCCTACAACAGTAAAATCTATTCCTGAGAAGAAAAAAATATTGTCACTACATAACACTACCTCCACATTCTTGTCTTTCTTCTCACCTCGTGACCATTGTCTGTACACTAACATGCAGCATGCTGTTATCTAACCAGAGTAATTTTATCTTTCTCTCCTCTTTGTCCTGTTTTCTACAGACTTAAGTGGCATTGAAGATGTCCCCATTTTCCGACAAAAATCGAGGCCTCCTTTAGCCAGACCAGAAGACCTGGAGGAGGATTTGCTTCCCAAGACCACAGCCTCGAACGCAGGCAAAAATGCCACACTCACCCCCTCATTGGATGATGAAATTCAAGATGAAGGGGTAAAGTTTTACCGTGTTTCCTGCAATGGTATTTTCTATAAACAAGTATGTGTACCATATCTGTAGCCGCAACTCAGAGTTTTTGTGTCACTATTTCATTCTTTTTTATGTATTTGAAGTACTTAAGAGAAAAATACAAATATTCTGCCATCTTTGTGTATTCTTGCACCAAAAAAATTTCCATTGTGGTGTCTTGGTTTTCCATGAGGCCCAAAGATTGTGTACTTGTTGTTTTATTGGTAGATCGTAGCTCGAGATATTCAGTTCCCTTCTATGAAACCCGCTTCATCACCAGTGTAATAACATAAACCCCTCTTGATGCCAGGAAAAGCCCTGATTGATTGCAAACTAATGTCTTCAGGCTGACATAGAGGAGGAAAAGGCCAGGCCCATCCAGATCGTCCTGGCCAACGAAGATGAGCACAGCTTTGAGCTGGATGCTGCAGCACTGGAGAAGATCCTGTTGCAGGATCACGTGAAGGACTTGAATGTGGTGGTCGTGTCTGTGGCCGGGGCCTTCCGCAAGGGCAAGTCCTTCCTGCTGGATTTCATGCTGCGTTACATGCACAGTCAGGTAAGATAAATAATGTGTGATTTTCAGTCTGTTTTCAAACATAAAAAGGTTTGTGCATTATTAGGAATATAGAAAGTTTTTTTCCTTCATTTGTATATGTCTTTGCATAGGCTGGAACTGGGGAGTGTGTTTTACTTGTTCACAGTATTCACTGAAATGAAAACTTTTATGGTGACGTATCAGATGTTTTTTTGTTAAAGAAACTGCATTGTCATTATTTAGCATTTTAAATTGATTCACCCAAAAATGAACCTTAACCAATATAAGGGACCCATAGTTACATTATGGCGGACATAAAACATGTTTTCTTGACTGCTACATGTTAAAGAGGTATGTATTGATCAATTGTAATTGTTCATCAATTTGTTATTACACTAATTCTGAAATGCTGCTTAAAGTGTGTTTAGCATAAGCCAATTAAACATAAAACAGCTCACCTTCTCCCTGTGGCCTTAATATTGTGTAACATCACAGTCAGCAGAGACTGTGAAAACATGTAGGACAGATGAACTAGCACAGCAGGTGAGAATATGACCAGCTCTTGTTTGTGTACAAGAATGTGATGAGCTTGGACAAAGGCCTCCTGTTCTGTCTCATACGGAGATCCTTACTCAACTAGGTGAGGTGCAGCAAGTTTTATGAATAAGATAGGGTGGTGTAACTGGTTTCAGATTTTAAATTGGGAAACTCATTTTGAACTCGATGAGCTTCATATAGTCATAAATCAGGCTTAACAAGAGTTTCAGTTCAACACACCTGATGGTTCCCATGTGGTTACATGTCTTTGAAACAATGTCTGTAATTACAATTTACACAGAATGGTACATTACACACACACACAGTCAAAACAAACAAACACTCACCTTGAGTATATCCATCAGACAACTGTGGGGCTTGCATGGACACAAGTATCAACAAGTAGTCCTTCAGATTTTTTGGCAGCAGCTGGACACCCAGAAACGGCCAGGATCACCTTACACTCACTTGCACATACTCCCTCTTACACACAGACACACACAGAGCACTTAAAAAAACTAAAACACACACAGGAGGAAAGCTGGAGGAATGTTAGGACCCTTTCTCACAGCTGTTGAGGAGCATGAACAGTGACATTCATGCAAGTCTGACCAGACCGGCATGTGTTCACATTTTTTTCACCAAACAGTGATGTCATTAGTTCAGTGGTTCTTAGTATTTAGTTGTTTGCAACAGTTCATGTTACAAACAGTGCTAATATTATTGGACTGCTGTTATACATGATCAAATTCCAAATAAGATCATAAGATCTGTCATGAGATCCTGTTCAGGTGTTCAGCACTGATGTCAAGTTTTCGTAACCAGCAATCAGTGTTCATGCTTACTTTGCCTTGCAAATTCTGTATTTGCTTGTGAAGCTTTCTTGTGAATTTCCTATTTGTGGTCAGTGACTCTTCTCACTTCCCAGCCATAAGCACAAACAAGGTCACAATGTGCTGCTTTTTACTTTCACCTTGTTGTTTTAAAAATTGTATCTGAGCGTTTTTATTGATTAGGGTCTTAAAAGAACAGTCTCTGCCAAATTAACCATTAAATCTTGATTTTGAGCTGGTCATTTTTGTGCTGTGTTGTCAGTCTAAAATGGAAGTCTTGTGGCGTGCGCCATTAGTCTTGTTTTAATGGGAGCCACATTTCATTTTGTGTCTTCTAGAGTGATCTGTTTACCCCTGTTACTATGTAAACTATACGCTGTAAAAACACGAGAGTGTTGGGATAACCTGTTTTGAGTGTAATGCTATTGGCAAATAAAAAACTAAAGAGTACAGACTTTTACCAAGGTCTAATAGTCAATTCACTTAGTTGTTCCTTTCTCTTTCAACATTGTGCTGGTAGATGACTGGTTACTTAAATAAGGATGTAAGGAGGCTGCACTACAACACATTATTTAAAAAAACGGATTTAAAAATCTGTCTCTTTGGCCCCTCACACTTTTTACCCCTCGCTCACTCCTCACTGGTTCTCTCTGCTGCAGAGTGAGTCGTGGATGGGAGGTGATGATGAGCCACTGACAGGGTTCACCTGGAGAGGAGGCTGCGAGAGGGAGACCACAGGAATTCAGATCTGGAGCGAAGTCTTTGTGGTCGACAAGCCTGATGGCAGCAAGGTAGGCAATTATTAAGCAAACAGAACTATGAGGACTACAGTTGTTATCACATATGGCTAAAACTGAATCCTAACTGTTACTTTTTTCTGTACTTGTATAAAAAAGGAAATAAGAGGTTGGCTTAAGTTTAATTGCATGTCATTCTAACAGGTTGCTGTGCTCCTTGTTGACACTCAAGGAGCATTTGACAGCCAGTCCACAATAAAGGACTGTGCCACAGTGTTCGCCCTCAGTACGATGACCAGCTCTGTACAGGTGAGGATTATAACATGTCTTGTTTGGTGGAAAATCGTGAATCAACATTTATATCTCATGTAATTTTTGTTTATTTATTTTCAGGTGTACAATCTTTCTCAGAACATACAGGAGGACGACCTGCAGCATCTGCAGGTTGGTGTCATTTCTTCTCCTCACGGGAAAAAATGCACCAAAGTCTCTTCAGTAGCTTCTGTTCTCTGATCAAAATTCTGTTTTTCTCTCAAATGTAGCTCTTTACAGAATATGGCCGGCTGGCCATGGAGGAGATCTACTTAAAACCTTTTCAGGTATTTCCTCCTTCTTTTGACTACTTGTAATTTTGAACATTAATGAAGTCATTATAATAATAATGGAAGCTGTGCACCATTTGGCCTGAGCTTTGTCAATGAAAATCCAACTATTCAGTTAAACACATGACTGTGCAACAGGTCATGCATTTTTACAGAAGATAAGGGGATTGTCAAAATAACAGTAGAATATAATATTAACACAACATCAGTGTTTCATTTCAAATATCAAGATTATCATCTACATCCCTGTGTAAGAACAATTAGTTATTATTATCTCGTCAAATATAATGTGTTTAATTGTGTTTGATGTTGGTGTGTTTCAGTCCCTGATGTTCCTGATTAGAGACTGGAGTTATCCTTATGAACACAACTACGGACTGAAGGGAGGCAACAACTTCCTTGAGAGAAGACTGCAGGTGAGACTCATTTTTTTTACATTTGTTTTCTTTTTAAATACAGGTTGCTATAAAACAATATTCTGCATGTTGTTGACAGTGTTTGTAGAGTAGGTCACACACCCACTGCTTTGTCAAAACACACCACACCTCACTGAAAAGCATAGACATACTTAGTGTCATCATCTGATGAGGTGTGCACAAATTTACTTGGCACATCATGAGTACACATTCGCACATGAGTCAATGCACACTTTCACTGTGAGAGCATCGTCTGCTGACACAGGTGAAGCAGAACCAACATGAAGAGCTACAGAACGTGAGGAAGCACATCCACTCTTGCTTCTCCAACATCGGCTGCTTCCTGCTGCCACATCCTGGCCTCAAGGTGGCCACCAACCCGAACTTTGATGGCAGGCTGAGAGGTGAGAACACAGGGAACAGACACATGTACTAATAATACCTAAATAACTAATGACTAATAACTAATAACTAAAGCATGCTGGAATGAAAAGTTTGTGCTCCATAGGACAATTAAATTAAATTAAATTTTTGTGTTTCAGACATCGATGGGGATTTTAAGAGGGAGCTGGCTAAGCTGGTACCTCTCCTTCTTGCACCAGACCAGCTGGTAGAGAAGGAGATTGGAGGCAACAAAGTCACCTGCAGAGATCTTCTGGAGTACTTCAAGGTCCTGTCCAATAGTTTTCAAACTAATAGTTCACTGCACACACAACCTAAAATGATACACCCTGACATATAATTAATCATTTGACAGATTAAAAGAAAAAAAAACAGCTTTGGAGTAAATTAACCATGCAAAATGGATTTTAGTGTTTAAAAAAAATAATTTGAAATGTAAATGGAGGATGAACCAGTGACACTACTTACCAGCAGTGTTATGATTTTTGCCAACTGATTATGTATTTAATATTGCCAGATCACACCAGATCACACCAGCCTTGTGCTTGTTCCGCGAAATCAATTTCTGTATTATTTTCATTCCTCCAGGCCTATATCAAGATCTACCAAGGTGAGGAGCTGCCTCACCCAAAGTCCATGCTGCAGGTTGGTTACTGTCTCAATACTGAAGGTTTTTATTTGTCAGGGTCACAGTTTTTAGGTTTTAACTCTCATCGCCTTTGATCATTAGAGCCTGCAGGTCATCTTAACGTCTTTCTGTTTATCAGGCAACTGCAGAAGCCAACAACCTGACTGCTGTGGCAGGAGCCAAAGACTTGTATAGCAAGAACATGGAGCTGGTAAAGACATGTCTTTCTTTCATAATTAACTTGAATGAAGCTGCCAAAAATATCAGAGTGTCATTTAGGGACAGCAAGCTGTTGTCATGGTTGTGCAAAAGGAACTAGTAAATACAATATAATACAACAAGAGTTCAGGCCACAGGACAATTTGAATATTTGTTTTGCCCTAAATATTTTCAGTCAGTCACACTTTATTCTGTTACTTGAACTGTGGGACTGTATGACTGTCCCTTACAGGTCTGCGGTGGGGACAAGCCATACATTGCCCCCGCTGACCTGGAGCGCTGCCATGAGGAGTTTCGCCAGCACTCTGTGAGTTTCTTCCGCTCCGTCAAGAAAATGGGCGGGGAGGAGTTCTGCCAGCGCTACCAGAACCAGCTGGAGGCAGAGCTGGACATGGCATACACCAATTTCTCAAAGCACAACGACGGCAAAAATATCTTCTACGCAGCACGAACGCCCGCCACGCTTTTTGCAGTCATGTTTGTCACCTACGTGGTGTCTGGAGTGACAGGCTTCATCGGTCTGAGCACCTTAGCAGCGCTGGCAAACCTGGTCATGGGCGTGGCACTGCTGTCGCTCTGTACCTGGTCGTATGTGAAGTATTCTGGAGAGTTTCGGGAGGTGGGAACGATGATAGACCTGGTGGCTGAGACGCTTTGGGAACAGGTGGGTAATCAGTGTGTGTGTGTGTGTGTTTGTGTTTTACAGGTTAATCTACATGGTTTGTCTTTAAGGTCAGCACTATTAATGAAGTATAATGGTTGTTAGTGCTGTTATGGTATTTAGGCATTAAGATTAAGTTGTCTTGTTTAAGCTCTGAATGATACACAGAGTGGCAGATGTGGAAATTTGGAAACGTGTGAGACATTATAGCAGATGTTAGTTAATCAAAGATTAGATTCACATTGTCAGCCGTGTCTCCTCAGCGCTGTTTGGAGAAATGTCTGACTGCACTCACTATCATTATGCCACCAGAGGAAAAAACACTGTGGCTTGTTTGTATTTCTGTAAATCAGTCACATTCCTCTTTTTTCAGAGGTGACCTTGCAAAAAAAATAACGTTACATGCAATGGGGAAGAGAATAGCAACTGCAGTCTGTTATTTCTTTACTTACTTGCATTATTAAATGTCTGAAAATCGTGAAAACTAGTTGTTTACAATTTAAAGGTGATGTGTTTCTGTTGAGTCTTTGCAGTCCTCTGAAACATAAACACACCTTCAAACTTCAGAGGCTGAAACCAGCTAATGTTTGTTCAAGTGCAAATTAGTTATAAAAACACTGGGCAATAAATCTTTTTTTTCTATCAAGTAATCGCTGTATTGTTTCGGCCCAAAGTACACACATAGTTTGGCCACCAGGGGGCACTAATGGGTTTATTTTTTTAACTAAAAATTGTCTCACTCAATACATTTAGTTCCTAATCACAAATGGTCAGAAGTCACATTGTAGGGAGCCTTATCAGAATTTTTTTTTTGTTTTTTTTTTGGTTACGGTTATTTCTTAACAGTATTGTTTCATGTTGTGGCCAAGATAGAGAGCAGCAGTGTATATTTGTCCAAATTACTGCATGCTTTTTTTTTCTTTTCTTTTTTTATGAGAGTTATGTGTGAAGTTGTTTAAAAATGTTTAGGTTTTTAAGGTTGTTACTGCAGACATAACGATGATCTGACCTGAGGTTTGTTGTATTAATGAAAACTTGGTATTGGTTCTGGTGAAAGTCATAGCTTAAAACAAGTGTCAAAATACTTTTAAGTGACTGACATTTTTTTTATCTTATTTAATACATCATTTATTGTTGATGCCATTGGTTTCCAACATAGTTTTTCTATATAATCTGATTTTTACCTTAAATTTCCTTTCTTACCTTTTATTTATAGGTGTTCAAACACCTGAAAAACAAGAACCCGTCTATCAGTTTTTGTTCCCTTCTTTCAATTACATGTTTATGATTTTCTTCTTTGTCTTCATATTCCATCTTTTGTCTCACAAACACTTGAGAACCACTGTTTCATTTCTCCTGTCAGTCCTTCGTCTCTACTGAGACTCCATCAGCACCCACTTTTATTTGCTCTCACTCTTTCTTTGATCCTCCGTCAGTTGTTGACCTGCAGACTTTACTCAGTAGAACAAATATGAAGCCAGTCTGTTTGTTTCTGATCTATCTTGAGTTTGATGAATGATTGGGATTCAAAACAAATGCAGCCCTCATGTCTCCTCTGACTTCTCCCTCCTTCCTCTTTCGTCTCTCCTCCACCCTCCCCTCCTTTACAGAAGACAATCAGAAAGGTGAGAGGTGTCGTGTCCCTTTTCTCTGACATCCTGCCTATTTTCTTTTTCTATTTCTTTTTTACTTCCCCTCCTCCTGCTTAATGTCATTATGTTCTTTATTTGTTTGATGAAACGTAGACAGAATACTCATTTTTTGACCTCTCCTCCTTTCCTTTTAATATCTATATTTATCCATATCTATATTTTTCCTTAATTCCTCATCTAAATTTATGGATTTAACCTGTGTCTTATCTTTTTTTCCCTCCATCTGCTCCAATGTCTATCTGCCTCTCAGTCTTGTTCCTTGTTTAACTCTCAGGTTCCTCCCTGCTTTCCTCAGGTGTTTTTCAAACTTTTGGACCCTGTCAGGAGCCGCCTGGCTTGGCCCATCTCTTTCCTCCCTTCATTCCCATCAGGATTGACACTGGGACTTGCAGCTTTTTCACCTCTCAACAACAACTACAAGAAAACTAAATAGCTGCTGGACGACCGGCAGATTCACAGACTGTTACGCATATTTCTCAGATTGAAACTTCTGCAGTTAGCTGGCTTCTTTATAGTTAATTTTTCAGTCCACTGGTGCTGGATTCTTACACTTAAACCCTGAGACCGTCAGTCTGGACCTTCTAAACTTCACTGAATGTATCTGAACACCGGCAGGCTGTGCCATGTCTGGATCTGACCGACTCGAAGCCTGCCCAAACGGTTATTAATGATCTTGGATGGCTCATTTCTTTTTCTTTATTGTTCTTGCTGTTAAAGAGTTTTTGTTTTGTTTTGTTTTGTTTTGTTTTGTTTTGGGGTTTTTTTTCAGATGTGTTGTGAAGTTTCTGTTATCAGCATGTTGGAGACTGCATCCTGATTTTGTTCCTTTTACTTTACCTCGATGATTTTCTTCCCTAACCTCTTTTCTTTTCAGTTTCTTTGTCCCATTTATTGACTGTTTTCAGACAAGTAAACTTGATTTGTTCTCTCACAACATCCTCTCTCTGTCTTCTCTCCCCTTCAGGTTTTGAAGCCGTTAAGTGAACAGTATATGGAAGACAACGTCAGACAAACAGTGGTTAACTCAATCAAAGCCAGCTTGACAGAACAGGGCTCGCAGCACACCAAGTTAAAGACTCACTGACACTCTTCCTCTTCCCCTCCTCCCATCATGTTCATCACCCTCCCGCCCACTCGCTCAATGTGTTCAATCCTAGAACTGTGGAACTAGTTCAACACCAAAGCTGACCCTCTTTCAATCCCTTTCAAACGCCCATCACCACCACCATCGTTGCCCCATCTTTATTTGTTCTTGTGGACCTGTAGGCTCCTTGCGTTCCCTGCTCTTCATCGCCCCCCAGTGCCTCAGAGCAGCAACTGCATGTTCAGGTCATGAGAGGACTGAGCAGAGCAGCAGGCAGCAGGGCCTCTTGCCAAAACAGGACCTGAAGTACTGTCATCTTCTCCAGTGTGCCATGCTGTGATAGATGCATCTTGAGTTGTAATGCATACTGTAGGCTTACACACACTCACACACACACTGACACACACACACTGACACAGAAACACACACACAGAGACTGACATCTATGCTGAAAGCGGACTGTATTTGCTTCAGGAATGAGCAGTAATTCAGGGAAAACTGACACCATCGTGGGCAGCTGTTATCAACAATGGATGCAAACTAAAAACCCTTTTCTGTACTATAAATGGTTTTGTCTCACAGGTCAGAGTTTAATTTACTTTCTCTTCAGCCTGTTTATTCTTGTTTCCATCAAGCACAAGCTACTAAGTGACTCAGAAAACTAATAATGAGGTGATTATTAGAGGTTCCTTTTGATTTTTTTATTAAAATTAGGAAACAGATTCGATTCTACTAAATTGAAAGTAAGTTGAGAATCTTGTCAAGGACAAGTTGAAAGGAAAAATGTTTTAACTGTCAAATGGCCAGCATGTCGTGGTCCGTGTGTCTCCAACTAATCTGAGCAGGAAACAGATGTGTGCAGGAAATCAAGCAAAACTGTATTTTTCTTCTTCTAACATAGGAGTAGATCACTTGCCTGCCTTCATTCATTCATTTCTTCATGCTTAATTTAATCAAAACCTTTTGGCTCAGGTTGCCTCTCAGTCCCTCTTTGTGTTTCCCTTTAATATTTTGTGATATTTTGTGATCCTGAAGAGAATGGTAGGAAGCCTCGAGTCTCTCAGCCAATGCTTGATCTGTTTTTAATTAAGAACTGCCATGTTTTATCTGGCCTTTAGTGTCTTGTAGCAGACCTGCCAGTGCTTGGCCCTCTATATGGCGTTAAGGTACTATGTTTTAGCATTAAGCTAGCTAAGAATATTTTGCAGCCTAGGCGTCTGTAGTTGGGTAGGCAGGAAAACCGTCTTTTTGAACCATTTCACTGCCTTTTCATTAAAGCCACACTAGACCTGTTTCACTCACACTTTTAAGAGCTACAGGCCGTAAGTTTGATTCTTGCTTCAGTGGAGTTAGAGATACTGTGTAGATCTTTAAAGCTCAAACTCAAATAGTTTGAATGTTGGAAGTATGCATCTTTGCTTTCCCGACAAGAGTGATATCATTTATATCTGTTGGATAAATAAGCAGCTACACAGCCAGCAGCTAAGCTTAGCTTAGCTTGTGTAAAGCCTGCACACAGGCTGGTTGTGTAGCTGCTGTGTAGCTTTCTCACAGTTAGAAGTTTGCCTTTATCAGTACCTTTCAAGCTCAATAACCAACAGTGTCTATGTCTCATTAAAATTCATGCACAAGCCTAAGTGTGAAAATGACAACATGTTCTCAGCTTAAGTTGCCCGATAAAAACCACAAATGACCTGAGTCAGACTATTTCTTTTCTCCTGTTTCCCATTTTAATGCTAAACTAAGCTAACAGCCTGTTGGCTGTAGCATCATAATAAGCTGACAGATATGAGAGTGGCATTAAACTTCTCATCTAACTCAAGTAAGCAAATCTTCCAAAATGTTTAACTATTCCCATAGAACAGACAAGATATCTGAATGTCAATCAACTTTATCTCTTTCTTTAGAAAAATGTACAATCAGCCGAGTGGTGATAATTAAATGTGATTATTCCATAGTAGGAACCCAACTTAATGTTAGTATATGAACTGAGCCTTCCCCCTTTTTTTACTTTGTTCAACAGCTGCTTCACATCTGTCTAAGTTCTTTTGCATTGATTCCATCCACATAATTTCCTCACCTCAAGCGCCAGTCTCGTACTGTACAGTCTGTGTTCACATATTATATATCGGGCATGTATGTTGAATTAAACATTTAAATAAAGGTTATGTACATTTTGTAGTGAATCAGTTAAAAATGGCTGTCTTGATCAACTTAAACAGTCTGTGGTTTGTTTAAGAATAAGTTGCTGCTGTAGGTTTACACTAGTTTTCTCTCATCAGGAGAGATGTTAATGGAAACGTAGTGTGAAAACTTGGAATCTGAGGGGAAATTTTTTTTTTGATTGTGACGAGTGGGTTGGACACAATGTCTGTCTGCCTTTTAAAGATATCTCTGGTAATTTATTTTTGAATAAAATGTTTACCTTAAGTACAAATCATCAATTTAAATTCCTTGGCTCCTTTTTGTCTTTTATTTTGTGGAGATCATCTCGTGGAATATTTTGCTTTCTTCTTTGCTTGCACAGATTTAAAATACAAGCACACAGTCCTCACAACACATTCATCTTATGTCTCCAAACCAGTTATCTACAATATGCAACATATCTTCAGTCATTAAACTCTCACTGCAAAAATCTAAGGTTCAGGTGTATTTGCATCATTAGTACAAAGGCAGCTGCTCTTTACTGATGTTTGATTCTAACATCTTTAAGGAAAATATAACTGTAAATAAAAACATTACCTGAAAAGTGTCTGCAGTACTCTAGATTTCAGCCCCAAGTATTGTTTGCAGGATATTTATTGCCTGAGAGGTGAAACTGAGGGCAAAGACACAAGGCTTTAAACAGTATTTTTCTAAAAAATGCATCAAAGGACAGTGTGAAAGGTGTCTACCATAAATATATAAACATAAGAGAATTATTAGCTTTACACATTTATATAAAAGTTTTTAGTCACTGTGTTTTTTTAGGCCCTAAACTTTGTTCTGGTCGATTGAAAGCCACTGCAAAATACCTGCTCAGCACAAAAGAGCAGACAAACAGGTACAGGCACAGGTAGATGCCAGGTGGTTTTGAAGGCATCATCCACTTTGGCCTCTAAATTTAAAGCACGTTGCAGGCTGAGACACATGCGCTTGAGTTTTAATTCAGGCCTCGAAGCAGACTGATTGTTACTAAACAGAGGCTTCTTCGGGTCACTCTGCTCCGATACAGAGCTTTACATAACTGAACTTACACGATGAACTGCATTGCTTCATTCCTAAGCTGATAACTGCTAATCTTTTCCTTGTGTTGCCTCTGCATGTGACTGAATAATGAAGTTAAACCATTCAGCGGGAAATATAACCCAGAATCTCAGAAAAATGAAGCCCTTCCTCCTCTTTCTTTTGTCAGTGATCATGAGAAAGGTCAGTGATAGAGCAAACCAAAGCTCAAAGAAAACTGCTCCTCAATTTTATTTCTACGTTTCATAACAGACAACATTCTTCATTACCAGATCATGTCTGACCTGATCATCTGCTGAGATGCTGATCCATGCATTTCCAAAAAATGACCAACAGGAGGAGCCAGATTCATAAAAATGCAGTTTTATTTTATCACAGAATGGTTTTAAGCTGCAACATACAAAGTGTGATTGATAAATTTAGGGCCTGAGGTAGAAGGAGAGGAGTCTTATAGCTCAGCTCTGAGTGATTATGCAGAGTTCAAAAGAATGACTTGGGGTATTTCTGTTTTCTGTGATTTCAAATTAAAAGTCACAACTGTCTGAGAAATCAGACATCGGTCTTCATGCGGTCATTTCTGAATGTGATTTTAACTCCAGCGTCACTCAGACTACAACCTCTTCCAGGATGAAGGAGGAGCTCAGTGGGGCCGTTTCTACAGTGATGATGACGTCACTGTGTTTTCTTGACAGCCCAAGAAGCCGACATCTTTTCTATAATCGACTCCTCCTAGCTTAGGCCATGAACTTCTCAATCAGCCCTCGTCAGTAACATTTTAATGGCCCATGCCAGACTCCCACACCAACCAAAAACACAGAAGAACAGACCAACATTGGGGTTTTAGACAAACAGGCCGTTAGGATGTGTGCGGCTGGTTTTATGGATTTACAACTGAGGCAGACTTTAAAAAGAAACACATAAAAAGGCCATTTATATGCAAAAGGAACAAACACGTAACACTGACTGGCATATGGCCTTTTATCCTCCCCCCGCATTCATAACAAAGAAACTCAGCGAGAGCAAAAGAGGTAAAGTTTGAAAAACATAATAAAAACTACTTGTGATATAAAACTTATCTTACATGAGAACAAGTTTGATGAGAGATGTCGCAGGCTCAAGAGCATCTCCTAATCTTTCTAACAGTTCAGTGCTGAATGTCACTGAAAGCTGCATATTTTTCTTTTTGTTGCGCTCAAACATGGCAAAATCTCTCATGTTTCTGAAGGAAAGACACAGGTAATAAAAACTTTAAACTGAAAATTTAACTGTTTCTATTTGGTAAATCAAGAGACAGAACATGTTTTTTTTTTAGATAAACCAAATTCAGTAACACTGGTACAACTTAATCTAAAACTACAGAACAGAAAACACCGCTCTCTATCACAATGAATACACTGCGGTTAGTCACCCAGATTAGCTCTTACATTCTTTGAGAATTTACTCATTTGCGATAAGGAGGCTCATACAAACACACACACACTCACACTCACAAACAACCACACACACACATGACCCGAGTTAACACTAAAAGTAGAGTAAGCTAAGTGGTTTCTAGACTTTTGACGGGTCAAGACCTCCCTTCAACATCACTTCTCCATGTTGTCTTTGTGTATTTGGTTTGATCAGAGTTAAAAGCTGCAACAGTTCAGAGTAACATGACACTCGTGTTTCATGTTTGATTTGCTAACATTAAAAAAAAAGGTCAAGTTGAGGATCACAGTTTACAAATTGGTGAGTTAATGTTTGTTAATGTGGACGAACCAAACACCAGAATCCAAGAGCCTCATGTAGAAACAAATGTGAGACTTAATTTACACACCATTACTTTATATTTAGAATTTGATTGTTTAAAAGAAAGTGAAGGAGATTTATAACTCACTGTTAAATAATAAAATGTGACATTTTTTTGTTACTTTTTATAATTTTGTGCAAAAGACTATTTTGTGAAAGAGGCTCTGGGATAAAATGTACAGACCGTCTTCATTAACACTGATTAATTTTAAGATATTAAACACACCTTGAGGAATTTCTGCTGTCTGCTAAGTGACAAGTCCACTACACTGTTGGTTTTGATTTGCTTGTGAAGTTGCTGACTGCTGACTCATCAATTTATCTCAGAGAAACAAGCTGTTTGATCAATGGTGTCGATTGGAGAATATTCCCCAAGAAACACATCTTTGAGCCAAAAAATGTAAAAAAAAAATTAAAAAATCCATAAAATGCTTCAACTTAGGCAGCAATGGCTGGATGAGACGAGACTCTTTGTCCACTTGAGAAATCATGACGTCCCCCAGTCTGCTGTGCTGTCTCTACTCTCCACTCAGCTGCAGGTTGTTTTAAAGGACTGAGGTTGTCCAGTTGTGGAAAAAAACATTCTCCCATGAAGTGTGATGACAGCTGAAGGGCAGGAAGTGAACTACTCTACGTCTACTGAAGGATCTGCTGGAGATTTTAGATCATGGCCCTGAAAGCAAATGAGACAGCAGCACCCAGCGCCAAGCCCAGGGACAAGAAGAAGGCCATGATGGCCCCCGCCGTCTCTGCCTCATGCGGATCCACTTTCCTGTGCAGAGACAACAGAGGGACAAAACCCATTAGGAATGAGTGTTTTAATGTTAAACAGCTGCTTGTTTTATAATATAAACACAGCAAATCGAAAGGAATAGTTCAACATTGTGGGAAAAAATGCCTTTTCACTTTTTTTACAAACATTAGACAGGAAGAGGTTATTAATGATGGGGTTTTTTTAGGTTGTGAGATGAGTTTGAGCATTTCATTTTAATATATTCTTCATGTATTTTACTATGTTGCATATTCAAGTTTTTGTTTATTCTGTGTTTTGCCTGGGTGCAGGACAAACTTCTCTTTGGGGACAGTATGATATATATACAATTAGAGTTTTAACTGACCCCTCTTGAGCCTTTATGGCCAGAATGTCACCACAGCCCAGATCTGGTGTTCTCAGCATATCTTGGCTTAGCATATAGACTGGAAGTATCAGATTTCACACAGCTTCTTGTAGAACCACAGAAGATTTTATACAACTTCTTTTCACATCTGTAGTAGAATTTCCCAAATCCTATAAACAGGCTTTGATGTGCAAAATCCCTGGAATTCCCCTTTATGGCACAAACAAGAGAGTGAGCTCAACTTTCTCATCTTATCCTCAGAGGAAATCATTTAAGAACAAAGCTGAGCCTCTGAGTCATCTGCCACATGTAGCAATAGTCAGTCTTAGTTAAGACATTTCCCCCAAGTGTAGTGTGTTTTTGTGTGTGTGTTTGTGTGTTGTTCTCACTTGGGTCCATAGCACATGCAGAGACTGGCCAGGTATCCATTGGAGAAGGAGAAGACGATCATGAAAATGATGTACAAGGCATCATGGTGGAAAAACACAGGGAGGTGGTGACGCGGCTGGACGTTACACAGCATGAAGAGAGGGATGAAGATGAGCCGAAGAGCCACCAGAACCGGGAGCCAGATGCTGTCTTTATTGGGCTGGAGAGAAGCACAGCGACATTAAGGGAACTTAGTTACATAACTGTTCAATAAAAAAAAAAAACCTCATTGGAAACCAAGATCCCAATCAACGTTGTCACATGATTATTATTGAACTCACATGGTCCTCGAGCAGCTGACTGTTAACCACACTAATAAACAATAAGCTGCATTCAAGTGCAGGTCAGAATGGGTTGACAAGCTGTACACAGTTTGCACAGAATGAATTGACTCAATTTTAATTATTTCCTCTGGATTTCAGCAAACTTGACCTGGCTGTTAATTTGTTATTTTGTAAACAAAGTTTCAAAAACAGTGTTCAGATTTCACTGAGGGCTTCTTAGCAGTTTATCCAGATGTGCACATAAAGGAGGAGTGAGCAAACCTCCAAATCACTGCAGTCACTCCTCTCTGACCACTAAAACCACTTCCTTTACACAGCTAACACACGCACACACACACACGCACACACACGCACACAAACACACACACACACTCATTTCTCCAAACAAACCTCTGAATCCCTGATCTAAACAACAAAATTTGCCTCCCTTATTTTAATTCAAAATCCAAGTTATCTTTTCAAAAATTTTACGTTACAAGCCAAAAGCTTCAAATAAAGTATCAATATAAACATCTGCTGTACAAACCCATACTAAAACTTTTGACACAGTTATTCTTATTAAACTAAAAGGCAAGCATGTTTGTAAACCCGAGTGTTGACCTGCATGAGGTAGAGGTTTCACAGAAAAGCCAACTAGTTGACTATTAAAACCACCTGTCAGCGTTGTTCGTTGTTGCAGACTAATTGTTCCTCTGTGGTTTTAGAAAAGTGCAGTACTAAAACAGTGGCAATGCATGTGCAGATACGCAGCTGGTGGCGCTGTGATGAGATGTTGTAAGTCCTTATTGCGCTTAGGCACTCGAGCAGCAGACATGCTAGAAGTCTTTAAACCCCCCCCCCCCCAGATCAGTTTCAGCTGATACTGTTTCATGCAACCTGCTCCAAAATCCTAATCACAGCAACATTGCTGCAAACTAAAACATTTTGAAATGTTCCTTGCCTTGTTACAATGGAAATAGTGGCAGGAAACACTGTATCCACAAAGCCCTGACGCTATTAGGTGGGTACAACAATTTTCCTGAGAATATATTCATTAAACCAGCAGGAAATGTGTCAGTGACCCAACCTGTGAACAAGTTACCTGGCTCTCATTCCGCAGAGGAAGCCCAATTCTTTAGAAAAAGTCAGACAGACTGAGCCGTGTTGGTAAAATGATCTATTTGTGTTGTTACTGACCCACATACAGACGGCCGTAAGACTCCTGCCAGCCCAGTCCATCACGTTAAAGAGCAGGAAACAAGACACAGGGATGAAGTACATTTCTGAAAATTGAGCAAAAACAAAAGTTTGTGCAAGCAAAGATGAGTCTCCAGATGTCTTTGCTTAGAGGAGAAGCACACATGCATCACAAAGTCAACCTCTGCAGGCTTGAAAGGTGGAGCTGAAAGGTTTGGAGCTTTATCCTTCATGAAGGACAGCAGCTGTTGTCAGCTTGAATTCACAGCCACTGGTTTGTATTTCAACAGTGACCCAGAATCACAACAAAGACAGCATCTTATCGTCCCTTGAAACGTCTCACACTACTTTGGCATTCTGCCGTGACTTTGGGTGGTGTGAATCAAAAAACTGACAACAGTTTCTGTGCTTGTTATAGGAGACAGCTGCACATTTTTCTGAGCAACAAAAGACAAGTTCTATTAAAGCAAAGGTTTTCAGTGGAGTATTAGTTTCAGTAGATACTGTTTTTGCTAAAAGCATAAAACAGATTTACATATTTTTACAAATTTATTTTATATTGAAACAATTATCACAATAAAACCTTTTCACATTAAACATTTGTGCCCCTGTTGGAGCAAGTTCTTACTCTTTACATGTTTCACCTCTGAAAACACTGAGTCTCACTGTCTACAGGAGGTAAAGATCCAGGGTTTAGGACTTAGTGGGATCTGTCAGCAGAAATCTAATATTGCTAAGTATGTTTTATTAGTTTGTAAATTAGCATGTTGCTTAACTAATTGCCCCCAGTAGGATTAATGAAGTGTTTGATTGATTGATCCCTGGTGTGTAAAGGACAAGGAGAACTCTGGCTTTAAAGTGGGACCTCTGTCTTTGCAATGGCCACTGTTGGTTCCCAGTTATTTTCAGCCTTAACCTTCACTGCTGGATGTCACTGAATCCCAAACACTGGAACTTTATGAAGCCTCCCAATCTTTTATATTCTTGCCGGGAAACATGGATACAAAATCTCACCAGTCAAACCTCCCATGTGTCTGATTATCATAGTTATAAGTTTACTGGTCTCTGTGGCAGTGTAGCTTTATAAAAGATGCTACAAATTGAGACTCACCCCAGACGCCTCCATTTGCCACAGTGGACTTGACCTCCACTGTTACGGCCGGGAATATTCCAATAGTGACAGTGAAGATGAAGCACACTGACAGAGCAACCACCCAGATCTGAATACAAAGCAGAAGACAAATAAAATGCTAAGTTACCTCCAGATGGTGGACAATACACGTAGATGTTATAATGTGACTCTGTGAGAAAATAATCTCACCTTTTTGAAGATGTTAAACACAGACACACGGGGATTACCCTCGTCCTCCGTCAGACTCACAACCGGTCGTTTCTCTGCAGAATTTTCTAAGAATTACAAAAAAAAAAATTCAGCACTCTTTGATTATGTTGGTCAAATGACACATGGAAAGTTATGATCATTGTTTCCACATCTGAATGGGTTACACTTAAGATTCACTGTTATAAATAAGGGCATCTCATAGTACACACCAGTAATTAACGCCAAACAATCACACTGGTTAGTCGAATTACTGCCAAAATAGACTGAAACAAATACTTTCAGTGGGTTTGGCGTCCATGATGGGTGTGTGGTAAAAGAAAAAAAGAGCAGCTCTGTGACTCTACAAAAGATGCTACGATGAAGGCATGTCTGACGTAAAGTGACTCATTACTGCATTGTATTGTAGTGAGCTTTATTATAAAGGTTTTTATCCAGGAGCAAAGGGCCAGCCCATTTTCACAATGCAATGTTAGGTGACTCATAGTATCAGTAATTTTGAGGAGTGGGAGGACATGATATTCTCCTGGTTGAATCACCTGTAGAACATCTGAGCAACTGGAATAACAAAGAAAAAAAAGACTGTTCTTCTTTTTCACTTTATTAAAATGTAACAAAGGGAAGCCAGGTGCAATTTTCAAGAATGATTTCTATTTTTTTTTCTTTGCATGTTATAAGCGAGAGCTTGTCTAATTTTTTAATGCTAAAGTCAACCGACAACAAAAGCCTGTCGTCACATCATCAGCTTTAAAAATGATTCATTTTTTGGAAACTCAAACCCGGAGATCCGAGCAGGCCTGTGACTATGTACCTTTTCTGAGCAGGTCCATCTTGTTCTCCTCATTATCAGATGGTCGGGATCTATTACTTTCCATGTAGTACTGGAAAAACTCCTGTTGGCGAAAAAACCAAAATCCATCATGATCATAATTTCACTGAGCCAGAAGAGCAAACAGAAAGACTACAGGGAGGACTTTATGTTCTGAGAATGAGATGCTGTAAATTCCCACTGGCAGATTTGTTTCTAGAACCTCGCAGACTCAAGAGTTTGGATTGATGTCAGAAAACAGAATAAACTCCATACTTCATAAGTACTTTCCAAAAAGTTAACAAGAGAAGAAAGGGGAGAACACATCTGAAAGTTGTTTTAAACAAATATTTCACGATGAAAAAATACACAAAATATAACTCTTAGAAAGAACATTTAGTTCAAAGAATAAGAGGTTTTACCATCTTGGGCAGCATGACATAAGATGCTATGGCGAAGAGGATAACAACGCAGGCCGTGATGAAGTAACCAAAGGCGCTGTCCTGCATGGCTGATCCACCTATAGATAAAGACAGGTGCATAACATCATTAGTACTGTTTTCAGCTTTGCTTTTAGGCCACAGCTTCCAGCAAATATCTGCGATTTCTTTCAGCATTCCTCTCTCCAAATTACATTTCAAATTTCAATCATTGATCACATCATTTTACAAGGGCTGAACTGATGATAATTTTAACTTTGAATTAATAACATTTATTGATTGATCTACTGAAAGACAGAAAAAAAACAAATGCCAGTATTTTTCTTTGATAAATAACTGAGCACAGACACCAAAATGATTCTTTGATTATCAGCATATTTCTAGATGATTCTCCTATCTGTCAACTTCTCATTTCAGTATTACATTATGCTGTATTTAAGGCTGCATCAGAAACTCAGGCACCAATGTGAGCACCTCAAGGAGTATCTGATCGACACTTTGAGCTAAAGCCTTAAAAATTACTGTTTTACTACACCCAACAACAACTAAACTGCAGGAAGAGGTCTGAGGCTTTTTTTTAAGGAAAATTTCTCACAGCACACAGAGGAAGACAAATATGAATAACAATGCTGCTTGCCAAAAGGACTTCCATGAAACTGCCTTTGTTTTTTCAAAAATCTGTCCGGGAGGTTAAACAGAAAGGCCACAATTTACTGTAAATCACTGAACTTTTGGTTGAACGTTTGCCAAACAAAATTTTTCACTGAAAATTAATATGGAAAATATCTGCCTAAATAAACTCACTTTATCCCTAGTAGTTCAAATTGCAAACCTTTCATATAAAAACAACAACAACAAAAAAATTGTATTTGGTGGACACAGTGCATCATTTGGTTTTGTCCAACAAAATTTTCAGCTTGTCTAGCACAAGTTAAGCCTCTTGAAAACGTTATTGCGCTGGTCTGCCTGGTTTCAAGAGGTTTTTATTATTTTGTCCACCACCTGTGTATCAATAATTTTAGTGATAAAAGAGTTGAACTAGTGTTTTGTGCATGACACATACTGGCTATTGCGCAGATCATGGAGAACGCAGCGAAGGTGCCGGCCAGCCCCTGTCCACTCATGATGGGGGTGGTGTAGGAGGCAGGCAGGATACCTGCCAGCCCGAACAGACTGCCCTGAAGAATCGCCCCGAACGCTGTGGAGGATCAGAGCAAACAAAGCAGGGACCTTAAAGAATTTGTACACTTTATAGAGTCTCTGTGATGCAGAAAAAACACATTGTTCCACAGCGACAGGAAAAGACACCCATACCTAATCTCACTTTACACATTGTGTGGTTGTAACTAAAAGAAGTGGCTTTTTAATAAAAACTTGCATCAACACACTTATGAATTATAACCGTTTACAGACACTTTTTAAAGTTTAATAGCAGCAGAAATTTTGCAACATGTTTCCAATAAGAGGAATGTGCAGACGTGGATATCAAAGTCTCAAGTCCACAGTGTCCTCCCCTCCACATCAAACATGATGAGGACCTGGGGGTCAGGACCAGCCCAAACAGGGATGAGGAGGGGGGGTGAGCTTATCCCTGCAGCTAAGAGAGTCATTGTAAACAAACAAACCCAGTGAGATTACAGACTGTGTTCTGAAGCTCAGTGTGATATGAGAGAGAGGAGGATTCTCCCAACAAAATGGATGCTGATCAAAGAGGGACGAAACACATGGAAATAATCATTTACATGAGTTTTACAAGGAGGTAAAGCAATCCTGAAAGTACTGCAACCTAATAAAACAGCTCTGCAAGTGCAAGTCTGAATCAGCAGTACAAACTGATATAAGTGAAATTAGAGAAAGAACAGCTCTTAAACCAAATCTTTTTTTTGATCCAGATACCTGCTCATACCAAACACTACTATGACATGACAAAATCCCTCCCACCCACAACAAGAACAGAATAACATAAAACTAAGTCCAGGGCTGATTATGAGGAGTTAAAAAAATGCCAAAACAGTTTTATTGTCTGGCTAAATTTTCTTGCACACACCCAAAGTCTAATGTTCATCCTGTCAGGAGCTTGTTTTGGTAGCGTTGTTACATCTCTGCTGCTTGTGTGTCCTTGTCCTTTTTTTTTTTCTCTTTTTATTATGTATACTACATCACTTCATCTCACTCTGTGACTGACTGTTGATTAGGTTGTATTTAGAAACTCACAGTTGATGCAGACGATTTTGATCATAGTGAGGGTGAAGAAGGGCTCGGGGGCCATGTCCACCTTGACGACAATAGCTGTTAACAGGAAAACCACCAGGATGACCGTCAGGCTTCCAGAGATCCGCAGCTTCTGAGGAATTCTGAGTCACACAGAGTGAAAACAAAAAAAAAAAAAAAGAAATTTGAACTTCCCATTAAGCTATGATGAATTATTTTTCAACAGAAGTAAAGATGAAAACATTTTCCGATGTAGGGTCAAGCTGCAGTCTTTTAATAGCAAGTGGAAAATAGGCGTTAGAAATAAATTTAATGAGGAAAAAAAAGGACAGAAAGAGAAAAAAAAAGGAGAGGTAAAAAAGATGATGGGTGAAAGTAGAGTACAACATAAAAAGCATTCCTGGGTGTGTTTGTGGACGGAAAGAGTCGGCCATGGTTGGGGTCCACGGCAGGTCTCTCACAATCCAACTCTAATTAAAGCAAACATACTGGAGGCATATAGCGATGCCTTCACATAACAGGATCATGTTACCTGTAGTGGTAACAACTGAGGAGTACCAATAGGTGAAAGAGAAAGGCAAAAAGAGCAGGAAATTAAAGGAATAAATTTTGTCTCAAAGTTCATCCTCTGCATGTACTGACACCACATTTCTTCATATAATAAACAAAAACATTTCATTTATGTTCTCAAAAGAACATAAAAGGACTTAAAAGGTGATGCTAACTTTTGTTCTATTTGCTTAATATCATTACTGTCATCAAATCATAACATATTTTGTCCTTTAGGCTTAATTTAATGCTTCCAGTGGTTGCAGGAAACTGCAAGCTACATGTATCTGAGCCATTATGGTGGAGCAGGGTGGATACCTCTGGTGTATGAAGGAGTTGAGGCAGGTGAAAATGAGCAGAGGCACCATGGCGCAGAGCGTCATCACGTTGTTAAACATGGACTCCAACACATTGCGAGTGTCTACGCCCTCTAAAGTCGAGTTTGCTGCCTGGTTGATGGAGTCATCAGCTGTTTGGTTCTTCAGTCTAACTGTAAAGTACTGAAAAGAAGGGCATGTTTTTAACTACTGCTATCAAATCAAAATTAACCATTTCAGTGAAAAATGTATTAATGTTAAATAAGGCTTGTGTCATATAAATTATGTGCAGAGATGTAAGCAGCACATTGGTTGTTTTACAACCTACACATTGATTTTTTTTTTTGGAAAATAAGCCATACATCAAAAAAGACAATAATGAAAGCCATGTCTACTGTTTTGTTCAACCTATATATAATCAATGAGGCAGAATAAAATATTAGAAACACTTCTCAACAATAATACAATTCAAAATTACAGCCAAAACAACAGCCAACAAAATAGTTGATTTTATCACCACTTATGAACAACATAAAGTAAAAGTTAAGCTTAACTAAAAATTCCCCCCAAAGAGAGGTCCAAATGAACTCCCCCACAATAATGAATCTGAAATTCCACATTCTAAGAAGTTAACCCCTTAATGCTCAAAAAGAATAACTGGGGATCAGAAAGGCTTTACCACTGTCACAGAAATCCACCTGGCTGGAGCCAGGTCAGCCATCCTGAGTAAAACCAGGTGATTTAGGATAGAAAGGTAAACAAACGATCTTTGTTTTCTCTATGTGTGGTGACCTAACTAGTCCCTAACCACAGGGCCACCAACATGGCTCCACATTCAATCCCCCCTTAATGTTGTTTCAAGGATTAACTGCATTTGGCTGCAAATATTCTCACATTCAGCCTAAAATGTTGCTCAACTTACCGCAGTTGCAGTCATGAAGAAATTCCATGGTAAGAGAGTTCCCAAGCCCAGGATGAAGAATATGATCCACACTGCATAGTATCTGGGAAAGATAAAAAAGGAAGTTCTCATGCAAGTACATCAATGGCCTCATTCAACTTCATATCAATAGTTTATTTACTGGATCTCATCCAAATCTCATTTTGGACAGACTGAAACTAAAACAGAAGGAATTTCTCTTACTTGTCACGAGGAGCGTTGATGGCCGTCATGGTTCTCGTCAGGCTTTCAGGCTTTCAGAGGCACGTGCTCAGTCAGGGGTTAATCAGTAGTGGCATCAGGTCTGAAACACACAGATAACAAATAGTGTGAAAAACATGTAGAGTCTTCCCTCTATATATTTGCATCATAAGCAGCTGAATGTCTCTTCTTTCTATGTTTAGATATTTTTATCAGTCAATTATTAAATGGGCCAACACAGAAAATAAAACAAGGCCTGCATTATGTAATATGAACAGAAAATAATACAAATAATCAATCCAGTTGATACTGTCAAAAAAAAAAGATAAACTACAAACTGGGTAATGGCAAGGTGGCAAGACAGTCCAAGTGGTAGAAATTGATGCAGTAATGACTCAACCTGTTAATTTTTGTGCTGTTAACATGTTTTAGTCACAGAAGCAGTCAGCCATAAAAACAACGAATGATTGAACAATCACCAAGGTCACACCTAGACAACTTAAGCAAAAGAAATCTGGTGCTTTGTGATAAGTTGCATAACAAGTTGTGTAACTGAAAAGACATACATCAACCTGCATTTAAGCACTTAATACTTTGAAATGTGCCAAAAAAAGGAAAGTAAAATAAATGTAAAAAAGTAAGTTCTGCTGCCATTAATCTTGAAAGAAAAAAACATTTTATAAACTTACTTACAGCTGAGTACAAATAGGGACAGAAAGCTTCTTTCGTCTGTTTAGATGCAACAAAGCAAAGGCTGCACAAGCTATGTATTCTTCATTTTAAGCCTGACAGAGGATAGGCTGACACCCAACGGTCTGCTGCCAATTAGACCTGCCCTCTCTGCATCTCTGTGTTCATCCCTCCTTCTTGCCTTCACTTCAACTCCCCTTTCTCCTTGACCCTTCCCACACATTTTTACATCTAATTCCAAGCATTTGTGAGGATCTTTCCACACAGACCTCAACTCATAAATTTCATTTAGGTTAAACAGCAGATAGTGCAAAGGTCAGATCCTTTCTTGACAAGATTAAAATGAGAATCAATTATATTAGTTTGCAGTGTTCAAAAAAGGAGTAAAAGGAACAGCTAAATAACATGGCTGCGTGTTTTTCAAATTATTTATTCCACAATGTTCGAGTCTTTTTATATACCCATCTGTCCTGCTTTCCTATTTTTCAGTATATACTCCCACATCTTAATGTCTCCCACCATGTTGCCGCATGTTTCCTGCTGCTTGTAATTTCTCACTTCATTTCATCCAGTGTTCCTCCTCAGCACCTCTATCATTACTATTTTCTTTTCTGTTTCTTGTCCTCCTTTCTCTAATGCCCTTCAATTAACCTCCATCACTCCTCTTTCCATCTCATTCTGCTCCGATCTCCACTCTTAACCTCTCCAACACCATTTATGTTCTCTGCAAACTCTTTCACTGGCACATTTTCCACCAGATGTGATGGAAGACATGTGCTCAGCTGCGTGAAGCCTCCTCTAAACAGAACAACTTTTCTTCGAGACACTACCTCCTTAAACACAAAGCAATTTGGCATCAAATCAAACTAAACAACACAAGGCAAAATTTATTTGGCCTCAGTAAATATATAGATCATGAGCACTTAGTTGCAACAGCTCTAAAGGCTCTGGAGGGATTGCTTGGCCACCCACTGAAATAGGCTGATAAAAGTTTTAAAGGTACCACGTAGAGGCTGTGACTACTAGTAGCACTATGGATCATTGTTTTATGGGTGGCTTCCCGTTTAATTTGTCTTTACCAGGAACTACACTGATTACACCACAGACCATTCCTGTGATAAATATCACACAATACTCCTGATCAACAGGTGGCACCTGAAAAAAGCAGAAAAGCCTCAACAAAGACAGTAGAAAAAAAGAATATTCTGTCTGGTTAACTCAAGAATATAATATTAACAAACACTTTATTTTTAATGCTCAACACAAAAGGACATGTGCTGACTATACTAAAAATGTATAATGGAAAATTTACATAAAGGTTTCACATAATATATGAAATATATGAATAATATATGAAAATGCTATGCTGAAACAATATTGTCGGCTGTCTATTTGACACTTTATGCAAAGGTACCACTGCTTCCAGACTGAGCATTATGTCTCTACAGCGTCAAATCACATAAATTAGTCCTACATGAGCAAATATAGCAGAGGCTGAGAAAACCTATCTAAAAACAAATTTTGCAAAATTTACCATAATTTCATCCAATTCATCTATCCCAAAGACAGAAAATAAAAACCTGTGTAGAGCTTCTTTCTTTACCACAAAAACTAATCAGAAATCACTATGGAAATAGATAAAGAATCAGACTGATGAGCAATATCAATATTGGCATCAGTGTCATCAAAACTTACCAACTCCCATCACAAGTGCATCCATCTAAAGACTTGCTCCTTAATCAATCAGGAGACACAGATAGCTATATAAGTATTTGACACTTCTTTTACCTCTCTTTCCCTCTTTGTCTGAGTCTAATCTCCCAGCTTAGTCCAAACTTTATCATAGTCAGTAATGTAACAGATACCACTGCAAGTCACGGTTTGAAACACTGTGGCTCAGTCATGTCCCAGATTCCTATAAAAGTATCCCTCCTTCAACCTAACGTGTTGTGAAAAGGAGCCAGTTGGCGTTGGCTGCCCGGTGTTGAAACTGTGCCCACCACACACACAGAGTCACACAGGCACTTTGCAGTCTGTAGAGTGGTACAAAACTCCAGTTTGGCATCAGTCTATCACTTTAACTAGCTGGCCTCTCAGCAACATTCAACTCCAACAATAAGTACTCCAATGGAAAAAGATTTAACTCAAGGATGGGGTACCTCCGGCTCCGGCCCACAAGACTGTTTGATCTGGTACATGTATGTGTGTTCATGCAAATTACACTCTCCTGGTGTATTTCATTGAAGGCAGGTGAAAAAAAAGTGACAGGTAACCCATGTGCTGGGAGTAACACCTGTCAACAGCCCTCCTCAGGCTAAAAGTCAGGATATCAGCAACAGGATTGGAGTGTAAAAAAGTGTGGACATATGGAGAGAAAACTAGAGAAATTTTTTTAAATACATACATATACTTTGTAAACTGGCAAAAAGATCTTGTTAAAGAAGACATTTTTCTTGTCTAACAGTGTCGTCTTTATTTCCAGGCAGACAGAAAAGTTCAGAGCTGATCACATGATGATATGGTGAATAAACTCTTTCCTTATCATTGTCTTGCACTTGTATCTTTGAATGCAGAACAGCTTAAACTATCACCAAACTCATTTTATAAACCCTAGTGTTCAACAGTTATTGACCTGCTGGTTTGCATTTAGCAGTTTTATTAGAAATTATTTTAACAAATGGGATAAAACCTATTAACTACCTAATAAGACAAGGAACACTAAATTTATTTTCTAACATTTATAGCTGCAAAGTTTTGCACACCAGACAGTATCAAGGACCTTTACATGTTCTTAACCTTTTGACATGTTAGCTGAGTGCATCAGAAAGAGAAACTGGATCATATGAAATCACGGCACTATGCACTTATCAACAAAAACAAAGTTTGCACCATGTCTTCTTTAGTGCTGACGTGCCAAACAGCCTTTTTTTTTTTTTTAAGTCTGAGGTCCTTCAACTGACAGACGCAGGAGGATGTACTTACACAGAGTAAACAACAACAGGCACGAGGTTTATTATTTCCCTGCATAGCAAATGATCAGTCTCTGGGTGGTGGATTCAAGTGGCAACAAGCTATTGGAGACCTGAATGTCACAATATATAAAAAGGTTCACTGTGCACAACTTTTAAAAATATTCGTGATGATTTGTTGTTCACATCTGTGCCTGACAACTGAGTGTCCAATTTCACATATTTCCTTGTATGACCAACACATGCAAACATATGCACACACTCACACAGAATGCATGTTGCTCAGCAGCAACATCTAAGTATTAATTGCAGTTACATTGCAGTACAGTTACTTTTACAACCTTGATTCTCATTTCACAGTTTCCCTGCTCACATTTCATGCACAGATACAGACTCTGACCTCTGTCTGAGGAGAACCACTTTTAAAGTCAATTTACAGACAGACCGACTAACAAAATGGAGGAATATGTGACTGACAATTGCTTAATCTTAAAAAGAAAATAAATAAGATTCTCAAAGTATTGCATCACCAAGAAAAGCCTACAAAACTGCCATGACTCAAGATGTCTGGTCTCTGTTTTTGAATATCAAGAGAAAATAATAAGCATCAGGGTTAAAACAACAAGCTGGATGTATGCCGACACAGATATCATGTGTCAACATCTGCAAGAACAAATGAACATTCACGTCTCCACATTAATCATATTTTGTGGTGACTTGCATTGCCTTTTGATCTAAGTAGACCAAATATGATTGCTGCGACTTTTGATAGTATTTGCAGCCAGTCACCCTGGCAGCAGATACAATATTATCTAAACATTTCACAACTTGCCATTACATGCACAAACTGTGGTTTGGTGGAAAGTTGATCTTACAGTCAGTAGCCATTCCTTCCAACAGCTTGTCCAGGCAGGCCTTTCATTTCAGCTCCTAGCTTTGTACTAGTGTCCAAATTAAATCCATTTGATAGAAAATAAATAAATAAAAACCAACGGATTTAACAGCTTCTCAATTTGAACCAAAGCTCATTTTAGGGACCATAGATTGTGAACAGAAGAAACCTGACAGATGGCCAAACACACAGTCACCTCATCATTCCCACAGGGAGAGAGACACATTTGGGTATTCAGAATTAAACAAAGCAGACACAGCAGGACTAGGTAACACTGTCGGTCTGAATGCTCTGATTGACACAGAGACATGGAGACCAATCAAATAAACTCAAACAAACCTCCAACAACATGGTGGATCTTTATTTTTTGGATGCTAAAATAAAAAAAATCCAATTAAAACACAAAATTTATCTATGTACAACTTGCTATGTTTCAGTCAGATGTTCATCATTACAATATGGCAATGCATTGTTATTTCACCAGTGTCAAAAAAACCCTATTATAAATGTTCTAGCTTTAAATAATTAAACCAATACAGAGGTAGAACAATGTGTGACTGCTGAGATGGACTGTTGGAGTAGATTTACTTTGAAAAAATAAGAATTTAAAAAGAACAAACTTCTTCTTTAAATGCCTAATTCAAACAGGGAAAATTGTGGCAAAACATCTCATTCATGACCTCTTTGAGAAAGCATAAACATTCATTAAGAGCACAGTGCAGCCTCATTCCAAACAATATCATCTTAACTCCCATTTTTCTTTATTCCTTAATTAATTTCCTTGATTAACAAACTGCTTGACAACATCTAATGAACCAAAATAAATCATGATGTTTTTTAAAAAGTTGGATGTAATCAGGTCAACACAAATACAAGAAGGAAACAACAGAACAGAGACGGGAAAAGAGACTTTTGGTGAGACACTAATGAGAGCTGCTGGTAAATCCTAAGGGAAAACTCTGGAAAGAAAAAATTATCACGTCAAGAGGGAGGGAGCACCAGTGGTCTCTAAATCCATTGTCTTCACCCCGACCTGCCCCGCATTTACCCCAAAGAAATCATTTTCCACCACTCAAAGAGCGCGGGAACAAAGCCCATCTGCAGCTGCCTGTCGTTTCAGTTTGTCGATGGCTGTTGAACAAAACTTACAATGGCACCCCCATTTACCACCATGATAACAGAACAGTCAGCAGTGATGGGTTTAAATGCGTAAGTCTAAAGGGGTCCTGGTCCCACGTCTCCTGGAATGAGTCAAGTTTAGCATAATCTCATCTTTACTCAAAGAGTGGCCAAAAAACCTGAGATAAAGATGCTGAAACCTGCACCATTTTGAAAGCATGGACAACAAGATAAAGACATTTCTTTCTTTCTTTCCTTCTATAAGTTCATCGCATCAGAACTCAGTCAACAGATGGGAAAACTTAACTCCCACTGATACAAAACAGATGCTCTGATGCACCCAGCAGTGGGTCGATACTCCTATCCCATCAGCTGTTAAGCGAGAAACAAAGCCACCATTCTGGTGTACTGGTCTCTTGCTTCAGGGTCAGCAGAGTCGCAAATAGTACAGACACGTGTTAAATGGAGTCAAGCCAGGAAAGTCTCACTCACTCATAGTCAGAGATCCATCATCAGTCAGAGGAGTTGTAGTAACCCTGTAATATATGTAAGACTAGACTAAGACTACAAAAAAATCTCTATCACGGTAGCTTAATGACAAACATACTCAACAGCACATCACCTATAGTAAAGCAAACACACAATTGAGTGTAATCTAAAACACTAAAGTAACTTAAGTAATATTATAAATGTAAATAAACATTTGATAGACATTCACCATGCAGCAGGAATTATTTTTTCTATTGTTAAGACCAAATTTCAACTACGAGATCTTCGTTAAAATTTCAAAGTAACTCTTTTCTCAACATTATCTTACATTATTGACCCATCATATGATATGGTATCTCCCCGCGTGCTACCCCTAAGGATTTAATTAGGGCTGCCAGTCACACACGTGCTCCCACAGTCAGGCATGAGCCACATGGTTTGTCACTGGGCTTCATTCAAATATTGATCTAAAATAGAAAACCACCTCATTGAAACACACATCGGCCATTTAAAAGGAGCTTAATTTGACTGGTTAAACTGCGACAGTTAAGATCTACTGTTAAAAATAAAAACACGGGTATTGTTTGCTGCTTTCTGGTGAATGAAAACATTACTATGAAAGGGGAAAAAAATGTTGTTTTAGAGCTTTCTCGTCAACAATATTATGTGTAACGATACCTCTTAACCATCCAGCTAGCTAAACGTTTAAAGCGTACGTTAGTTGACGCTTAGCTTTAACCAACGGTTGAACCGAATAAGCTTAAAGTTGGCGGTAAATTTAACTCAGCTGCCTTAAACAAAGACGCAATGCTGGCCAACATCACAACACTGGCACCCTTGTCTTCGTTTTTTCTCAGAGAAAATACATCAAAACGAGCCACAGAGGTGCAAAGATGTGTAAAGTAACCTCACATATCCAAACAAAAGGTAGAGTTTCATCTCGAGGAATTGACCGTTAACGTTATTTTATCGGTAAAATTCGCCTTTAACCGTCGGTTTAGGATCCCGTACAATTTTAAACAGCCGCCATCATTCAGCATCTTTGTTACACCGCACTGACAGAGACATTCACACAGATAACAGCGACTTAATGAACCACACTGAGATGTCCTACCTTATCATCAGAGTCTGTGAAGGTTTGTGTTTGTCTGGCTCCAGTCCTCAGAGCTCGCGGGCACAGCTGCGTCATTCAAGGCACATCGTTAAGAGTCAGTAAAAATCACTGAACAGTCGTTTTTTTTCTTTACAAAACTAAAACATGAATCGTGTAACAAAACTACGAGTCTCAAAAAGGCATTAAAAATCTTGAAGTTAATAATTAAGCCAATTCTGCAAACGACTTTTTAACTTTCCTTGAATTGCAGTATGCCATTTCACCAAAGTCTGATAACGCAAAAATTTAAATACATTAATTTAACATGTTTGCATAGGACAACTACCAACATCTTTTAGGTATTAGCAGTTAAAGTTACCTTTGGATGATAAATTCTTTTTGGGTGGCTTGACTCCCTTTAACTCAGTTGTGTATTTTACGAGAGCAATTGAAATCATCGCCAATGATTGACGCGCATGAGGCGGAGCGAGTTTTCATGTGGGGGGACATGAAAATGTCATCTGCTACCCATGACTTTGGGAATATGTGGCAGAGTGCCAACTGCGACTATTTCTGAATAATTTTTGGTTATGAATAGGATTTTGATTTGGACATTAACAAAATTTCCCTTGATAATGTGGTACATCAAAGGTGCGCCATTGTGACTTTCAATCAGCTATTATAACCCACTGATCATCAAATGATAAAAGAGATAAAGCGATAACAAATAAGCCTCATCTGTCTTTTTTTTTGTTTATCGTTGTATGTTTCATCTAGCTGTTATGGGCTGTTTAAACCTTTAACTGTTCACCCTAATCCAACTAAAAACCTCTAAAGACTGTGTTGGGGTAAATGGAATTTTATAAAATCCCCTATAGCAGTATACATTTTATTTTATTTTATTATGATATAAAATTAAGAAATATTACACAAAACATTTCCAATCATTCATTTGAAACATTAATCACAATGACCTATACCCAGAAATATAAAGGACAAAGACACCTTGTCACAGTTACATGGCAAAATGTCTGATCATCCCCTTGTACATATCATAAAACATTATCCTGTGCAGGCAGTGATAATTACGGTCAGTGACAGCAATGAAAACATTCGGTCTGTCATTTAGGAGACACATTAGAAGGACAAAGGTTCAAAATCATCACAACTACAAACACTTTCAGTGTAGCAGCAGCAGCTGGCCAAAATAACTTGTTTGAAAAATTATAGGCTGCTCATTTTATATTTGTTTATATTTCTCTAAAAGCACAGTGGAAGTTAACTCTAAGATGCATGACACAACAACTTGTGAACAGACTGACTGATTTACAGTTAAACAGTCTTATTTGAGTGAAAGTATAGGAAAAAACAGAGTGTGAATAGCTACAGAGGGAGTTGTTTACAATTTATAACATGAATCCTGTGATCTCTTCACTACTCATATTTAACCACGTCGTTTTTACAAATGAAAAGAAACCACAAGCAATTATGAAGGTAAATTATGACAGTGTTTAAATGTAAGGAATTCAGTCAA
>JAPZDV010000003.1:18052687-18066821 GCA_029814665.1 Acanthurus lineatus
ACAGTCTTATTTGAGTGAAAGTATAGGAAAAAACAGAGTGTGAATAGCTACATAGGGAGTTGTTTACAATTTATATCATGAATCCTGTGATCTCTTCACTACTCATATTTAACCACGTCGTTTTTCCAAATGAAAAGACACCACATGCATTTCTGAAGGTCAATGATGACTGTGTTTAACTGTCAGGAATTCAGTCAAAGACAAAACAACACAAGTAAAGAATAAGAAAGACAGATTGTGCCTAAGGGAGCTTGCATGCGCAAGACTGTGGTAAAACAGTAATGAAAGGAAGCATTTTCCACCCCAAAAAGCAATTATAAGATCGATTTTTTTGTCCTTTTTTTATCCTGACTTCAAGAAAAAAGTGCAATTCTTTGGAGTTATTTTGCAAAACAATGTCCCACCATAAATCTAGCCAAAAAACAGAAACGTCACAGTTTTCTCTTTCTTTGCTGTTAGAGTGCATCTCGTTTTCTCAAGTGTCTGTGAGAACTAACACCAATGTATAATTTCCTCTAAACACTTAGGCCTGTCTGAACCACCATGCCGAGGTGTTGTTTCTGCTCTGTTTTGCTGCTGGATGTAAGTCTGGACACACTAAGTGTTGGTCTCGGCTGTCTGCTCATATAGTCGTGGTAGGTACGCAGTTATCCACACCCTGTCTCTCCCTGTCTATAAAAAGCCCTCTGTGGTTATGGACAGTAACCATGTGTGAAGGAGCGTTAGTCTGGCTTCTCATGGAGGAGAAACTGAGTACTGAGGGACTACTGTCTCTCTCGGCTGGTGTGAAGACACTGCATGGTAACTGTTGGAAAGAAAGTGTAGACCAAATGCCTCTATGCGCTGCAGTTAATCATGTCTCTCTACTTTTGCTCTCTGCTTTTCTCTGGGGTTTGTAAATTAGCTCATGAAGCCAAAGTAGGAAAGTCGGTCAGAAGCTTCTCAGTGCAGCAGGGCACAGCCTTGATGGGGTTTTTCCAGGGAGAAAGAAAACAAGAGAAAGGGAGGGAAGCAATAAGAGGCAACAGAGACAAGAGAGCAAAAAAGGGATGGTTTTTCTGCAATAGATCTACTTCATCAGACAAACACTGCGCATCCGTGTAGAAATTAGAAATTTAAATGTAAAGACTGAGAAAGATGACTGCAGATAATAGAAAGACTGCAGATAATAGAGAGCAGAGCAAAAGTAAACTGCCAAGAGTGAAAACAGTCACAACTGTAGTTCAGCAGGTGCATTGAGGTGATTGAGGTCTTTGCCACTAACTGAATTTTATGAGACACCTGTGTGGCAAAATGTCTGCCAGCAGCAGGTCGTGTTTGGCCTGCAAAAGATGAACAACAAGCCAAATTGACCTGATTTTAAAAAAAAACAAGAAAACAAAACATTTTCTTCTTGGAAACTTGTAACATATTTTTTTCTTCAACAGGAAGAAGAACCCAGAGGAATCTTCAATGTCCTCCTTAATGTTGCACGGTTGTTTAGGCATTTCCATTGTCAGATAAAAAATCTTACGTAATTGACTCTTTACCCCCTGCTAACCCCAAACAGACCCCACACCCTCTTATGCCACTTTTAGAACACAAGTTTATGAGCAAATAAACATCATACATGTCTAATTTGAGAATATCCGGTGAAGTTTGAGGTATATGAGGCGAGTTCAGGGAGAGGAGGAGGGCATGACATGAATGGCCTGGAAGTGGCTTTCTGACCACATACTGAGATTTAAGAGGTTGGAGGTATAAAAACAGATTCCAATGGATGGCCTCTTCAACCCCTGAATGGCTGAGGAGACACAGGAGAGTGAAGTAAATCCCATTTGGGATTAAGAACGTTAAGGCCTGGCTCCATTTTGGAGGATTATGGTTTGGGTTGACGTGATGAAGACAAGCGAACAAAGAAAAAACTCCTCAGGGAGGTCTGTGAGAGTGAAATCCCTCCTCATCTTTATCTTTAAAGCCCATTCAAAGTCTTTACAGAGTGACCAGTCTGCAATGGTCACACATGAGTAAATCTGCTGCTGCAAAAACAATGCGTTCCTCTCAATCCAGTGGTGCATTTTGGGACAAGAGCTAAGTTTGAGTCTGTCAATTATGGGATTCAGCTCTTTAGCTGACGTCCAGCAACTTCAAAGCTGGCATCAGTGCCAAAAATTCTCCATTTGAGTTGCTCAAATTCTTCTCTGCAACAGTGGAGGTCATTCAAAATCCTGAAGAACAGACTTATATTCCTAAAGTTCACTCCATTGAGCCCTTCAATCTTTTACAACCCTCATTTATCAAAAATTTGGCACATGCTTGTTGACAAAGGCTTTGATTTGTGGTCAAATTTATCTAAAAAAATGAAGCAACCTTGTGAAATACTTTCAAAATTTTATAGCCCATAATTTTTTAGCTGAAATGTTTATCACTCTGAATTTCAGAGGCATCCTCCTATCCTTTTATGTTCTTTCTCTGTGGGAAAAAAAACCCAAAAACATCTGTTGTGTTTCTCTATCTACTAACAACCTTCATTTACATTTCAGCAAGGACACATGAAGCCTGATCATTCAAAGAGAAACAGTCCTTGAAGCAAAGTTGGATTTCACACAGGAGTTTACTCTTCTTCTGCTTGTTAAAATAAGGATTTATTTAATTAAATTTAAACACTTCAGTTTTGTTAAGTATGAAGGGAGGGGGAGGAATGTGAGACTGCAGTCCTTTCACTTCTGCATTTCTGTGCTGTTATGCTTGAATTTAAGATGCAAAGTGTCTGGGGTATCCCGACGACAGGGTGGGTTTTAACAGTAAATCATGTGGGCAGATATCCGCTGCAGTCTATATGAGTTGAAGCTTTGAATATTTTTAGCCTAGACATGATGTCACATGGAGTGTTTTTCATCATTAATTTGAAAGTTTGGGTCTCAAATAGGCTATTTTTAAACTTATTCTTGCATCTCATGTCTCCGTGCTTTGTTTTGCCTTAAACCATCACACATAACTCACTGTGAAGATTGTAGTTAATAATTAGACGCTCAGAGGAAGTTTTAAAAACACCACTTTTTGAGTCTGTCAGTCCTGTTTACTTCCAAACCTAAGAGACCAAACTTTCACAGGAATATATTGAACAATATTTACTAAACACAGTTAAGTCTCACTTCTACCCATACAAACACTGGCTTGCCCACAAATGTCTCTCTCTCTCTCTCTCTCTTTCTTGAAATAAATTTTATCCTAACAGAGATACCTGCTCTGGTCACCAAAACACAGTGACATTCAACTCTGGTAATGGGGAGGGCCCTTTTCAAAGCCTACAAATAAAAACAGTATTCTTTATTCTTTTCATACACCTTCATATTCAAAATGTATTCTGGTGCAAGCTTTCTTTTACACAATTAAATGGTGAATGAAAAGCAAATTCAGGTTTGGTCCCTAAATGTGGGTTTTTGCACCTACATACCATAAGGGATATAGTTTATGTGTTTATGTGAAAGCGTTTGCACGCAATCAGATATGTTTCCATGCTGCGTGTATGTTCCTGTATGCATAACATCATCTGTTCAATCAATTCAGGAAGTCTAAATTCCTTGTTGACAGTGTCAGCTGTTGTAAAACTTCTAGTATCTCTATGTAAACTCAGCTCATGACCATCTACAGATCTACTCTTCTCTTCAGTGATTTTCTCTCTTTAAAAAAAAAGAGATAACAGCTCCTCATTCTGGTACATTCTTTTATCTTATCGGACGCTGTCAGCCATCCTGTTAGCCTGTCCTGATAAGGAAAATAATCAAGCAAAGGTAACTGAGGGCAAGGTCTTTTCCTCTTTTCTTTTTTTTGTGGCGTGGTTAAGGCCATTTAGCATCCTGTTTGCCCATTGGAAACCCATTACTCAATTGTTCCTTCTCAATTGCTGCGTGTTTCGTATTGATACAGGACCATTAAACCTTGACTGTTTGCTGCTTGCTGCTCTTGTTTGCATGACTCCTGGGATCCTGAAGGCCATCTGTTGAAGCCATCAGCTCCACAAAGACAATACTCTAGGTCATTATTGTTGAAGATTGATTTGGTGATTACAACTGTTGTATTTTTCACAATTCTTCCAGATGTTAGGGGGTCAATTAGCCAATTGGAGGTGGCCTTGTTGGATATAAGTGATGACTAGAAGAACTTTTTATATGGACTGTGCTGTAGTAGCTCCGACGATAGGCTGCTGACTGTGTGTTTTATGGATTACCACAACATGTTGCTGCCTTATCTGTGATGTAATTTATTAATTACCTGAGCAACATGAATAAAATTCTGTCCGTCACCACTGGGTTGGGCTGAAAGCAGACATTTGAAGATAAATCTCGATTTCAGAGCTAAATATCTTTGTGACAAGATACCAGTAAGACCGTAAATATAGCTTTTGTAGTTTGGGTCAACCAATTTGTATAAGAACTTCTTTTATTTATGCTAATGGTCAGAAGTGTGTTCTGTTTCAGCTGTAACTCCACTTAACAGTGGCGTCAAAATGTACTGACGGGAAAGCCAGGAAAATCACTTTGCATCACTGCAGCAAGGTGAGGAGTTAATCCACTGGAGGTCAGCAAAAACATGATTTTAAGCTGCTATTAAATTACTTTTTAAGCCGTGGATGAGGTGACAGAACACTTGCAGAATATTAAAACAAAGATAGCAGAAGGAAAGAAGAACATGGACTGAAATAGCTGCACAAAGGAAGGTTTATACCCACAGTCTTAGTGCAGTGAGTCAGACTACATTTTCATTTATCTGGCAAATTATGATGACACAGTGCTTCTTTCATGCCTTCAGAGGGGCTATTTCTGTACTTGGGACAGCAGTCTGACTTGGCTTCAGTGGGCTTTCTTGCTTCATTTAGGTAAATTACATACGATTTTGTTTTTATTTATGTAGAATTGTGTAATATCATTTCATGATGTAAATTACAATAGAGCACTAAAGTCCATGAACTAGTAAAAATGGTAAAAGTGCAAGCTGTCCTGACAGGAATCAAATGTACTACAACAGTGAAAGTGAGGAAGGTCCACAAACACACTTAGTCCACACAGAAGAAGTTCAGTCAGCCACACCTTTGTAAGAGTTTAAAACTGTTTCCCTTCTACAAATTTGGTACAAAACAGCCTTGAATGATGAGAATAGATGTTTCTTTCTTTTATAGGCTCAGATGAAGTAATTTCACAGGCTGTTACCAGATCACTCAGCTGCATATAGACCGCATGGCAGCGTGACACTTGTGATAAAGTGAGACGCCTCTGCCGCACACATTTCCCAACAACTGCTCGTGATGTGTTTCACAGATCGGAGAAGGGTTCACTTCCACTTGTCTTTTTGCTGATCAAGAACCAACAGTTTCATTATTAGTTTACTTCCTATGGCTTTTTTTTTTTGCTATCACATACATTTTAGTTCTTTAACATAAATGTCAACAAGTCGATTTTTAAGGGCAAAAGGCTGTTTGCTAGAAACACATTTCAAGACTCAATGAAAGGCGAAACCTCAGTTTATAGATGGAAACTTGACAGTGGTTGATATTTACAGAGAGCAGTAAACGGAATAGCAAGTTGTCTTAAATTAGGTAATGGGATGGCGCTTGAATATATTGTGGTATATTATGCTATAACCTTATGTGATCTGAAATGCTTTCACCATGGCCTTGGCCGAAGGGAGTAGATGTTTTTGTACCAGGGCCGCTTCCTTAGGAAGGGGAGTCCTCAAATGCAGAATTCAGAGAAAAGACAGTGGTTGATTAATTTCACCCGTTTAGAGTTGCATTTTTTGGGAAAGATGAAAGCTTTGCAGGCCTACATAAGTGAAATGTTTGTGATATACTACAGAGATTAATATTGGCTTTGAATGCTCTCTCAGGCCGTCCGGAACACCTGATCAATACTGTACTTCTTTGAAATAAACTTCTTTATATGCAATCAAGTCGGTGTCAACGGAGATTCCTTAATCATCATCTATACAGCGTTACAACAAAAGATACCACAACATTTTCTTGTATCATCTGAAAAATACTGTTTATTTAACATCACATTGAAGTCTATAAATTTAGATCATAGATAAACTGCTGGAATTTTGACCATTCAGATTTATGATATTAGTTTTCTTAACAACAAAAACTTCATTTTTAAAGTCCTTGCTTTGGAAAACAGCTGGGAATTCCTTATAAAATATCAGTAAATCTGTAAATCTGTTTGGTTATATCAAACTTAATCACGATTTACTGGAGCCTGAAGTGTTGAAATGTATAATTTAACATGAAACGAAAAAAGCAAATACATTCTCTTAGGTGTATTTTAAGCACTTTTTTTTTTTTTTTACAGAATTATCTTTTAATTTAACAATTATAAAAAGGTGCCATGGATTAATCCTCTTTTAACACACCTTGTAGGATCATTGAGACTAAACAAAACTTTTATTTTCAGACAGTACTTTAATAGACTCTGCTAAACACAGCAGAGACTGAAGCCTGTCCTCCCTTTCTTTAGTCACATGAACCTCAAGCTACAATGTTAAGTTAAGTACTCACTGACTTTGTCATGGCAGACTTGAGCAGTTAGCTGACTGAACTATGTAGAAGTTATACTGTGGTCGTCTAGCCAAGTTGAGTAACGTCAGAATCAACAAAACCACAGACCTCAAAAAGGGTGTGAATGTGTGTTTTTGTGTGCGTGGATCCAGATCCAGACTGAAGACTAATTTCTTCTCTGGGGTATGTAGGAAATTAGCCATCCAGCTCAGCGGCAAACAAACAGTGCAGCAGTATTATTGCCTCAGTATTTTGGCTGTGCAGACCTGAATCAGAGCACGTAGGGGAAAATACATATTTTACCTCCAAGCACTTTTAAAAAGCTTCGTAAAATCAGTGGAATTCTTTTGGATCATCAGTTTTGGCGGTGTTTTCCCCTCCGTCTCTGACTGAACCTAATGTTTTTCATTGTGTTTTTTTAGCTTACGGTAGAGGAAATGTCTTTAATCTGTCTCTGTGTGTGGCCTTGGCTTGTTCCTGCACAACATAAATTTTCCCAAATATATCTCAATAAGAAAATCATCGCTCTGATCCCCTCTTTGACTTCCTATAAACACTGACGTAAAAAACTCAAACAACAGAAATCCCATGTGACTGATTCAGGATTTGAAAAGGGTGATGCTGTCCACAAAGTGCTGTTTACGTCAGTCACTGTAGATATGCTGCAGAAAGCTGAAAATCCATTGATTTTATGCACAAGTAGTGCATTGTTTTCTGTAGCAGTCTTCTGCATAATGTCACATTTGTGAGCAATAAAATTACTAAAAGTCAATGTCATGTGGGTCAGAAAAGTGTCTTTATAATTGTTAAAGTGTCCATGTTCCAGGCTGATTTAAACCATTCTTGTCCTTCACTGTTACAAGCTACTTGTATCAGGATCAAATGGCAATGACCTAAAATCACCTCATTCTCACAGGAGCTCAAAAGATACACATCAGCTCAGCTACTACAGTTACAAAAGCATGCAGATGAAATTGAGCGACCATTTTCTGTTAAAATGTGTAATTGTTCTTCTTGAATCTGATGTCAACTATCAACCAGAGAGCATTTAAACTCTATGAAATAATTGAGGATAAGTGGTGTGGATAAGTGATCAAAGAGCTCTTTATAACATGCAGGCAGTCAACTTCTGAAGTACATGAGGAGGAACAAATATGAGGCCACTGGCAATGATGCGAATGTTCCAGTGTTTTATTTCAAAAGTTTGAAATGGCAAACATATGTTTGACATTAGTCCAAGAAGTTCCCCTGAACCAGCATGGGGAAGTTGTGTAATCATCTCCTGATGAAAAATGGCTTTCTTGCCCTTTCAGTTTTCATGCAGAAATATGAGACACTGCCACAGTTATTGTGAAATACACTGTATTCATTTTATCAGTATCAAGGATACAAATCTGTGTGAAAATGTGTGTTGACAAAAGTCAAACTGCCCCCAATTCACCTCCTCTGCACACACAAACTCATGAGTGTTCATGTGTGTGTGTGTGTAGGATGTTTTATTCAAGATGTAAAAACAATCCTAATCTTATTCAAATATGAAAAGTTAATGAGACCAAATTCCAATGAGTTCAAGCTAAACTGACCTGCAGCATGAATTATTTTCAGAAAAAATATGCTCTCAGTATTCTTGCTTAGATTTTTATCAATCGGTATTTTTACAAATAGGCAACCAAAGGAGCCTTTTTAATGAAATCATCCCCTCATCAGCCCTTCCCTCCACCTTCTGATCAGTTTACATGTGAGAAAACAAGATACTGCCAACAAATTACACAGCTGGACAGACCACACACACACACACACACACACACACACATACACACACATGCAGGCAACAAATACAACCCGTCAATGCCAAACCTTTAGCCAATCAATCAACAGTCCATTTCCAAGGAAGCAGTGACACAATTTCAACTATCTGTTACAACTATTTGTTGATCAGTCATTTATTTTAAGCTACAAAAGACAAAATTAGCTTCTTCCAGCTTCTATAATTTAAGTTTTTTTAAAAAATACATACTATTGGTAATGAAAGGTCTTTGAGTTTTGGACTCTTGCTCAGACAAAACAAGCAATATGAAGATGTCCTCATGAGCTCTAGGTAACTGTGAAGGTCATTTTTCATTACTTTGGACATTTTATTGACTAAACAATTCATTAAATAACTATAAAAAATAGGTTAATTAACAGAAAAATCAATGCTCTGCTCTTGTCTTCCTTCTTGCTCTTGCTTGGTTCTTAATAAATCTTCCTGACTCATCAGTATTCGTGACCTTGTGTGCCAGAGGGAATCTGCTCGTAAACACAATGACGCTTTTGACGATCAAGCCTTGGTCACCTGGTTTCACTTGACTGCATCACATCATGCTGCCACATACTTATGTGCTGTTATGCCTGAATGGTTTTCGTATAGAATTTTCTAGTATAAGTAATTGATCTGTCACAGAACACAAAGTCCTGGTAAGAGATCAGGTGACTGCGAGGGCAGCAAGAGGTGAAGCAGCCTACTACAGCATTTATGTTAAAGCAGAGCTGAAGGTGATTAAAAGGCTAAGAGGAAGAAATCAGTGTCTTTCTCTTAGGTACTTTATCATAAAACATGATTGTGTGTAACTTCAAACTGGGATCTAAGTGTTTTCTATGCACTTTAGCTGTATGAGAAGATTAATTTTCAAATATTATTAAAGCGAACTGATTCGCTGACTGATTTTGTACACTAAAGAAGTTTTTACAAGCCGTAGAACAGAAAAACCTGTAAGAATCCTTAACATTTACTCATTAGAGAGCTGATTATCAGCAATAGTTTGATATTAAATAGAAAATCCTATTGGCTTTTTGTCCAGAAACCAAGGTGATGCTAGCTTTAAGGTAACATCTTTAAGGTAAGGTAACATGGAAAACAAACATCATCCTTCCAGCACTCTCTTAAAAGTCCCTCCAGGAGATACAAATACTCATCAGCTCGTATTGCAGCTGCTTGTTTTGTCTGAACAAAAGATCAAATCCAAATGGATCCAGTTCCTTAGGAAACAAGATAAGGAAGCTGTGAATTTTATCATAGAGAGGCTAAAAACTACAATTGTTTGCTATTTTTACTTGATATAATTCTTTAAACGATTATCCAGAGATTAAATTTGCCATCTTTTAATCATCTAATGATCAAACTTCTTGACTACAGATGAATGTTTCAGCACTCACATCTTGAGCCGGTTCATCTTGAACTCTTTCCTCCCTACTTGCCAAACTCTGCTCAGCTTATCACTGTGAGAATAGCAGCTTTCTCAAAGCTCCAGGAGCAACGATAAGCAAGCAGCTTCACGAGTTATCAAACACTCCGCCAACATCAAGTCCACTGAGGGCAAAGGTTTGAAATGTGTGTGTGAAAACATAGAACCAAGTGTTTACATGATACAGTAGTGGTTTTTAGCTCGATGGGGTCTATTCTGGGAGCTCTTTCATGGTGTCCCCCGCTGTGTGTTTGAGTGTGAGTGTGTGTGTATGCATGTGTGTGTGTGTGTGTGGAGGATCTCTATTCTCACACTGTCACCTGCTGTGATGCCTCAACTCAGACTGTGTACAAGTCCTAACCTCTGACCCAGTGCAGCTTTGAGTCCAAAGCAAGATCCGCTCTCAACTTCCTCTGCACCTATAACAACATTCATACTTATTGACAGATTTATTCCAGATCCTAAATATAGACCACTGAAGCAGCAGCAGCTTACATGCATGTGGCCTGATATCACTTATCAAGTGCAGCTAACAGCAGAATTGCCCTTAGTCACACTTCAACTGGCGCACTTTCAGCAAGGTGATGCGCCTGTCACGTCCAAGCGGCGCACTGCGACTTCAGTGACCATTTGACCTTGCCGCTGTATCACCATCAGCTCCACAGAGTCGGCTTTAAACCAAACACCTGCATCTATTGACCCAGTTGTCTGACACAGAAGAGCAGCGTGCACCCCCCAACCCCCCCACCCCTGCCTCTCCAAATGCGCTCAGTATTTTTGGCAGGCTGTGTCAGCAGTCTGAACGGTCTGTCCTTCACTTTTCTACCACCGACACGAGCGAAACGCAGACTTACTTACCCTCGCGCAACCCGCCTGCGACGCCCTCACATTTGAGCAGCACGTCGGTTCGTCGACAGCAGCGTTCATGCGTTCATTCGCGCGCATGTGTGTGTGTGCGCGCGTGTGTGTGTGTTTTTCTCTCTCTCTCTCGTCTCATTCAGCAGCAAAACTCAACTCAACGCTCCGCATTCATGCGGCTGTCACAGAGAGACGGGCTGCGGGGCTGCAGGGGAGGGAGAGGCGGGTGGGGGTTTGTGACTGGTCCACATTCAGACAAATAGCAGGCCAGCTGGTTACTTTATTATTTTTTTTTTTTTACAAATAAGCCAGCAGTTTATAATCCTTTTGAAGCGTGCGTCAGAGTCCAATGCCAGATACCAGGTCAGAGTGTGTGAGTGTGTATGGGGGGGCGCAGAGTTAAAAGGTATTTATTCAACAACAACAAACTATTCACCTCTGTATCGCTACTTTTACTGACAACCAGGTCAGAGCTGCAAATAAAACACAAGTACGGGAAATGTGCAAAAGCAGGGGTGTAGCCATAATCGGTGCTGATGCAGCAGGAGTGACTTTGGCACCAAACGTTCAAAATATCATCTGCTTTCACTCAGTTATTGATCAACAGGAACTATAGAGCAATCACAGCAACATAGAAATAACATTTTCATATTATTAAGTTGTTTTAGAAAGTTCTTCTTAAAGAATAACTCGATTTGAGTGTGTTTTTTTAATGTGATTAACTTTCTTTCATTTGTTCATGCGAGAAATGAGGAATATGAGAGATTAAATCCAAATGCCGACAAAGGAGAAAAAAGAAAAAGATGAGGCGGTTAATTGGTTTAAAGTTCAAAAATTCAAAATCAAAAGACTTACAGAAAATGAAGCAGACGCTGGTTTGAACCAGGACAGGCTGTCCAACTAAATAACCGATGAAACAGGAAAACTAGGCAGGAGAAAGAAGTAGGAAAGAAGTGAAAGTAAATAAAACAAGCAAGGACTCTTAATGTAGAACAGGAACTTGCTAAAATGCTAACTATGGCAGAATCACATTTTCTGTGGCATAGGGATGTGGTGGTGGATGAGTGGGAGGGGGTTGGGGGGGGGGAAGAGCTCAGCACTTCAACACAGGTGACTGTATGTTTGTATCCTGAGTCCCACGTGTGGTCAGATTACAAAAATAACTCTGGTTAAAGTTGTAGAAACATGGTGGTTTCCGTTCAATTTTAATTTAAAAAGAGGATTCAAGTCACAGATTATACCTTTATAATAAATCAGCATCCTGGCCTTTGAGTAAACTTAAACAAGTCCTGAGAGTGTCTTAAGTTAACCAAAAAAAAGTTGTATCATAATTCAGTTGCTGCTGATATTGTTGAGAAACAAATAAAATGATTGGCTGATACGTTAACTGAAAACGTTTCTTGTTACTATGTTTTCTTAAAATCATTACAAATACTGTAGGTGGTTTCTTTATGTAGTGTTAAAGAGAGAGTTGTTCACAGAGGACAAAAGTGACTAAACTAGCAAAAAAAACTAATTAAAACAAGACTATATGTGTGTACACTGTGTTACTGACACACAGTGTGGATGACATGCAGCATACGTGGCCTTTTTTTTCTAAATGATGGTTGAATACATTTCATTAAGTATAATTGTTTGTTACATCTTGCATAAATTTCAGTCCAGAAAAGAAAAAAAGAGTTGAATCTTCTCCTGATATTCACAGGTGAAGTTTCGTGTGAGCCTGCAAGCGCATGACTGAAATTGTTATCTGAGGATAATCTGATAATAACAGTGGCAGTGAGGGGAGTTGTTGAGTTGTGCAATGCTCATAATTTTGGCAACACAACACCCGAAGATCAGCATCGACTGAACAATTTATTCTGCAGGATGCAGTAAGAAAGTTAAACTGTAAAAAGGTGGTTGTGGTTCGACAACCCTCCAAAACATGAGAGGAAGAGGAGAGAGGAAAGCTTCCTTATATCTCCTCAAACCATCATCCAATACGAATGAGGTAACAATGACGAGGGAATCATCACTTGAACCTGATCTATAAAGGACAAGTGTGCAGAGGTAACATAAGGAAACAGTTGTGTTTGGAAACCTTCCCACAGCAACAACTGCAGCGACAGCGACAATCAATCCCCCTGCTTTTAATAGCAGAGCTCCTCAGCACGTTAAAAGTCCAGCATGTGATTTATAGATACAGGGATTAGCAATAGAAGGTAAACAGAAGGGCAAAATGCATCATCTGGTCTTCCTCAATGTTCCTCCATGAAACAAACTGTCTTTGAATGTGAAACATGTGCACCGAAGCATCTACTGCAGGAATGTGATCGAATGGACTGCAAGTAAAAACAGACATGATCATCATTGGTGTTTGAACATCTGTCCAATAAACTCAAGAAGTTTAATCAGAGTTCACGTTCCTGCACGTTCTCTCCTCCCATCAACTCCCACATTGCCAGATGTTTATTTTAAACATATGAAAATAACTGTTGTTTTTGGCTCAGCGACATATTGTTTATGATTCTGTTACGCCACGTTTGCTGTTCTCCTCCCCAGCAAACCCACCCTGTGAGTACGATCCTGTGAGATCTCCTCCATCCATCTCCTTTGCACCAGAAACTCCCTTGGATCTCCTCCAGCCACACCTGGCCTGGTATATCTGGATTCCCCCCGCATCTTTCGGGTGGACTCGGTGCTGTGCAGAGACTTCACTGGGTGGTTGGGCGAGTAACTCAATGACCCAGTTATGCAACCGAGGGCCCGAGGAATTCCTGATGATTGCTGAGTGCCAGAGCGAATTCTTCGCAACAGCTTGTGGGTGCAAAATGTCACTTTTCACACGGCCTACGCACACACGTACACACAGAGAAAAACCGCCGACGTAACCCGTCTTCTTCTATGTTAATCTGAAACACAGCGTGACCCACATAAAGAAAATCCCCCCTGTTCTCTTGGGTAAGTTTCACATAATTTAACTTCACAGAAGATTAACCTATTGCCCTCCTTTTACACAGAAAAAGTGTGGGGCAACTTTCTCAAGTAGCCTGAGTCTGGGTCAAACACTGAAAGAATACACCGAGCGAGTTTCATCTGTGACTTAGCAGCCGTTTGAACACATTCGCTCAGCTGAGGTTGTAGATTTGAGTGTCTGCATTCCCATTAAGGCTGGGCATGTGGGAACCAGTTCCCAAGGATTCAGTGGTGTTTGCTGGTGATCCTGTGTCTTTAGGGTGGGGGGGTTACATAACCAGATTAGGATAGTTGGTTTTAGTCTTGAGGGTCACTGAGGCCTGATTAGCTCTTTGGCTTTACCGTCTACAATCTGAATCGCCTGAAGCAGCTTCCAAAACACGGAGATTCCTGAATGAGCTCCTGTTCTGTGTGAGATTTTCAGGCCACCTGGGAGCGGTCCAAGTGGAGCTTTTTAGGGCCTTTATGGTCCTCTGATTAGACCTAAAAGTCAGGGATGAAGGGATTGAAACCTGGCGAGTGTGTGAATGTAATTTTACAACTTTTTTTTTTTTAAAATAAC
>JAPZDV010000003.1:18079899-18107446 GCA_029814665.1 Acanthurus lineatus
GAAATGAAAATGTCCAGTTCGAGAGTCATTTGAATTTTATTCTGCTATGGGCAGAAAACTTAAAGTGGGAGGGGATAAGAGACATTTTCAAGCAGATGTTACAGCAGTTTGATGTGATTTTGTCCAACCTCATGCTGTTTGAAAATAAGATTTAGCTTTGGCACAAACTGTAATGGGTCGGTCAGGTGTTGAGAGCGCCGACATCAGTGTGGATGAGAAATTTTCCTTTGGACCTCATGATAAAGGAAGCCAGGGAGACTGGCCTGTAATCACCGTGAACCTTTTGGCCTTTTAGTACACTGTTGATTAAGTGATACCTGAAAAATGCAAAGGCAGATGGGGGCTGATATTTCTGCACAGGGGGAGCAGCAGGTGGCTGCTTGTCAGGCTCTGGGCTTCTCCTAACTTGGAAGTGTTTGCATTGAATCCACTGCAATTATAGTTTGATGACTTTATTGAAATCAAGGCTGTCAGACCTTAAGGTAAAACTCTTTGAACCCAGACCGTCACTGCCATGTCCCGCCTCTAACTTCTTGTATTTCTTTTCTAAAATTTAAATGGTTTGGAGTTTGTCTCTGTCAACTAGCTCTGCACGGTTCAGCAAATTATTGACCTCTAAGTCTGCATATTCAGATTATGTCTGTATTGTGTTGTCCTCTTCCTTTAGGCTCCACTTAAACTTACCTACACAAACACCATGCATACTATTAAGCTTTTATGGGAATTACATGCACCAGCTTATCCGAATGGCCAGGCTGGGATTGAACAAGACTGTAGAGCACATGCATGTGTTGATAATATTTGCGCAACCACGTCAGAAAGCACAAGCAGATGTGGCTTTTCTGCCAAAGCCAATCTGACATCAGGATTTGAGAGGTGTGTCACTGTGTGTGTGTGTGTGTGTGTGTGTGTAGTGTTTACGGTGAGGCTTCATCTTTATTGGATAATAAAAGATCTTCTATAGGTGCCGTTGTGCAATGTGAAGAGAGTGCGTTCCCAGCTAATGCCGAGTTGTTCACCTTCAGTGTTTCAGCACGTGAAATTATTTGGGTTGTTGATATTTTAATCTTATCAAGCTATGCGGCCACGCTGCCTCGCCTGTCTGGACTCGGTCAGCATTGTTGGCTCAGTGGTTAAGTCCCTGGCGCATTGTGTTTAAATTTGCATGCACCCTGGTTTTCTCAGGCAAAACAGGTGGACTGGAGACACTGAAATGCCACAAGTTGTTGTCTCAGGCTTGTGACATGGCTGGAGTTGTCTCTTCTCTTTGCCCTTTTGTGGCCCAGCAGGATTGATGACCCTGGTGTCTCCAAACAGATAAAGCAGCAAAAGGAAGGACTGAAGTCTTGGTTAAAATGTCAAAAAAGCCTCTACTGTCATAACCAGATCCACCTCAAGAAAGCTGAAGTTTGCCTGTAGTGGGCTGGTTGTACCTGGTCTGCTGGTCTCTGTTGTGTGTAACTGCATACTGTGTATTCGTTCAACCTGCCTCGACTTAAAATAATAACAACCTTATGTTCTGACAATAGTGCCTGTCTTGGCAACAAAATGTGTGAACAACTCGTCTTGTTGTGTGTTAGCATAGCAATGTGGCTGACTTCCTATTTATGTTGGATACCCTTCAAACTCTTGCAGCCTCGCGGTCGTTTCTGTTGAGTCTTTGCCTGTTTCAGAGGCTGTGTGTATACTGACGTGAAAGACTCTTTTTCAACCTGGTAAACAGTGTGATTTGTGTTAAAGCAAATGAGCAATAAATTCAGAATGACAAGTGGACATTGCTGTAGCAGTGTTTTTGCACATATCAATCTTTTTTTGAATCAAATTGTCACATCAAGGTAATTATTGGCTCAAATTTGAGGCCAATAATTATAAAAAAACATTTGTAGGAATATTAGTCCTCTTGTTTTCATGGCATTTATCAGCTCGCCATCACTCAGAGTTTGACGTTTACAGAGGGAAGCAGCAATCAGCTCTCATAAATAAACCGGCTGACCAACATACACTGCAGCAATAAACATCTTAAACCAGCTCTGAAGTGAGAAAACTAACTCCTGTTTGGTCTGTTTCATTTCAAAACCCTGTGTTTGCTCAGCTTTCATGTAAAACGATTGCTTTCCCCCGAGCTTCTGGAGCAGCAGAGAGGCTGCTAAAGACATAACATTAATTTAAAAAAAAACGAAACTTTTTGGTGCTGCCCCCAAGATCCTTTTAATATTGTTTTTAGTGGAATTTAATTGAATTGAAAAGTGAGGAGCCTAGAGATTCAAACACTTCAAGAAACATCAGATTAATCAACAATAAAAATGTCATTTGCAGTCATGTTTAACCTCATGTCTTTTGTCCTAAGTGATACAGACGATGTTGCTAATCTTTTCGACTGCTCATATTAACTCTGTAGAGATCAGAGGACTATCGGTTGTCTTTCTTGATAACAAGTTGACATAACAAGGATTCTCCAGAGTGTCTGAGCTTCCTTGTTCCTGCAGCCCTGCCGAGGCTGGAGACGTGTAAAAATAAACCCTTTCTGGCAGCAGGCCTGCTTAGCATCCCCTCCATACATTACAGTGTGTGTGTGTGTGTGTGCATGCGTGTGTGTGTGTCTGTTGTTGGCTCATAGATATGCAAGGGAGCAGTGACATGCTGCTTTGGTCTTTTTTTAAAAAAGGCTGTGCCAGCAGTCTTCCTGGATGTTCATTACAGTCCAGACCTCTAAGATCCCAGAAGTTGGGGTCACAAGAGGGGAGAAGGGTGTGTAGCTGAGAGGGCGTCATGCTGGTCAAACACATCTCAGGAGAGTGATGACAGGATCGTCAGTCCTTACTATTGTAGGAACGTCTCCTCCACTTTGCCTTTTTCCATGAGGCGAACAGATCTACCCCCACTTTCCATAACCTGCTCCACAACGTTTGAATGTTGAAGTGTGGGATTCAATCTGCACTCGCCTACAGGCTGTTTCTCCATGGTAGAGGCATGTGGCCTGGAGGTTTAAGTGATAGTCTGACACGTTCAGGGCCGAGGCACATTTCATAGCAAGCTTAATTAAGCAAAAGTTGCCCCTAAAAGACCCTTGAACGAGGAAAAAATGGAAGAAACATCTGAAAGAGCATCAGGACTTTTCCTTTCAGGAAAAACACAAACAAAGTAGATGTCATGTGAACAAAAGAGACCAATGTAAAATTACTAAGGAGGCAGATTGTAATCATACATTAAGGTTATGTCCCTTTTTAGGAATCTCCGAGCTCGAGTAGCGTCAGGTGAGCATCAGAAGTTCATTTTGCAGTGATGGGAATAAAAGGACGATCACACGACTGTATGAGAACTGGAGTTATGTTCTGCAGGGGGGGGAGGGGGTAGATCGTAAAAGTGTTTAAAAAGGAGCGGCATCTGTTCCCCCTCTCCACCTTCAGGGTACTGCTGTGGCCAGGAATAACCCCATGCGGTCAAAACACATGCTGGCCCTGATTTATATCCACAGGCTACAGGCGTTAGAAACACATCCTGGTCACAGGACGCGCTCAGTTAAATTGGCACCTCAGGTAGGGAGCAGTTACGCAAGCTGCAGGGGCATGAATGAATCTGCAGCTGCCGTAATCACATTGCAGCAAAATGTAAAAAATACATAAAATACTTTCCTTCGTTCATTTTTTCACTCAAAGGCGAGAAAAGATGGCTTGTGTTCTTGTTACTGAAATCATCTTCTATTTCTTTTCCATCTGTACGTCCATTAACTGCACAGTAACCTTTATGACCGCGAAACGTAAGGAAGAGGGGGAGCAAAGCGGGTCGGATTGTGACGTTTTTGTACTGGGACACACTGTTCCCCCTTCTGGGCTCCACTGTAGCTTTTTTTTTTTTTTTTTTTATGCAACCAGGCCTGCACATGATTAAGCACAACTGACACTGGAAAACCCAGCATGCGCATGTTGTCAGCATTACATACATTCATTTATCGTTGCTGAGAAAACTTTGTTAGTACCGATCAATCAGTCAGACTGGTTCAGAATCAAAGAGTCCATAAGATACGCAGATGTTAGTTTTTTGTCTTCCTTAAACTTGCCCTTGTGTTTGTCTTCTGTCTGGATGGTTATTGACCCTTATTATAATTAAAGATTAATAATAGAATCAACAGAGCATTTAAATTTAATTTCCTGTTGTAAAGCGTCTTCTTTAATTTCTAATTATTTAGCTTGATTAACATTAATCTTGTTGGTTTGTCATATTTGGGACCCTACCAAGTGATAGGAGGCGACTCAGACAGCTGGTGTCAGACACTGCTTGTTATTTTTGATCGGAAAGTTGCAACTTGTTATCTCACTTAGTTTGTTCTGCTTTTTCACCAGATAGTGACGCTGAACATCATGCAAGTTGTTCTAAAGTCCGACGTAGGAGTGATTTTAAAGCTCTGAATCTCTTTCTTGAGTGAAATTCACGAGTTGTTTTGACCTGTCGCACAAGTCAAACTGATAGTCCGCCTTTCTTCATGGGGTGTTAAATATATATATCCACCTAAAGTTTTTGGTATTCTCTTGTCCAGATCTGTCACATGACTGCCTCTTGTATTTAGAGACCAGTTGTGTTTAAAAAAGATGTTTGCTATTCTATAACTTTACTCTGTACATCTGTCATGGCTCTGCTCTGATGACATGTGGGTGACAGCTGTACTATTATCGTTTAATAACTCTTAACACTTTTATACTGACACTGCTCAACCATCTTTTTATCGGCTGATGTCTGACAGCAGGACCAGTTTGCAAGTCTCACTTTTTATCCTTTGATCGCATTTTTTTAAATAAAATTTGGCCACAAACTGAGCAGAAATGTGAAAAACACACACTTAATTTAAGGGGTAATTAATCTTGTTTGAATTATTATTATTGACAAGTTTGCCAAGTCACGAATTCTGGTAAATCTGACTTGCAGCAGGATAACAATTCAGAAATGGCTCAGACTCACTGTCTTCCATTAAAGGTTGGCTGGCTTGTTAAAGGGTTGTAAAGTGACGCATAATTTCCTGCAGCATGATGTCAGTTTTTTTGATAAGGGAATTTGTAGCAACAAGTCCTGACAGAACACAGTTTGGAGTGGAGAACATTATTTGCATGTTGTCATGTTTAATCAATAGTACCAACAAAGAATTTTACTGACCCATTTGTCAGTGGGTTTACACTGGAGCGACTGGAGTGACTGGAGTTTACTTGACATTTGAGTTCATATTGAGCAGAGTCTCCCAGCAACACAACAAAGCAGCGCACACACACAAGCAGACAGTGGCCGTTGGTTTATGTGTGATACTTGTTGCTACTTGCCAAACTATTCGTCCTGCTCTCCAGCTCTGTTAGACATATTTGCAAAGGCTCCATTAGTCCCATGACTCTTTTTGTTTCTGTTTCTCTCTCCTCATTCGACCTCTGTCCTTTCTGTTTTTTCTCTGCAGGGCGGCAACAACGCAGGACACACAGTGGTGGTGGACTCCGTGGAGTACGACTTTCACCTCCTCCCCAGCGGCATCATCAACCCCAAGGTCACCGCCTTCATTGGTGTGTAACGCACACAGATTCAAACACACACACACACACACACTCTGGCTCTTTTTCCAAGACCATGCTTCTGTACCGTTTTCCTGATGAATTGATCAAGACTCCTCACGTTACTGTACAGCCTCCGTCTTGGCAATCGCCACAGTGAAGGCGATCAACTTGAGTCAGAGCCAGACTGCAGCCTGCATCACATCCACTCATCTGCAGTAACTTCATTAGCTAATGGTGTCCTGCTCTTTCTTTCTGGCCTCCAGCCCTCCGCACATCTGCACTCAGACACGCACAGCTGTATGATCTGTCGATGCTTAGTCACATTTCTGCTTTTTCTTCTTTGACACATTAATGGGTTTCTGCATTTCGACTCCAGCACTTAAAAATACTTGCAGCACAGGGCGTCAAGTGTAACATGCACTTGAACTGATGGTGTTTCTGGGTCTCTCCACTCATACAGTGTTTATTTTCATTACTAGTTTCACTCATTCATCAAATTATTTTGAATATTTAAGATAATACAGAAAAGGAGACACATAACCCCCTAAAATTTAATAATTGGTCTTTTCAGATAAATATTTTTTTTGAACAGACTTACACTGATCACATGCACACATTGTGTTAATGAAATGGGTTTATTTTGCCAGAGTGGAGACATTTTTCTCCTTAAAATACTGTCATACCCTCCTCCTCCATGTGTTAAAGTACATTCATGGCCTCCAGCGCTGGGACCATGTGTTTGTTCAGGTCTTTCCTGTTCTTGAGCTGTGAATGGTTCATATCTGCACACATTCACTTCTACGGTGTCAGCGTTTGTTGTTTTTTTCCCACATTTCTTGCATTAAAGTTGGCCAAAGTAGTCACCGCACCTCCTCCAGTAAATGCAACCAAATTAAAAAGATATTAGAGCCAGCTGTTTGAATACTCTTGTGAACCGTTAGCTTGGTTTGACAGAAACACGTAACTTCATATTTAGGCTCAGTACTTGTAAACGCCCGAGGCTACATTCACATTGAACACACACTCTCTGGTTTGCATGTAACCTATAATTAGATAATCAAAGGCGCCTTTAATATGTGCAATTACTGTGATCATATAAGGTTATTGCACCTTAACTGTGCAAGATAGGTCTAATAAAATCTTGGTTGCATATATTTCAGACTGTACATTACCAGTTTAAGGCAGGTCAGATTGTGCAGTCGTTAAGTGACAAATGCAGCACTAAAATGTAAATAGATAGAAAGTGAACGAGACAAGAGGCCAGTCATCAGTTAGTGCATCCATCTACACAAGAACCCATTAATTTTATGGTGAAACATAAGAGGTATGCAAGGAAAAACAAGAGTTATATTAGAAAACATAAGATTTTATGAGGACGGGTTCTGGTTTTTTGCAAAACTTCAATCAAAAACGGTGTTTACAAAATAGTACTTGATCTGTAAATGTGAGTCAAAGTCCATCATGGTTACAGCCATCATTAATTTGAATTTTTAAAAAAAGATAAGATGTATCTTTGCACATGAACATTAAACTGTAAGGCTCCCTTTAATCAGAGACTGTGGAGTTCGATTTCAACCAGTTGGTTTGTTCATTTCCTCAGGCAACGGTGTTGTGATCCACCTGCCAGGCCTGTTTGAAGAGGCAGAGAAGAATGAACTCAAAGGAAAAGGTGTGTAACATCCAGCTGTTTTACACGTATACAGTAAAATAACATGCAGCCACAGAACAAGACTTAACCTTTGTGTGTGTGTGTGTGTGTAGGTCTAAAAGACTGGGAGAAAAGGTTGATAATTTCAGACAGAGCACATATTGGTGAGTCCTCTCAGGTCCAATTCTTTTTTTTAAAATCTATGTGTAAATGCATGCATCCAAAAGTGTGTGTGTGTGTGTGAGCCCTGCTTACTCTGAGGTGTGTGAGTGTGTTTGTCCCCTTTCTACCTCTTCGCAGTGTTTGACTTCCACCAAGCAGTTGATGGTGTTCAGGAACAGCAGAGACAAGAGCAAGCAGGCAAGAAGTAAGAAACCTGTTGCTTAAAAACTGCTGCTATACACGCACACACACACACACACACACACATGCGCGCACACACACATTTATCCTCAATCTCCAGGGTCACTGGCAGTACCCAGAAAAACATCTAGGGACTTTTTAATCTCGGCAAATATCAGCCCGTGTCTGTAAACAAAACTCTAAAGCAGCTCATGGATAAAGAAAAACATCACGTCCTGCATTCCTCAGCCTCGATTGTTTATGTTTGGGAAGCATTCACGTTAACAGGGAGCCGTGTCACAGAGTCCGATCAGCAGAGTTTTGTTCAGCCACAATTTAGCCTCAATTCAGGTGCATGACAACAACAAACACGAAGGAGAAACCTGCAGCCCTGCAGTTTTGGAAACATTCGACAAACACGAACTACAAAAAGCTTTGTTCACGGCTGAAGAAAAGTTTAAACAACTCATGTAAGTTGATCCATCACTCAGGTCATTCAAGGCAACCATTCTTACAGCAGCCTTAGAAACAAAAGCAACAACAAAAGCAGGTGCAAAATTTCCTTTGTTACAAATGCAGCAATAAGAGGACATGGAAGTTTATTCACTCACAACCTAACCTCATGTTAGAAATGTTCATTTAATTACAAAAGACGACATAAAATCTACATATTTCAGATCAGTGTCACATCTGCAGGTTGAGTTACACTGAATGTTTCATTCTGCAAGTGTGTATATATCTTCTCTATAAAGATATGTAACAGAATTGTATTATTGTTTGACACATTTTAAGATTTCATTTGTGACACACAATGTTTTTTGGGGGGATTTTGAACTTTTTCATCACACCTTTTAAATAAAAGATTTGTTCTACAACATGTCAAAGGAAAATATTTCACAAAAATCAAATATCCAGAAAAAATTAAGAAAAGAAAGACATTTCAATTTGAAGTTGTAGATTAACTGACTATATTTAAGCTGTTAAGCTCAGCTACAACAGTAAATGCTTTACTATTGATATAGTAAAATATGATAATTTATCAGCCACGTTAGCTAAGTTCTTCTACTTTTAATAAGTAGAGGAATGTTTGACTATGTCTTTCTGTAGTTTGCATGAAGGGTAAGCAAAGTTTGCTGTGGCAAGCCCTCATTACATTAGAGTTATGTTTTTAGTGCGTCATATGTAAATGGTTAACTAGTTAAACATGTTACCTGAGCAGCCCTTCTCTTGTCCTGAGTCACATTTAAGAAAGCATACTGTGTCAGTTTAAGTCAGTAAAGTTTTAGGTGATCATCAATGTGGGCTGGTACACAGAGATGCAGAAAAAGGCAAAGTGACAGTGATGAGCATCAGGTTTTTTGTTTGCACACATTGCCCAGTTAGCAGATCCGTCTTAAAAAGCTATGATTTGCAATTTGCAGCCATTTTTTTGGTGATGTGAGAAAGCTTTTGCAATCAGACTTGTCAGGTCTTATGTCAACTGTACATTTTGTACATTCTCTGTACATTTTGCATCTTTTATCTTCTTTATGTTCAAACCACAGCTCTGAAGTAACTCACACAAACTTTTGGTCGTGTAGGAGAGTTCACTGTTACTGGGTCTGCAGGTGTTAAAGAGTTTTACAAGAAAAGATGAATGAAAGGATGAACTTTGAAACTGTAAAAAAGCATTCACAGACTGAGCTTACATGTTTTTTTTGTTTTTTCCCCTCCTCCCTCCCTTCTTGGCCCCTGTCTAGCCTCGGGACGACAAAGAAGGGGATTGGTCCGGTGTACTCGGCCAAGGCGGCACGCAGCGGTCTGAGGATCTGTGACCTGTTGGCTGACTTCACTCAGTTCTCTGAAAGGTCTGTGCCTCTATAACAAGATTATTACTGTCTGGGGTTTTGATTAAATCTGTATGTAAGTATATTTGCCCAGTGTGCCATCATAACATCCTCCAAAGACTACTTATATAAGATGGTCATTAATCTGAGTCCGTGAGTGCTGTAACTGTTTGTTTCATGACTTTAAGCCTCTTTGGCTCTCTGAAACTTTTACTTGAACCACTGAACTCAGAAATTTTACCTGCACTTCAAGCACACATACCTAGCTTCAGTTTTATTACCTGTTTAAGGACTTTTGCAGAATTTTTACCCACAGTTTGACTTGAAGGACTCGGATGAGACTGAAAACAGACTTGCATTAAAACAGCACTGGTGAGACAAAGTCTGCAAAGAAAGTTAACTTTAAGCAATATCAGTTAGCTTGAAGGCTTTTTAGACTCCAAAAGCCCTCCACAGTGCCAAAGAGTTATCACAGCAGCAGCAGTGACCTTGTCTTTTGTGGCAATAAACACAATGTGATCACATTACAGCTCATTTTACAAATGTGGGTTTAAATGAATTTAATTGGTTTGATGAAATCAAATAATGATCCAGAATAGTTCTTTTGCCAACAAGGTTGAACTTTTGTATCTCTCTGCTTTGGTATCTCAGCTCATATGAGTTAGGAGGCTGTATTTTTACACGCAGGGCTGATTTCATTGAGAATCTGGCATAAATGTGGCTCCTTTTGTATAATAAATCATAAAAGTCTCTGGGGGTGAAAGGCTTTTTTTGTGGCTCAGGATCTCTCAGAGTGAAACTGAACTGACAGGTCACCTCATTTACAGCATTCAAAAAAACAAGGTTTTTCCAGTTTGGTCTTGTTTCCTTCTTAACGGTTCACGGTAGATGTGGTGGAAACACAAACACAAACGCTCCTGAGAGCCATTTGTTCCAGAGTGCGGTTTTTGGAGCCGTCATGTCTGCGACTCAGATTCACAGTAAAAATAACAAGATATGATGTTTGTAAACTTCCTGTGTTTATAATCAGATTGCAGGATGATGAAGAAAGTTTTCATACCAGCCCAGTTGGTGTTAAACTGATCGATGTCGGCTGTTTCAGGTTTAAAGTATTAGCCCAGCAGTACAAGGCCATGTACCCGACTCTGGAGATTGACACAGAGGGAGAGCTGGTCAAATTACAGGTAACAGAAATTAAACGGGAAAAAAAAAATTCTGAAAGCATTAAATTCTCCTCTTTGCACAAACATTTCGATATTGCATGATTTCAGGATTATGTCGAGCGGGTCAAGCCCATGGTGAGAGACGGAGTGCACTACATGTACGAGGCTCTGCACGGCCCTCCGAAGAACATCCTGGTAGAAGGAGCCAACGCAGCACTGCTGGACATAGACTTCGGTCAGTACGTCGCTCTGTGTGCATCCCTCAGCATGCATGTGCGCTGCCATTTTGCCCGCCTTACTCTTAACTTGTTTGCCTCTGATTATCCTCCAATCATCCAGTTGAAAAATGAGCCTTTGTGCTAACCTGTGCTCTGACAATGAATGTCATTTCTAATTACCAAGCGCTGTCGAGTGCATTTACAGTGACCCGGTGATGTTGCCCTGAAACACTTAAGCTTTGTGATGCTCTTTACAAAAGCCTGCTTGGAGTTCAGACTAGAGACAACGGTAAGTTTACTAACTGCTGCTGAAGTGCTCTGGCATCCAGGCTTGATGTGCACGCTCACCACCCGACTGTGCATGAACACAATCTGTCAGTCAGTCGATCACAATGACAGAGGAAGTATTAAATGCATTAATAAAAGTCAAAAAGTTGTTTGAAAGCATGAAATAGGTGTTTTTTTTCCTTGCAGCTAATGACCCCACCGACGTAACGCACTAATCCTTTAATTTGTCACTGTAACAGAGCAGACCTGTCATTAGTCACGGCCCTGAGCAGATTAAGTGACAGTCAAGGTTTAACACTGGTTATTATAAAAACACCACACTTGTGATAACTTCTGTATCAGGGCACAAAGTTCTGCACACTGATACGCAGCAAGCCTCCCTGTTTCTATACTCGATTAAAAGTTGTGGCAAAAGTCAGCATAGTGTCAAGCCTGAACTTAATCTGTATGATCTTACATTGAAACTCTTATCAAGACATATTTGGGACATGGGAGCATGCAGGGCGCCAGTGTTTATCTGAAGAGCACTTTGACAGCACACATGACTGCTGATGGACATGCTGGCTACTGCAGAACCTGTTCGTCTTTGATTACACAACAGTCACTCTTAACACTCGGTGATCTGCATGTGGGACGCCGCCAGCATCTCAGACTCAGTCCTCGTCAGTTTTTATTGCTGTTTTTTAAAGACAGATTCACAAAAGGAGGATGCAATTTTTTGAATTGTTAACATAGAGGTGAGTTAAGTCATTATGACCTCAGGGTGCCGTTAAACAAATGATCATCCAAGTTACTTCACTGAGATCCTGTCTTCTGTTACCTGAGGGCCAGTTAGCATGAGCTATTTGAGAACAGCTATTTCCTCAATTAAAAACTGAGGGGTTTCCTCACTCAGAGTTTGCATGTCCAAGCTTTACTTGTCACCCTGATCTTGCTGAACAGTATATTAAAAGGTGAACAGAGCCACAGTGATTTGTGGAGGACCATTTGTGCTTCGTGTTTGGCATTATGGCTGCTCTGTCTTGTTTTTTTTGTAGCCAGGAGTAAACTTATTTGATGAAAAAGGTGGAGCTGGGGCGGATGAGCTTTTAACCAATGACTGTGTGATTCTTTACAGACAGCTTGAGGCTGCTGTCACTCAAAGCAGCAAAGGCCGTAATTATTCATAACTTGAAGCCCTGAAAGCACAGTTATCCCAACAATGACAAGTGGTTCATTATCTGCTCATCTACATGACAATGTGACAGTCAAAGTTCCTTATTCTGCACATTTTTTTAAATTCTTAGTAAAACAGCATCACAGCCTTCTCCTTAACAACTGAAGGAGCTGTAACTTGTTTTAAACTCAAAAAAACAGTAAAAGTAAGTCATAAAATGACTCAATACGGCTTGTCAGGCTTCACCTACATTTCAGAAAGCCCGTAGATCCTGAATTTTATTTTGAAAAGAAGCTGTTTGCACCTTCTTTCTTAAGCTGAAATGTTAAGCTGTAGCTGCTAAACTTAAAGTGCTCATACACACCTCATCTGAAATAAAGCTTCTTAGAAAACTTAAAGCATTACAACATCCTCCAAAGCATTATGGGAACTGTACTTCCATTAACTGCAGCTTAGCAGTAAAGGTTGAGGGGTCGGGTTCAAACTTTCAAAGCCCCTGTTTTGAACAAATCTTCCCACAGTTGCATGTTTGTTCACCCAGTAACTACAGTTTAATAAAAAGTTTGATTTATGTTTACGCTTCCTGTCATTGCAGGGACGTACCCGTTTGTGACATCATCAAACTGCACGGTGGGCGGGGTGTGCACGGGTCTCGGCATGCCGCCTCAGAACGTCGGGGAGGTTTATGGAGTCGTCAAGGCGTACACAACCAGGGTCGGCATCGGAGCTTTTCCCTCAGAGCAGGACAACGTAAGAGGATGCACACAGTAACTCACAACACCCGCTGATACTCAGACACGACAGAAAAACATCAGAGCTGAGGCTTTTAAATTATGTAATGAGTTAATATGTACAGTACACAGCAGAAATATGACTCTGGGTGGCTTTGTTTTTAAGCAGCACCACCCAGAGGACGGTCTGCCACACTGCAGCCTGTGATTAGCTGTGTTTAACTGTATCTGTCAAGGTCAATAAAACTCTCAGTGACACCTGCTCATGAAAAACTTAGGCCTAAATGCAGAACTGATCCTGAATAGCTGAATATTTTTAATGTCTGACTGGTTATCCGACTGTCTCTTCAGTTATATAGCAAAACAGGAAGTTAATCAACATGCAGAGAGATATGAGGCTCATCAGCTGCCAACACTCATGTTTTTGTTGTTCTCAGGAAATCGGCGAGTTACTTCAGACTCGAGGCAAGGAGGTGGGCGTGACCACAGGCAGGAAGAGGCGATGTGGTTGGCTGGATCTGGTGCTCATTAAATATGCACACATGATTAACGGCTTCACCGCGTGAGTTCACTGTTAGCTCACTCACAAAGTTTTAAGTGAAGGTTCCCTGAAGTGTTTGCACTTATAGTGAAGAGTTTTTGATTTTATAAGCTTGTTTTTTGTCATATTCATAAAATCTTTCTTCTAATAGAACCAGAATTGGTTATAAGTTGGTTAACAGAGGGGTGTGTGTGTTTATAAGATGTTCTGCAGTCTTATGTGTGCTCACCTTTACACCTTCCCGTCCCCTTTATCCTCCCAGTATAGCTCTCACCAAACTGGACATACTTGACGTGCTTGCAGAGATCAAAGTGGGCGTGAGCTACAAAGTCGACAACCAAACCATACCTTACTTTCCAGGTGAGCTGCTGTGTGAATGACTAACTTATGTGTAAGTGTTGGTATAAATTTGAGCTAATAGAAGGAGAATAAATAAAAAATTAGGAATGTTGTTGTTTAAAGCTTCTTTTCTGAATTCTTTGCTTGAGATGCAGACAAATAGGATTGAGTTTTAGGGTTTTAAGTGTTAATATACAGCAGTGTCAGTCTAATTCAGTGCAAAATATTGGAAATTTAAAGAACAAGAGTGTATTTAAAAAGGAAAGAAATGTGTTGTTTTCCACTTTCCAACTGGATCATGCTGTTATTGACGTCGTACTGTTTTTGATCAGTAAAAAAAGATGAAATAAATGCGTCTCTGCCTTCAGATGAAAGTGTCTGACATCTCATCTGCTTTCCCTCTCACAGTCCATATGATTACACAGCTCCCATTTCAAGGCAGAAAACATATTGATCTGTTTGTCACAGTTGTTTGATTGTGGCCTCCAGTAAAACTGATGGTGTGAGATTACCCCCCTGCCCAAACCCAACTCAACCCCTCCTTTCCTTTCATTGATTGCTCACCAGCCAATCAGGAGGTGTTGCAGCGTGTGGAGGTCCAGTACGAGACGCTGCCGGGCTGGAACAGCGACACTTCAGCTGCGAGGAGCTTTGAGGAGCTGCCTGAGAACGCCCAGAAGTACGTCCGCTTCATCGAGGAGTTCGTGGGAGTGCCTGGTATGACCTCACTTACACACACAAACACAGAGTTCATGAAATCATATAATCTATCAGTTAAATCATGTTCTGTGTACCCTGATTGTGTCAAAAGTACCTCCTGATTTAAAGCATTGTGGAAATCAAAGGGCCTAATTGAAGTGAAAAAGTTTAAATGATAAATAGCTACATAGGTCGATGCTTTATTGCTCATATTTACACTAATTTAAGTGTAATTGACATTGAACAAACTCAAAGTGGACTCTAGAAGTTTAAATAAGCATTTTTTTCTTCCAAAAAGCAGCAAAAATCACTAAAACAGTTCAAAACAAATGGATTATTCTTCCAATATAAGGTCATACATAGGAGGGTAATCTGATTACAGACCAGCTGCATGTATACATGGGTTCAAAGTAACCTGAGTACATGCAAACACGCTGATTGACACACAGATCTGAGACCAGCGGCGACTGAACAGAAATTATCACCTTCCTCTGCTTCTGTTTCCTCAGTCAAGTGGATCGGAGTGGGAAAGTCCCGGGAGTCCATGATCCAGCTGTTCTAGACGAAGGGAGGAGAAAACACAAGCAGAGCGGATGCACAGCAGCGAGTCAACGTCACCCTTCTGCTCACACACACACACAGAAACACACACACAGATTTACGCAAACACTCACACATAACACACAGCCTACCTACCTGTCTCAACTCTTCGACAGAGACATGAACATCATGTCTGTTCTTAACGCTTCATCACTGTATCACCAGACTGTCCCATGTTACAGACCGGACCTCTCTGGCTCAGACGCACATCAGACGGACCTCCCTGTGTCCCTGAACGAACCGTTACCGGCCACCACATCCGGATTTTTAACTGTTTTAAACTCTAAGAAAACAGATCTGCGGTCAGGTTCCTCTTTAATTTTGTCTCCAGTTTCTATCGGATCTGCTCACTTCAGACGTACAACACATCCTGCAACACCAGCTGTCATCAGGTCTGAGAGGACATGAGGGAACTGACTCAACACACACACACACACACACCACACACTCACTCACACACACACACACACACACACACACTCACTCACACACACACACACTGACCCAAACACGGGATCGCAGCCTGGAGGAACTGTCAACAGACGTTTGGTTGGTCAGACTTTGTTCAAGTGTATTTTTTTTTTTTTTTTTTGTTGATCTATGCTGTGTTTTAAATGCGCTGTGCCAGTCTGGTGTAAAATCAGTTTAAAAAAAAACGAGTTTTAACCTCTGCACTTTAGATGCTTTGGACTTTTTCTGCTTTATGTTTTATTCTGCCAGGTTTACAGCACATCCTGACATGATAAAGGGATCCTTTAATATTTGTAACGTGTCTTTTTGTGTTTAATTTTTTTTTCTCTCTCTCTCGACGTCCAAACTGATGTTTTGGAGGAAAGACTTCTTATGTTGCCTTGTCATTCAACCAAAAAAAATTGCTTTTAAACTTGCTGTAGCTGGAGGCTGCTTCCATGGAGTGCTGCCTCCCACGAGAAGGCTCATGTTTCTCTTAGTTTAAATTTAGCAGGGGGGGGAGTTTTTCTATGAACCAGTAACAGAAAATCTGTTATGACAAATAAAAGAATCAGTTCTGTAGGTCAGCATCTTTCTACCCACACACTCCTGATTGTTAATCTAATTATAATCCATTGATTTCTTTGCACTCTCACTACAATGCTCTGTTAAAATGTAGAGGAAGACAACGGTATCAACTTTAACGTTAAGAAATTGATTAAGAAATACTGTATAAGACAGATGTCATCATTCTTTTTTTTTTTCCAGTTTTCTGCCATTTTCAGAAAAAGTAAGACTTTAATAAGTTAAGTTTTGCTGAATTCTCCTAACTGTTTCATCAGTCATTAAATGCAATCAGAGCTACCTACTGCTGTGAAGCCACAGCTGGAAAAATGGTAATGTGTCTAAAGCTGCATTTACACCTTGTCAACCGATTATTAGAATGGAAAAAAGCTTTGTTTGCTCTCCATAATAGTTACCCTGACTGCTGGTCTCGTAGTCATATTTAAATTGCCTATATTAACTACTTTTACACTGTTAAGTAACCAGATACATATAAAATGTACATAGCTATATCAGATTTTATTTAGATGTCAGCGAAAATGGCTTTCCACACCTTTTTGCTACCAGCTTCTTAGAGATAATCTGACTCTGAGTTACAACCAGGAGACAGATGTTGCTTCCAACTCAGTTGCTTCTAATTCACTCTGGTTTCATGACAATATTCCTTTAGTTTGTTGTCTAAATGGGTTCATTTTCTGCTGGAGGGGAATTTTACATACCAGGATTGTTCAAGGATCACAGAGTTGGTTGGTTATTGCTCTTTCATAAAGTTGGGGGATTATTAAGAGACTCTTTTTCTTCTTTAAATGCTGAAAACTGAAGCAGAAGAGGTCGAGGTACGCTGACTTTTAGTCTTGTTTGTGGTCAAGCTCCTCAAATGCTGGATCGTACTTTTTCCATAACACTACTCAGTGGCATCTTTTATTGTGCCACGTTCACTTCGAAAGGGTTGAAAAAGACTTCATTGTTAACTTGTTAGTGTTCATGTGATCTGATGAATCAAAATGGTTGAATGATTACAGAATATATGAGGGTAAGAAACACTGTGCGTTGACAATGTAACACTGTATCTATTAAAGTGCCAAGTTGGATGTATCAGCTTTCAAAAAAAGCCCCTGTGTCCCAGTTCTGAAGACCACTCGGATGTTGGCATGAACATCGTTTATAAGCTGGACAGTAACTTAGATTAACTCATGAATGTGGCGTTCGAGCAAAGTTCAGGGAGCTGCTTCAGAGCTACAAATGACATGACTGTCCACAGGCTCCAACGACGTGTAAACTGAACTGTACTTTGAGTAAAATTGACAAAATGTTCCTATAATGAGCCCCATTTGTTTGATTCGAGGTGGAAAAGCTGAGCAAGTTATGGGGGAAATTGTCACAGATGTTTCATAGACACACATCTGTCGTACATATTCACATAAGTTAGAAATTCACTTTATAAACATTGTGGTAATAAGCATATTAAAACAGTATAAAATCACATTACAGCTGTTTTGCACTAGCAGCAAGACAGATGCATATTAAACATTTTTGTGGTTTTTATTTCAAAACAGAACAGTATAAACATGAGTATTTTTTAAAAGAAACAGTGAGTCAGAGTTAAGTCAATTTTGCTGGGAAACATTTAGTCAGATAATAAAACCTGTTTGTTAAAATGTTTGTTAAAAAAGTTCATCCCCCTCCTCTTTGGTGAACCGAACACGATCAGTGAGTCTTTAAACATTTTTCCTCAGGACATAATAATGGAATCAGGACTTTTTTTTAAAATGTATTAACAACTTCATGCTCATTTTGTTTTGAGATTTCGTGTAACGGGTAAAATCTGTCTAAGAGCCCTTTGACGTCTTAACAGCTCTTTTAAATTTAAAATGTTGCTAAGTGATTCTAGAAAAATCAGTTTTTCATTTGTTAGAAGCAAAGCTGCTCCCATTGATAAAGTTGGTATCTTTTTCATGCTGGACTTTCTGATTCATTGATACACTGTTGCTCCTGTCTGCCCCCTTGTGGTGGTTGAGACACATGAAAACTAAACCAGGATCATCGTCAGTGTGTGTGTTTGGTGGGTCTATTTGTATTAAACAGCAGCATCATAAGGGGTTTTTTTTATGTTATAATGAACATTTATCCCTTTACATGCTCACACTGCCAGCTTTCTCTGAATCTCTTTTTTCAACATGAAAATCTGCAGTGTCCATTTCTGTCTTTTTCTTTTTTCATCCCTCTCTCCCTTCATTTCCTTTATTCTGATGATCCTCTTCCTCCCCCCCCTCTCTCTCAGCAGCCACTGAGTTTTTTAAAGGGCGGACTCTTGACATTTAGTTAAGACTAAATGAATGTTTTTTTGGCTATGAACGCACAATATGCACGCTGAAATCCTCAACACAGTTTTCATTTTATTTCTTTTTCTTGTTCAACCTCTTCACATGCGGTTTTTCTTCTTTTATTTACAGTTAAGTAATTTTCAGGTCAAAATAAAAAAAAAATCATTATGTTTCCTGAAAATTTATCCTAACATGGTATTTGGTGTCTGCGGAAACTTTATCCACTAGAATTTGAAATAAAGTTCTTTGGGTTTAAACAATGTTTGTCTTCAGTACATCATTTTTTTAACATCAGTGGGGTTTGAAGTTAAAACACAAACAGCAGCAGAAATCTTGCTACCAAATAAGCCATCAAACTATGGATGCACAGCCATAGAAGTAGCTATCAATGTACAGAATCTATCCAGCTGGTTATTAATGTAAAATAAGGAGAAACAGAGAGAATCAATATAAATCTAACCTATATAAACTAAGATATTTAGATATCAAGCTAGCTGTTGACATAATTGCAGAGCGAGTTGTCTTTATTAATCCTCATTTATCCAGGAAGTTCCCCTTGAGATGAAAGTTTTCTTCTTCCAGGGATTCCTGCTCAAAATGGCAGCATAAGCAGTTTCACATAAAGACAAATTTTTGTGTTAAAATACATAAAAGTAACACAAGGGGAACAGTAAGTGAAGGAAGTCACGCCTTGTCAAAAATGTCCTCTATAGCTTCAGCCAAAGGTTATGTCAGTGACATGTTGACAAAACAGTGACACATTTCCTTCAGGGACATCATTTGTAATAGACTTTAAAAAAGGTGTTTAGAGAAGGTATTACATCTAAAGTAATTGCAGTTTGTTCCAAGTTTGTATAAAAAGAGTAATTGGTCTCTCAGTGCAACCTGAGGACATTTAAAAGAGTCTGATTAGCAGATCTGATGCTGCAGTTATTGCTATGAAATGATAAGAGACTGAAGATATAAATACAAAACCCCTAAAGAATATTTTACTGGTAATACTTATGAACTTTTTGGATGCATGACTTTTACATGTCATGGAGTAATTTTACATCATGTTGTTGATACTTTAACTTATTAATTCTATCACTGATTGTAATCCATCATACAGCGCTGATTCTACTCTGCAGTGTTTGTACAAAACAAAGAGGCAACTAACCTCAACATGATCGAATGCGCTTTAATTGACTCGCAAAAACTGTTCAGCACCATCTGAAGATTATTATTTTCTTAGTCTTAAGTTTATTATCTACAGAAAACTATTTTTTTCATGTTTATATATCTGTTAATTTAGTGGTAAAATATTCAAATTAAAAAATGTCCTGCAATTTCACTTAATGAATACAGATGCTTTGCTTGTTCTTGAACACTAGAGGGAGACATTTGACTATAAATGATTGTGATTGTGAAAAACTTGAACTAACAAATTGACTGAGAATTGTTTTCTTCTCAGGAATATTTTATGTTCAGTATCACAGAGTCACAGACACAGAGAGGCAACAACTGGTTATAAATATAGTTTTAATTCACTCACAGCCAAACAAACAGTGTACAACTAGAATATTGCAGTGAGAGTGGCTTCATTTACTCTGGTATTCTGCCTAAGTACTTCAGTTGTTTCATTTCTGATACTTTTTACTTCTGCTCCACTACAATCCACTGGCAATTATTGTAATATTTCATTCAACCAGGCTACATTTATTTGCTGAATTTAGTTTATATTCATTCAGATTAGTAATACGGAATACAATCAACCAATGAATTATGATTTTTTATATTAGACTTATATTATATAGACTTAGACACATTAATTGTTATAATCCAATGACAGAAGCAGAATGTTTTTATTCTGAAATGAACCATTCTTTAAATTTTGGTACTTTTAGTTCTTTTTAATGGTGTAACTTTTGCACTTTTACTTAAACAAGATTTTACTTGTAGCAGAGTGTGTTTGCGTCGTGGTTAAACTATTTTTACTCAAGTAAAAATTATGAGTATTTGAGTTCCACCACTAATGCAAACATCCCTCTCTCTCCTCTATGTTGGTGTTTACTATTAATACTCCCTGTGACCGCGGCTTGGCTCTAACCACAGCCTCACCTGCAGCTCATTTCCCTGCCTTCACCGAGCTTCCTCTCCCTATTTGACTACATCTGAATGCACATTCAACAACCTCTAAAAAACCCACAAACTTCTTTCATTTGTACAATTCAGCCAGATGTGTCCAAGTTTACAGAAAACAGTGAGTACAAAAAAACGTCTTCGCCTGATTTTTCCGCAAACTTAACATCCAATGCTTGTTGTTCCAAACACCACAGCTGTACGGTGACTCATCCTGTTGAATAAACTGTGTCACCTTGAAGCACACACACACAAAAAAACACACACTGGCATCTGGCATGAAGCCTGGCCTTTCTCAGTATTGTGTGATATGTTGATAGGAGGCTGGACGGCGTCACAGCGGGCCGAAGGGCACCGCTGCCCTGCGTTTTTAGGTTGGGACCCGCCGCCCCTCCCGCCTCTTTACCCCTCATCATCTATCACCTCCTCCCCCCCTCTTCTTGTACAACTCACTCAGTCCCCTCTACCCTCCCGACTCAACCTCTGCACCCCGCCACCAACCCCTTCATCCTTTTTTTGTGCTCCGCTCCCCTCCTCCCTCCTTCATTTGAATCCCACAGTGAGGCCTCTTTGTCCAATGGCTGTTGCTGCATTGTGCTGCAAAGGGAAGCAGAGTAAATGGACAAGCAAATGAGTTTTCTCCTTCACCCAACTGTGGTGTTAGGATGCACACACACACACACACACACACACACACACACACACACAGGCACACAGGCTCACACACAAACTCTCCTTCATGCTCCCTTACACAAACATACACGCACAGACACATGCACCCATTCAGGACAACGTTTTCTTGAACTGAACATCTTTCATTCACATCACTTATTGCTTCAGTGACCTTTGACCTGGATACAAAGGCGAGACAAACAGCAGAGTGTTTACGTATCATCATGCCGTCAGTCGTGCCCTTCACGGATCAATGAGCTCTGCTGCTGCAGAAAAGGATGTTTCTTTGTTACTTTATTTCCATACTGTGTCAACATTTCATAAAGCCTGATTGACTGCATTCAGATCTGAATTTCTTTATGTTTTTGGTCAATTGAATTTCAATATAGTTGGTTATAAACACAATGTTGACACTTTACCATCTTATGAAGTGATGTTGGAGACATGAAGTAACATCAGCGTTCATTCACAGTCATGTTACTTTCCACCTCATGAATCTGAGTCTTTGTCTCCTTGTAGCTCTTTTTTGGCTCCACAGCTTAAGTACTTTAAAATCTGACTAATGTGCAGCTCCACTTTGTTCACCTGCTCCATGTAGTTGCTAACTTTGTCTGTTTTATGTTTGGTGTCGGGCAGGTGGAAGACAATCAAGTTTATGTGGGCTTTTTACTGAAAACATCTGCCTGCTGCAGCTGGAAACATAATAGGAGCAGTAAGAGTGAACCAAAGCAAAGGTGTTGGCTGTAAATCCAAAACAACACGTAGTATATTTTTTAAACAAATTTTATTTATTATGCTAATGAAGAAAGCCAGGCTAACTGCTTCTAGTCTTAATGCTAAGCTAAGTTGACACTGGCTTCACATTTGGTGCAAAAATTTATGAGTGCTGTCAATATTCTCAACTTACGAGTTAATGTATCTCCAAAACTGTCAAACTACTCCTTTAGGCGGACCACCTTAACCGTCTCACTGTTAAGGTGGTCTGACTCGTGTGCAAAGGTCAACTAGCTTGTAGCATTGAGGTCACACGTGTGTTTTTTGTTGGGCAACTTTTTCCCACATTCCCACATTTAAAGAGACATTCTGCCTCAAAGCAAATTTAAAAAATATGAAGTTCAGCATCTGAAATAATATCTTTGACAGGAATTTGGCTCATTTTGATCTTCTGTTTGTGGTCTCAGCTCAAAACAAAGAAGATTTAAAGGTCAAGTCAATGTCATGCTTTTTCTCTCTGAAACCGGCAGATTTTTATTTCTTTGATGAAATTCAATACACTCTTCATCTTCTTTGTCTTATTAAGCACTATATAAGTATTGTAAGACAGATTAACATATTCATAATGTTGATTTAAGGGTGTCTGGCAGATCTGAAACACCTTTACGGCGAAGAAAACCTGTACCTGCTCTGCTCTGCCGCTGACCCAAAAACTCTAACCTCAGTGAGGAATGCATGGCTGTAAAAAGTTGTTTTTAACTCCCTATCTCTCCTGACCCTCCTTCACCTGCTTCAATTCTTCTTTAGGCCCTCCCTCCTCCCCCCTCTCCTCCCCTCTCCTCACCCCCTTGAACTGTGGCCGCTCTGTAAAAGGGCCCAAATGCAGCAGATGTGTGACGGCCGACACCATCAACAGCTGTCGGCTCTTATGTCAGCTCCTGTTTAGTCTCTAACACCAAACACCAACCCAAAGACTATACGCTCCGAACCTTAAACATGAAGTTCGGTTAAGTTGTTTGCTTTTTTTGTCCGTGGATGTGTTTTGTTTTCTTTTCTTTTGTTATTGCAAATGAAAAAATCACCATATCACCAGAAATTCACCATAATTAAGACACATTAAGTTAATTTGATCAAAAGCATTACATAATTCAATAATCAGTACATCTTACGTCTCAAGCTTCGCACATGTTCCCTTTTCTTTTCCTTCTCATCAGTTCATTCTTTCTCTTTATCAACCCGATGAAAACCTGAACACCTGAGGTTTAATGTGGTCTTCGGTCATAAAAAGCAGAAGAGGGAAAACCAGGAAACCGTAATTTAGCTTAAATATTAGTCGAGTCAGAACCAGTTTCCTTGTTTTAGAAAATGCTTAAGTAACAGAGTAACTCTTTTAAAGACTGCCTGTGAATAAGTACAGAGTTACATGTAATCAATGTGAAAGAAAAAGGAAACCAAGGATATCAGAGTCTAAGAATGTTTTTTTGTATAATTGGTTATAATAAGCTTTGTGTTTAATTGTTTTGATTGAGTTCTAGCTCATAAAACTTATCTAAGTAAGATTTCAAGGTAATTTCCACTTTCTGCTTCTCTGTTCCTGAGATGACTAATTTATCTGTTGTACTCCATTACTTTGTATATCTTTAGGTACTGAGTAGTTTGTAGATTCAGATTAATTCTAGTAATAACTAAAAATGATTATAATTAAAATTTAGATGTGTCATTATAGATCCATTGGTAAAATTCACCCAGCAGTTTGTTTGATAAAAGACGAGTTATACTTTTACAAACTGGAAAATTAAAGTAAGTAAGTAAAAATAAAAGTAATGTGAATGCATCAATCATTATTACTACAAAATTTAACATGCATTATGTGTAATTTGTGCTTGTTAAATTTTGTATTTTAAGTATACTTAATGCTAGTATTTTAACAAATGTTTTTTATTTAACAAATGTTTTTTTATTTAATAGCATTACAAGCTCTACAATACTTCATAAAAACCTGTTAAAATGGACATGTATATTTTCTTGCATATTGTTCTCTTGTTTTCCTGTGTTGTCAGATTACTTCAAATGAGGTACTTGTAGGGGAACTGAAGAGTGTCTGAACGCCCCTCCCCCTCCCACACCTGTTGATGTCAGATTGGAGGCTGCGTCCAAAACTGACAATTCAACATTCATGGCCACTTCCTGCCGACACTGGCCAGGTGTGTGAGATAGAGGATGAGGTGTGGGGCTCTGCATGGGTGAACCATGACAGCAGACTCCTCAATCCTCTTTAAATGTGAGCATTATCAACATGTGTAAACACTTAAACTAGTTTCTTTCCAGCTCTACCTCATCTAACCTCACTGTTTCTTTCTGGCATCAGTCCCCCCGCCGCCGTCCAGGGCCTCGCTGCCCATCTCTGGCACCTCCATCCCTACTGCTTCCCTCCCTCTGAAAACTAACTTATGTCTGGCCTTTACTGCGGCCCCCAAAAGCCCCAGCTTTAACCCTGTTGTCAGTCCCAGTCTGTAAGCTTCGGCCCCCGGCCCCGACCTCGACTCCAACCTCGACTCCCAGCCTCTGGCCCTGAGCTTTTACCTTCTCCCCAACCCAGCTGCTGTCGCCTTCCCAGCCGTCCAGCTCAGCATGAGAAGCCTAGCAGCTGTTGATCAATGGGCAGCCGGGGCCAACGCCTGCCCGTCCCCTCCCCTGACCTCCTACCATTACACACACACACACAACACAACACAACACTCACACACACACACACAGATGCACGCACACAGTCCCCAGGGAGGCAACAGATGGGGGTCAGCCAGAGGAAAGGGGTGTGGCGGGCTACAAAGGGCTGGGTTAGGTGTGTGTTTGTGTGCGCTTGAGCCCGTATCTGTGTGTCTTAATGAGTGTTTGTTAAATAGTTTATTCCACAGGCAGGCAAATAGAAAGATACAGGCATGTTTGTTGCGTGTGTGTGATCTCCGAAGGGCTGTGGCTGGACATTTGCTAGCCGCGTGTCTCCAGTGTGGACAGGTGTTGCCGTCAGCAGTGTCCAGACTCGTTTCGGCAGCTGCTGTTACCCCTCTTCTCCCCCAGCTCACCCCCTCAACCCCCCCACCCCCCCTGACAGATGTAGCCACACCACCACCACCATCTCTCAGCTTTTTTATGGGCCCAGCCTGTTTTGACTCTAAATATTTGCCCAGGAGGCGCTTGATCTGTTCTGGCGAGGAGAAGGGGGGGGGGTTTAAAGAAGATCTGACACACAAACACACAGAAACACATACACACAATTTGGTCTGTGTATGAATATGCACACCTACGAGCGCCTCGTGCATGCACACACAGCTGTATGAGCAGAGGCTGAGGGGCTGGTTCGTCCTGTTTTTTGTCTCACCAGGATGAAGGAACTGACCCCTCCGAGGATCTGTGGCCTTAATGGTGAAGATCAGCTGGCAACTGGGAAAAACACCAGGAGTTAACAGCTGATACCAAATGTTTCTTCAGAGACTCGGGATCATTTGTGACACTTCTAAGAAACATCAATTCCAGAAATCTGAATTCTCTTTTTCAACTTGTTCTTCACTTTGTCCCTGCTGTGAAGTCCATTAGTTTCAGTGTGTGCTGATTAATTTGTTTGAGTCTTTGTCTGCAGCATCAGGAGTAGTTTAATGAAATTGATAGAAAAGTTCTGACTATTTTGAAGCTCCTCTAATCAACATTTTTATCAACTGTGGATCAAATGACAGAGAATCATCGGCTGACTCCATGTTTCCTCTGAGCTTTGCAGGGTGTTTCAACACATTTCAGCTTATTGTTTTGGTTTCACAGCCTAAAAGAACAAATGGCCTTTTTTCCAGAAGCAGCTGTTCTCAACAAAAAAGCTCTCATATACGAATTAAAGGCTACCTGGCCGGATAAATTTAGAGGATAGCTGCTGATGATCATAGTGAAGCATTTAGCAGCTAAAGAATCAGCTTTTTCTCTTAGGAGCTGGAGGTAAACAAAACAGAGCTCACAGAACAGTTAAAATTGGTCTTACAATCATTAGTTGGCCTGAAACAAGACCTGATTAACACAAAGTCTGCTGAAAGAGTGAACTGATAACTATTAGGCAACATGTTTGCCATTTTTACTTTATACAGTAACCTGTCAATCTTATATTTACATCTTGTTTCACTTCCCCAGCAGTCAAAAAGTTAAATTAATGCTGCTTTATTGAACTTTTCACCTCTTCATTTACAGTAGAGAGTCTTTTTTTAGCTGTCAAAAGAAGCAATTGAATATAAAAGTCTGATTCCGGTTCGGGGAAATAATCTTTGGTGACACAAAGTCTTTTATCATAGAAGCCACAGATGTATGAAGTTTTCTGATTCTGTATTTATATATGTGTATTTCTGTATATGTATGCAAGTATGAAACTTCTCGATTTTCAATCAGACTGTAAAAGAAAGGGTACACAGTATGAGTTTATGTGCACATTAAAATCAAAGGGGATTTATGATTCCCTTTGACTCTGCGCAGTAATTTGCTGAAAGTATTTCCAAATAATTCCTCCTGGGTATATAGCAAAGGTACAGCCGTGTGCAGCAAATAGCTAAACAAAAGAGAAATGATTGACTTCACCTGTTGTCAACATTTTCACATTTTGCACAAGAACAACAACGAAAACAGCAATAGGCTAAAAACTATGCATCAACAAACACTAATCTCAAGGTGACACATGCGCTGTGTAGTGTCTGTTTTCCCAAAAATCTCCAAGGAGCGACTGAAGCTTGCGCTTGTGATCCATCAGAAAGAGAAAGAAAGAAATGCAAAGAGAGAGAGAGAGAGAGAGAAGTTAGAGAGGAAATGTGGATATAAAAGAATGATATACAGTTGGGGTTTGGAGTTGAAAGATAATTAGAACAGCAGTGAAGGATTCTGCTGCTGATCCCTGAAAAAACACCTCCGCCAGCTGGGTTCAAAGTCCAGGAGGGAGAGAAGACAAGGAGGAGAGAAGACGGAGAGGCGAGGAGAGAGGGCCACAGGAAGAGAGAGATTTGGAGATCTAGCAGAAGAGTGGTGGAGCGCACCTTGTTGTGCCATCTGGGCCGACTCCCCAACCACAAACACACACACACACACACACACACATCTCTCCTTCCCGTTCTCCTCCTCCTCCTCCTCCTCCTCCTCCTCCTCCTCCTCCAAGCCCATTAGGACGGAGGATTAAGGTGGTGGCAATTACAAGACGCAGCCGACAGGAGCGTACCTGGCAATACATTTAACTGTCCAGAGGAGGAGGGTGTGAAGCAGAGGGAGGGAGGAAAGGTGGAGATAGAGAGGTGGATCGAGAGGGAGGCAGCAAAGGAGGAGTAACAAATGAGATGGGTGGGAAAGGGAGATAATTAGAAAAAAAAAGACAACGCACACACACACACACACACACACAAACACACGTGCATGCACACACATCAGGATTGTTGTGATAACAGCAAAAAGAAACTTTCATCGCCAGCTCATCTCATCTTCAGAAATGGCCGAGTGAGCAAGTGAGTGCCAAACAGATGCTGGCACAATTGCTGCTATGCTTGCGCCCCCGGGGGCGCGCGGCCCCCCGCCGGCGCCCCGGGCCGCACCCCGCGCCCCCCCCCCCCCC
>JAPZDV010000003.1:18109985-18160062 GCA_029814665.1 Acanthurus lineatus
ATTTACTTTAACAGATCATCAGATGTTTTTTCTTCTTTCACATCCTGAGCATCTTCTTCCACTCACTGTTTCTACTCTAAGTGGTCCCGACCCCCTGTCCTATGTTACGCACTGTCCTATAAGGAAGTAGAAGACCTGATCGACATACAGTGTATTCATGGTGATGAAACTGAGGCTGGTTTATTTAGTTGTGGTTTTTTTTTGTTTACACAGATGAAAAATGAGGACAAAAAATAAAGGTGAATGACAGAGAGACAGACAGAATGAATGGAAGAAAGAGAAAGAGAGAAACTCTTTTTCTCTCTTCTAATCTCCTCTCCTCCTTCTCTACTTCTTCCCCACCACCATACAGATGGTCCCAAGCTGCCTTCAATAATCCAATGCACAGCCATGCCAGTACACCCCAGGCTACACCCCTGATGCTACACTACTCACACACATTTACAGGGAGACAGTGCCAGTTCCCTAGGCAGGACCCCTGTCTCTCTAGCCCAGATTGGATCAGTTTGGTTCAGCATGGAGCAGTAACACTGGGCCTCAGGGCTCTACATGGGCCTGCAGGGTCCCACGTTGGCCTCGAGTAGCTGAGGCTACGGTGGAAAAAAGCTCTTGGGCTTGATTGTGTTATCTTTTGATGATGATTATTGTTATTATTACACAAGCTGGAGTGGCCACATGTTTTCATTTTCGTCTCGTTTGGAGGCGCACAGTAGCCGACGCACACAGCAAAAAACAGAGTAATGGTGAAAGGGAGACAAGATAACACGGAAAAGGAACTTCTGAGGTGGGAAGGAAGGAACGGAGAGCAGAGACAAGGAGTTTGGCGTTCGCAGGGATGAGCGAAAAAAGAAGAAGGAACAGAGTGAGTGTGAGGGAGGGCGGATGGAGGGTGACGGAGGCAGATAGGGAAACAGGAGGTATGGAAAAGAAGGATGGGTACGCAGAGGGAGGGATGGATGCGGCGGATGGGGGAGGGATGGAAGAAGGGATGGAAGGAGGAATGTGACAGATGGGTCGTGCCTGGCCAGAGCTGGGAGGGAGCGGAGAGGTTGGCATCACAGGGTGAGAGAACACACACAAACACACACACACACACACACACACACACACACACACACAATAACTGCACACATACATGCATGTGTGCTAGTTAACTCCCCTTATGCACATTCTTTGCTGTCAGGAGTGTTTTCGATGTCTTTCCTTGTGTCAAGAAAACGTCGACCATATGATAAATAGACAAATAGATGGCGCGGCGGACATGTTTCGACATATTGTTTGCATAAATTTATTTTCTGCTCTTGCAGTCAATCTCTATGTTGGCCGGCTAAGATAGTAACGAGTCAAATTTATCCTTTTTCTTTCAGAATTTGTCAAAGTTGTGCTAGAAGTTGGCATTGTGTTTGTAAAATTGCACGTCAGTAAGATGTGCATGACCCAAAGTGTGTGAGTCTTCGCACTCTTAAACACACACACAGCAGCAACATGCAGGTGCTGTCATGTACATTAGGATTAACAAAATTTGAATTAAAATTGGTTTGAGTTTATAAAATATGTTGTGCAACTCTACCAATCTGTATCCAGGCACGCAAAAGATTACTTGCTCACTCTTTCCCTTCTTTGTGTAAAGAAGTCTTTTTTATTTTATTAAAATGTATCATCATGTGTCTATCTATTGTATTTTTACCTTATATTACAACACTAAATAGTGACACAGAGTAGGAGCCTCAGTTTTTGCTCTCACATGAATTTTTTAAATAACTGTTGCTGTTTGTGCTGCTTTGAGTTAAATAAATAAAACATTAAATGGCACAAATCAAATCAAATCTATGGCATTAATAGTCTTCATTTTCATCATTTCAACTTATTTGTATCTTATGCTTTCATAATATGGACTGTACCATGTTATCGCACTGTATCATAGCAAACCTTTTGCACAATAATTCACTGAATTATATTTATACATATATAGTTTGTATCTATCATGTAATATAATGGGCTGCTGCAAACTGTTGCTTTTATGTGCTCTTTTTTTTTTATTCAGGTCTGTTTTTGCAAATAAAAAAACACATTTTTAAAATCTAAAAACCTGCATCCTTGTGTCCACCTGCTCAGACCATCGCACATTAATTATCATGTGGTATTGTGACATATTGTCCTGTATCACACTGTGCCATATTGTACCGTGTTATATGACATGGCATCGTATTGTTTAGCACCATTTCTTGATTCACTGGATGTGTTTTTATTGTGTGTCTTGCTTCAATTTTATGTGTAAAACCTTGTTTGTGTTAGAGTTTGCTTAATTTGTTTAAAATTGTTATTTTATGTTTGATTTATCTTTTATTTTGTGTATGTTATGTTATGTTTTATGTGTACATTGTTCCTGACAAAATCAAATCGACTCATTCACTGGGAGTTCAGTTCAAACTCGAGCACTGTAACACTCAGTTGAGTTGAAATAAAACCCGCTTTGGTCACCAGCTGCTCAGAAACTTTAAAATGGGTCAGGAAGAAACTCTTGTGTTTCATTCCAAAGTTTCAAATCTTAAACTTCTTTCAGGTTAAAGAGACAAATGGATGTAAGACACATACTGTTCCTTATTTTTGCCTGTTTGAAAACGTATTGCATCTTGACAGCGCTGTGAAGCATCAAATCCGACTGTGAATTTTGCAATTTGTTACACTCCCAATGGTAAGACACAGAGTACAGCTTATGATGCTAACAGGGATATAAGCTATTACCCACAATTCTGTGTGTGTGTGTGTTTCTTTCATCATGTCTCCACTGTGTTTCAGCAGGAGGAAAGACATGACAGGGAGAATGAACTTGACTTTTCCACAACACCACAGCTGGCTGACTGCTTCTCGCTTGTCCTGTGTGTATGTGTGTGTATGTGTGTGTGTGTGTGCTAGTGTCTGTATGCGTGTGTGTGTTTTATACATGTGTACAACTCAGCAGGCAGGTGCAGCAGATGTCCAGCACACACACACACACACACAAACACACACAGAGTAATGCTGTTAACATCTACGCAGCAGCAGCAGCCCGGCAGGTTGGGTTAGTGACACTAAAGGACCCCTCCCTGCGTGACCCCGTCAGGTCACCATGGCGATGATAAAGTGCTGAGTCGTGCACATGTGTCCTGGTGCCAGCAGTTTCCAACAACACCCAGAACACGCCCTGGTAATGCCCCTTATCTGGCAGACACACACACACACACACAGCTGGGTGAGGGTGGCAGGAGAAAAAAAAAAGGAGGTTTCATTTTCTTTCTGCTTCATTGTTGCTTTAACCTTAAATCCAATTAATTTGGCTATTTATCCCAGACGCCTCTTCTTCAAATGAATCCTCCTGATTGAAAGATTTATGTCTCTCCGTGCCGTTTTCTCCTTTTCTCTCTCTTTTTTTTCCTTTCTCTTCGTCTCTCTCTTATGCTGAGAGTTCATGGCTGCTCTCCTTCCATACAAGAATCAAACAAAGGACAAGTACTGTTTAATCCCATCGTAGCCCAACCCTAAAGACAGACCAGCTGGAGGCCTTTGTTTGTGTATGAGTGTGTGTGTGTGTGTGTGTGTGTGTGTGTGTGTGTGTGCGTGCGCTACACGACAGGTTATATAATCCAGTGTTCTTCGTGCACGAGTATAACCACAGTGTGTGTGCTCCTGCAACTGAATACACTCCTATCTTAGTTTTTCTGTTTGTTAATATATTTACATATATGTGTGTGTTAGTGTGTGTGTCTGTGCTGTCTGTAAAGGGGTGAGCCGGGGGCTGCAGCAGAGGGGTTTATGGGTAAGTAGTATTTGGGGGGGCCCCCCCTCTCTCTCAGAGACACACAGATATTCAAGTTCGAGTTGCGTCGCCTTTTGTTTTCAGGAAGAGGAGGAGGAGGGTGCAGTGGGTGGCTGGATGGCTGGATGGATGGGTGGTTTGCTGGGACACTTTGCCCCCCGATTTTCCCAAAAAAAAAAAATCCCCCCTTTTTGCCTCCCTCCTCTACAGCCTCCCCCTCCCGCCTCTTCAGCCCTCCCCTCCCTCTCCAGCCAGAGTAGTGCCACTGTATTGTCTGCTTGCAGGCGGGCCGCTTGTTGCTTGCCTTCTGTCCTGCTGTGCTGAGTGCCTGACAAAGGGGCTCTTTTAAATATGCAGACAATCCTCGATCACTCACTCACACACATACACACACTGTCTCTCACATACACACACACACAGACACACACACACACACGTTTGTCCTCTTTCTCCGTCAATTCTTCCATGGCTAGACCTGGCCTGTTTCCTTTTTCACCAAGAATCAACAAGTCTCAGACATGAAACATGAAAAGGATACAGAAGGCTTTTTCTCCTCGTTGGTGCTGTAAAGCCTTGAATGAACGCTACGTGTCTTTGTGGACTGGCCGTCTTGTCACGACTAAAATCTGAAATTGTATGTGTTGTGGTCTTTGTGAGAGACCTACGTTCTTACCGTATGTATATGTAACTAGCTTCATTTTTCATGCACAGGAAAATCTATAATGAAAAATGACACTGTCCTTGGAAACAGCATAAAAACGGCAATGCTTCCCTATATTTTCCACACATCACATGCAACCACATCATGACAAGAAGATAGATGCATAAACATGTGTCTCTGGTATTCTTTAAAAAACTGAGCATTCAGACAGAAGCAACTGTCTTGAGCCGATTTTGGAAGTTGCAAAAAAAAGTTTTTGGAGGCTGTTTTCTCAGCCAAACCTGCAGATGTCAGTTTACAGAGAGACGAGCCTAGAAACTGGTTTGAGAATATGGCACAACAGTCAAACATCAGGACGCTTTGAGTCCACATGACACTCTTCTCTTTATCTCCTTCTCGCCTCCTCCCCCACTTACTCCCTCCCTCCCTCTCCTGGTACGGGAGCCCTCCTTGGCAGCTTGGCAGAGGCCGCTCCCTCACGCGAAGCAGCAGAGTGCAGGGGCCCGGGCCCCAGACAGGAGCCCAAGCTGGTCTCAGCCTCCCAACATGTTGAGCTGGCCTGCCTTGGGCACAGCCAAATGGTTCTGCAGCTGCCCCTTTGTCCCCCTTCCTTAAGTAAACAAAGGACAGAAACAAATTAATGACCTACATTCACAGCAAACCTCGCACGGCCTCCTCGCAGAGAGAGAGAGAGAGCAGTTGTCTATAAGCAGATGTTCACTTACAACACTGCAGATTGCAATTAATGATCACCAAGCAGCGCGTGACCAAAGGATAGGGTTGTTGTATTTCCTACAGCAGCTATCATGATGTCTGCTGACTGTCTGAAATGGCGATTTAAAGCAGTGCTGCGAGCAGGTTCAGCAAAAACAACAGTTTGAAAATCATTTCAATTTAAAAAAAACATCTTTCAAAACTTTAAATAATTTAAATGTATACATGTATATATATTTGTAATAATGGCTCACCCATTAGTGTAACATGAATCTCATCGTATGAAAAGCATGAGGCTACAGGTTTTAAATGATTAACTCTTTTTGCAAAACAAACATCTAACTGACATCTTTTTCTAATACTTCAAAGTTTCTTAAACCAATATTAGGCATTCTTCAGACAGAGGACAATGTCGTAAAGATTAGGAGCGAGCTTATCGCGTGAGTGTGTGCGTTGGGGGCTTACTGAAGAGGCCATCTGTGGCCTAATGAACGCTGCTCCTTGGCCTCAGAGTGCAGGGGCTTTTAATGCATCTGCAGCAGCAGGTTTACTGGGCAGCAATACATTAGCCAAAGCTGATTTCTTTACTGGAAAACTGTACTTGAGGAGCTTTGGATTGAGGCTGTGTGTGTGTGTGTGTGTGTGTGTGTGTGTGTGTGTGTGTGTGTTGCAGGGGGTTGAATCGCTACAAGCTGCTGCACAGTTTCTTCTCAAATGCAGCCTACACCTCAACCAGTGCATCAGAAATATCAGGAGTCGTGCAAGCAAGCAAATAACACACAGTGAGCATACACACACAGACACGCACACACATGGTGAGTGTGCAGGCCAACATGTTGTGTCCTCGCACAGCTCGCTGTAGAGCTTCTCAAACACAAATATGTACACACACATGCACGTACACAACTTCCACCCACATCACAAGTCACTGAGGAACAAGAAGCCAAAACCTCCTGCAACCCGTAACACTGTACGCGTGTGTGTGTGTGTGTGTGTGTGTGTGTGTGAGCTGCAAATAAGGCCGAGCTGCACACCAAAGTTTCTGAATCGTCCCCATAAAACAATGTGATTATGAAGAAGTAAAATTTGAATATTCGGTTATCTCTAATTTTAACAGCAGCAAAGAGACTGTGAGGAGAAAAATATGCAAATGCAGGTAAAGTGACACATTATGTTGTAAAAACAAACCATGACTGCTTTAATTATGTTCCAGAGAGAACTGAAAACAAAGCAAAACTTCACGCGTAGGTTGAATTTCAAGATTCTTATAATTTATTGCAGTTTGCACACAATTTAAAAATGTCAACAACAGCACACCAAAAAATTACAAAACTAAACACAATTAGAATTTACTCCCCTTGAGAAAAAAAATCAACCCAACTATGATTGTCAAAGCTAAAAATGACTAAATCTGAAAAAATGAACATAAAACAAAAGCAAAGAAAAATTTTTAATCTCAAGAGGGAGCAAATATATCTGAATCGAAATCTGCTTGTTTTTTTTTTTTCCAGACAGTGATTGTCCTTTTTTTGAAACAGACTCATTTCACGCCCCACACCCTCCACCCACCCGTCTTCCTTTCCATAAACTGTCTCTGACATTTGAACATTTTATTTTTATACCTTACTTTAAAAAAAAAAAAAAGAAAAAAAAAGAAAACAAAAATCTCCCCCCTTTGTTTTCAAGTAAGCACAGCAAAAAGATGGAGATGTCTTGTCAGGGTGGTTACTTCACAGCGTCTTGAGCGGTTGACTTCGCTCCCACAAAATCCACCCACACTCACACTTCAAAAAATTAAATTAAATTTAAAAAAAGAAAAAAAAAAAAACTAAAAAAAACAGCCCGGACTACAGCAGTTTAAGGCGGTCAAGTACAACCAGAGGTACAGAAAAAAAACAGCAGTGATGATGAAAACAACAGCAGGATGGAGTGAGCTCATACGCAGAGACGCTGCCGGTGAAGAAACAGCGTTTATCGAGGAAAAGGAAAAAAAAAAAATGAGAAGACGCGGTGCAAACTGCCGCAGTGTCACCCACACTGTTGCACTGGCAAAGCCTGTAGGTGCCACCAGATGACAGGGCGGCACATACAACCACCCCACCCACCACATGCACATCAACGGGGGCATGCGCGCGCACACACACACACACACTCACAAACACACATTTCTAAGTGAGGGGGGAATGCGGAGCGTACACCTTTCAGTATCTCTACGTCAAATGTTTTCAGATTGTATAAACGCTTGACCATTATTTTGAAATTTTAACAGAAAAATTTGAGATTCAGAGGTTTAAAATAAAAAAAGAAAAAGCTATTAAACTGATGTAGCCCCGACCCAAACACAACATTCACATACAAAAAAGTTTTCCAATCACATAATCAAAATATAATAAGACATCATTTTCTAATAAATTCAATAAATTCAATGAATTCATATGCGATTCTAAACAAATATTTTCGAATGCTCTACAGTATCAAATACTTCCATAGCTTGAGAAAGGTGTGTTTTTTTGTTAATAAAGGCATCTTTTCAGCAAAAAATCTGATTTCATGTCTTTTAGCTCAAAAAGGTGCAATCAGGCATGCCAATTCTCTCCCATCTGTCTCAAGGTGAGGATTATATATTAAGAGGAAAACACACACATACACACTCACACACACAGACGTATTATTAAATTCACACCACTGCGTCTAATGTGAAATACGCTGCGCTGAGTTGAGGTGGGTTATTGTACTGAATCAGCACGGCCCCGCTCAGCTCAGCACAGCTCGGCTCAACGTGACGCAACAGTGTGACAAAGATATCTGACCCTTCAACTTTCAGCAGGACAGCTCAGTTTCAGCCTCTCTCCTTTTTTTCCTCTCACACTTTATCCAAGTCAGAGCCGCATAACTGCACCTGACAGACCTGAAACAAGTCGTCAACGAGCAGAGATAAGTAAAGAAATGAGAGCTGACGAGGACGGAGACGTGAGAGATGGGAAACAGACATACAGCAGTGGAGATATTTAACGCCTGAGGAGTAGCAGGAGCGGGAAGTGCTGGGTGGATGTAGATCTTTCTTCAGTAGGTTAAATTTGACTGGTTATAACCAAGCCAAACACTCACAAACACACACATACACGCACACAAACAAACACGCACGCAGCAGAGAAATCAGTGCATATAGACACAGGCTTAAAATGCTTCATCATATCGCTTCAACAGCCGACGGAAACACATTCGGTAACATTCTTCTAGGAACCCAGCGACAGACCTACGACGAGTAGAAAAAAAAAAAAATCCAACTTTTCACTGTCAAAAAGTGTAATGTTCAAACGTTTCCCCCTGATGCAAAAAACACAACTTAAAGGTTTAAGACAAAATCAAATTTTCATGCATTTTTCCATAGTCGTGAGAATAATATTCAGTTTTTCAACAGACCGCACCCCGGAGTAGTATTCACAAAAAAAAGAAAAGAAAAGCCCCATTGTCAAATATTTGATCAATTACAATGTGTACAGTAATACAGCAAATTCACATTTTTTATTTTAAAATATACAGGTTTGGACGTCATGCAACAACAGCAGGTCCCATTACAAAAAAAGTAACAAAATAATAATAATAATAATCATTAATTTAAAAAAAAAATGTAACGGATTAATGTTCTAAAACTATAGCAGAACAATATACAACAACCTTAAATTAAATACCTTTTCAACAAGAGATGTTTTAAAGACTGCCAGCTACATTTAAGAAAAAGAATCTAATAATAATAACAATAATAATAATAATTATTATAATAATTTGTAAAGGTCTTTTCATTTTTAGAAAATACTTCAAATTGATTGGAAGTGAAAAAAAGGAGGCTGTGCATTGCATGAGTGCCATCAGTTTGTCTGTCAGTCAGTCAGCTTTACCCTGAACACACAACACCAAAGAGCTTAACAAGAGAAGCAGGGAGCGCTTCGCCAACGACACCTCCATGCCAGTAGAAAATAAAATTTAATACACACAAAACACACTCGTACACACTCACGCAAGTCAGGTAAAATTTTTGCCAGAGTAGTGCAGTATCACACACACGCGCAGTTCTTCAAACTGCGTGTGTGTGGTGGTATTGACTTGTGGTGATCACAGTACCCGTTTAGTGTATGGTAATGCTTTTTTTCACTTCAGTGTGTTCGACCTGAACTCCTGCAGTGGTGTCTGCTGTCTGTGGAACTGGGACCAGTGTGCTGGCCAGCGTCGGAGTGTTGTGTTTGAGATGAGACAGAGTGAAAACTCTTCAAAAAGGCGAGACATTCTCACTGGGACCCACGTCCTCAGATGCAATGAGAACCACCGAACAGAATTTTTATGCCAAATAAAAATAAAGAGTTCAGAATAAAACAAAACGGATTACCCCAAACAGCAACAACAAAAATAAATCAGTAGTAACATTTTCATGTGCTATTAAAGTGCAATTGAATGAGATTTTGCGACACACAAGAACAAGACTCACTTGAACCCCGAAACAACAAACTTTGCCACCTCCCTTTCACCTCCCCATGCCTCTCTGCCCTTCTTTCACACTGCGTTCTCTTTCCCTTTATCAAACCAAGCAGTCTGTTTCTACTTCCACAGTTCCTGGGAACTGTCCTCAATCGCCCAATCCCTGACATTGGGCAGTGCCAGCGGTTCACTCTTCACTGACAGCGAGTTGACCAGTTCGCAATGGAACTTTCGAATGTGACGGTACAGGTCCCCAGACTGCGTGAAGCGCCGCTCGCACCACTTGCAAGCATGCGGCTTCTCACGCGTGTGCACCACTGCATGGCGGCTGAGGTTGTGTGAGTATTGGAAGCTCTTGCCGCAGGTGGTGCAGGTGTAGGGTTTCTCCCCGGAGTGTGTCCGCTCATGGCGCTTCAGCGTGTACATGCAGGAGAAGGTCTTGCTGCAGATGTTGCAGGTGGGCACATTGACGTCTCCAGCGGGTTTGGCGCGGATGCCCTCCTGCTCCCTGAAGTGGGAGCTTAGGTGAAGCTGGAGGATGTGCGGGGAGGGGAAAACCTTGTTACACAGCGGGCACATGAAGATCTGGGTGTGTTGAGCTGACAGCATGTTGGAGACGTAGGGTAGCAGGGAACTATCCATGCTGGCCGCCTCGGCCTGGGCGCGCTCATTTTCACCGCCCAGTATGTCCTCGTCGTCTGCTGGGGCCGAAGGCTTCTCATCCCGCTCCAGCTCCGAGGCCAGAGAGGCCTCCCGCAGAGCGGAAAGGTGCGCTTCCAGGCCGAGCCTTCGCTGGGCTGAGAGGGGGCCTCCTACCCCATGGTGGGTCAGGCCCCCGTTGGCGCTGGGAACCGTCGCCTTGGGGATGCCACTGTGCTCCATGTCATAGTCCCCACCTCCCAGCTCTTCTTCTTCATCTGAAGCCACACCCCTCTCCACCTTGACCTTCACAGCCAATGGGCTTTGGAGGCTGTCCGGTGTAGCTGCTCCGCTGAAGTAGGGCTGGTGGTGGTTACTGTGGTTGCTACCGCCAAGTGGCTTGACTGACAGATCCAAGACGCAGTCAGCCGCATCATTTGACACCCTTCTGCCCCTGTGCCCTCCACGAGAGCTCACGGAGCAGTGGGACCTCTGTGAGAGGGAACCAGTGGAGCTGGTGGGGCTGCCGGCCGGGGAGAGAAGCTTCCCTCCCTCCCCCAGCCCTTCCCCACCATGCATCTCTGCCTCACCGTGCCCTGGGCTGGTTGTAGCCATGGCTGGCGTCCCTGGTCTGTCTGCAGACGGCAGCCTCAGCCACAGCGGCCCTCCCTCGGCCTTCCCCTCCTCCTCTTCATCACTGTGTAGCAGGTCGGCTGTGGCAGGCCGGCCTGTAGAACCATCTGATAGACTATCAGCTTTATCAGAGCAGCTGGACCCGCCATCTTCCTCTCTACGCGTGCTGTCTGCCTCCGCCGTGGCCTTCTGCTTCAAACGCTTCTTACACACCTTGACAATGTCATACATGTGCAAGTAGCTGGCCGCTGCCAGCACATCCTCTACGGGAAGATCCTGGAACTGCAGCTTGCCCTCATACATGAACTCCAGGAGCAGGGAGAAGGCCGGGGCTGTGACGATGTCGCTGTTGAGGTGCACCACGTCTCTCTTGTCCAGCTGGTCCTTGTAGAAGAGGTGAAAGTACATGCTGCAGGAGGCCAACACAGCACGGTGGGCCCGGAACTGGGCATCGCCAACCAGCACCGTGGAGTCACACAGGAAGCCCTGGTGCCGCTGCTCGCTCAGACACTGGAGTAAATGTCTGCTGTGGTCTGGGAACTCCATCCTGCCGTCCTCATAACCTGCAGCCACAGAGAGACACATAGGGAAAGGCAGAGGCATAGTTAGAAACATCTGATAAAGCTTTGAACATCCATGATGCCAGACTTTAAATTCACACCTAATATGAACAAAGAAAATTTGCAAGAATTTAATCAAGTGTTACATTAAGTGTTGCATTAAAAATGATTACGCAAAAATAAGCAAAGATAGCAAAGAAAGAAAGGAGGAGGCAAAAAATGACCAAAACCAGAGTTGAAAAGTAAAAGCAAGACTATTTAAATTCAGCAACAAAAACAATGGTTCCAAGAAGAGGTAAGAAAATAAACTTAATTTCATTTTGAAAATGAAATATGTGTCTGAGGAAGGGTTCAACATAGAGATCATGACATTGTATTTATCATCACTCAGACTTCTCTGTTAACAACGCAATTTCTGTGAACAAAATTATCTTAAACGAGGCCAATTAAAATAAAAACAGACAAATGCAAGAGAGAGGAGACGAAAGCCAAAAACACATATGGTATGAGATGCTGAAAACAAACCACGGAAGGAGAACGAACGAGAAGAAGCAAAGAAACAGGACAGGTTTGTCTGTAATAAAACAGGAAAACCGGGACATAAAAAAGGGAACCATTTTACACACATGAAAAGTATATTAAACTGAATAAAACATGCAGCAAAGATACCTTATATATTTAAAATCAACTTATAAATTTAATGTATTAATAGGAAATAACACACGCACAGCAAGGATTTTTACACTCACGATGATAACATCGACAGAAATATTTCTGCTCAAACTCAAAAACGCCACTCAGGTGACCGTAAAGTCAAGCACACATATCTTCTCAGAACAATTAAATACTCATTTTATTTCTATAATTACTCACTTTATTTGAAATAAATTTAAAGAAAAGAGGAAAAGGAGGAAAAAAATGTATGCAATTTTAATTAAAGGAATATAAGCAATTAAGGAACAAGGTAATTCAAGAATAATCACTGATCCAGTTTTCACCCACAGAAAGACTTAATCTCAGGTCGACCACCAGCGACAGATTCTTCTACTCTGTCTCTGCGCTCTCTCGCTCTGAATCTCTCTAACTCCTCTGCCTGCACTCCTGGATTGTCGCTGCTCCTACGCTGGTTATTTTTATTAACCCACTTTGGCCTGGCCTGGCACAGCCCTTTTAGGTAACCGGCTTTCAGCTGCACACGCTGTCCTCACGTACACAACACACACACACACACACACACACACACACACTTAGTACCAGCCTACCTACCAACCACCTCCACAGGCTAAGTCGAGCAGGAAAACTGGCCAATTGAAATAGCACCGATGAAAACAAAACAGCTTGTCCCTCGCTTAACCTGCAAGCACCGGCTTTAGGAGTAAGTTTAGACAAGGGAGAAAAGACAGAGAGAAGGCGTGCAGAAATGCTCTTCAGGTGTCCTTAAAAAAAGATTCATTTAGTTGGTAAAACAAATGAACAAGTAATTATGCAAAATTTCGGTTGACAGAAGGCGACAACGAGAATGAAATCTGTAAAATCATTAAGTCCCACCTGTTAACCAAGTCGATTTGTCCTGCCTGAGAAAATACATTGGTCCCGCTCTGCACTGTGTTAACCAAAGCAGTTAAATCACCTCATTTGAATGAAGCTAAACCAAGAATGTCAGTGTGTGTGAGACTATGTGTGTGTGTGCGCTGTGGCGTCTATGTGTGTGTGCGTGCTCGCCCTCCAGCTCGTTCAGACTGCTTTTAATGAGGGGGCTTACGGGGACAAGGGTGTACCACCTCCCACCCCCCACCCCCCCTCCTCTGTCCAGCCAAACCCCTCTACCACCTCCTCCTTCCTTACACACACACACACACACATACACACACACACACACCATCCGTCACTTACACACTCCTTCCCATCTGATTCTTACAAGAAAAGCCCGGCACATCCGCCCCATAGTAGAAGCTGCCCTCTTGCTCAAGCCCCCACCCACCCATCCTCCACCCACCACCACCCAGAAGAGAAGATTTACAGTACAATCACTGTAAGTGCCCTGCTCGTCACAGCATCAATCCTAATCCTTAAAGATGGCTAAAAATAAAGACGCCGGTGGCGGCGGTGGGGAGGGAGCCATCGGCGGAGGCTCAGGAGGGCAGCAGCCCGTCACCCGGCCGGCCTGGCCTGGCAATCCAGCCCAGGCAGGGGTCTGAGAGAGAGACACAGAGGGGCAGGGAGGGAGAGGGTGAGAGAGAGAGGCTGGGACGGCCGGGGAGGGAGGCTTACCCACATCTGATCCAGCTGACGGGGGCCATATGGCAGCTGCTAGCCAGATAAAGAGATTAAGACTAGGAGGGAGTGCGATTACAGCTGTCTAGCCAATTCAGGCAGCTCAAATCTGCAACTTCTAAATTAGTCTCCTCTACTCCAGCCGACAGCAGGAGAAAAAAACAGGGCAGAGTAGACCGCACATGCTTTCAAGTAATTTTACAGCGAGTTAGATTTAACTGAAAGGACAAAACTAGTAAGCTGATTAAAATTAGGTAACAGTTCTATTTATTTTTTTTGCTTAAAGTTGACCCTTTTTTGTTATTTTATTAACCAAAAAAATATTTTATTTTACTTTGCTTGAATTTAACCAATTACGAAACTAAGTAAATTTCTTTTTTAATTAAAATTTTAGCCAAAATGCATTACTTTTAATGACAATTTCATTATATTAGAATGTTAAAACAGAAGAAAACAACAACCAAGCTTTATTTTACAAAGTTGTTACTTCGCTTTTAGTTAATTAGCATCAAAACAAAAAGTCTGACAACACAAAAAGCAAAATAAAACACAAAACTGACAAAGTTTTAAATGCAGGTCTCTAGACTATGAACTAAAAACACAGCAGAGTGCTCCCGGACTGCAATTACCTCTCAGACAGACAGCACCGACACGAGTTTACTACTGAAGCACTCACAAGCAGTTTCACACAGCGCTCACACTGCTTTGACACACCGGAGATCCCTACGACAAAACAAAATAACTACCCCACTACTCCAGACTTTCCCACTCTACTCACTCCGTCTCATAACCAAACACACATGCACACACACAAAATGATACCTGCAGCAGTATGCATCAACTTGATTAACTCCACTGTAGCAGAATAGCTGGGCTCTCTGGCTGGCTGGGAATGGCTGTGTATCTCTCTCTCTCTCTCTCCCTCTCTCTCTCTCTCTCTGTCTTTCTTGTTCTTTCTCTTCCTCGCTCGCTCTCTCTGAATCAATGAGTGGGTAGAAGAGGAGAGAAGAAGAAGAGGGAGGCAGGCAAAAAAAAACACGCTGTTCAAACTGCGAGGGACAGATGCAAAGTGGAGGAGATGTTGGAGGGGGAACGAGATACCACCTCCCTCCTCCTCCTCCTCCTAACTGGCGCTGATCGGCAGCCACAAACACACACACACACACACACACATACACAGCAAGCGTGCACACACGCACACACACACACTCAAACGCACACACACACAGCACTAACTCTCCCAGGCTGCCGCTGCGACTCACAATAAAGGACTGGGGAGGGGTGGAGGCGGTGGAGGGATGGAGGAGGAGGAGGTGGGGTGGATGGCAGCCTGTCAGCTGCTCTGACATCATCCTCAGATGGAGATGCTACCTCCAGCTGTGCTCTTTCTACAGCCATATGCTGCCTCCTCTACACTCCTGCCACCAGACTCCTCTTTCATTCTACCAACACCAACACCACGCAACTTTGTCTCTCTGTCTCCCTTTCTCCCCCTTTTTCCTCCCTCTCTCTCTCTCTCTGGGAAAAAAGCTGGGTGTACTAAATGCAGTGGGATGATGATTTTGTTTTTAGAAAAAAAAGAAAATAGTTTACTCACCAAATCAAGCAACCGCAAGACCGACTTCTACTAAAACTATCGGGAAAACGGAGGGTTTATAGATTATACGTGGAGGTTTTGTGTAAAAACTTGATTCTAACCTTTGTCTAGTGTTGTAAAATGTTTAAATACTCCTCTGTCTTTCTCTCTACAACTCTGTCTCCTTCCAGTAACCATAAACAAAGGCCAACACAGCACATTTGCAACTGACAGACGCACGCAGCTGATATTGTTTTCCACTTCTTTACGGTTCAGCGCCGCTGCCTTGTCTTGTATTCACTCACTCACTCATTCATTCATCCATCTATCTATCTATGCATCTATTACCCCCCTGCTTAGACCCTTTCAGACAACTGACAGGAACAAAAATGAAATGTGGAAACAATAGGAACAAGTCATAAAGAGAGATACTAATGAGTGCAAATCCTACACAAGAGCTATACAAGCCTTTAATAAGCCGGGGAAAAACTTATTACAACACTTATTATTTCACTTTCATTTTAGTGAAAGTGAATGGGATTGTTTATATAAAGCTATTAGATATGTGGAAGTACAGGAACAAAACGAGTTTTACTTTTAATTTTTTTTGTACAAAATCTTACAGAAAAACTTTATGAAAGTTTTTGAGACTAATTTAAAACACATATCATAGCAAAAAATATCGTTGCCTACTGATGTAAACAGATTAAAAACAAATATTTTAAAAAAGTACAAACTTATTAAGCTATTATCACACACGCACATAAATGTGCAATGAATTATAATAGTTAAAATATTTTGCTTTGTCTTTTAAAAGCAACGCGTAAGTGTTTTCAGGATTTTTCAGATAATTACAAACAGCTTCAGATAATACAAGTCAGTGCAATAAACCGGCTGCTGAATAAAAATGACTTAAAATAAGCTGAAATTTTGCTTTACTGTAACTTCTACAATCTTTAATGAGCTTAAATGAAATACAGCTCTCCTGTCAAAGTCAGATATATTAATTTATGCGACCTAAACTTTAATTAACTTCACCACTGAAGTTTTAGTAAGCATCTTTTATTAATTAAAGTCTTAGACAGTCATGTGAGGCTGCAACCACTGACTGCACTTTTTCAATTTCTGATTCACTTTGACTCGTTTTTTAAGATCGTGACAGCGCTTAAATCAACACTTTGCCTCACGGAAGTCAACAATGTGATCAATAAGTTTGTTATAAATCAGTCTCACATACCGCTTAACTTCATTTAAAGCGACAAAAATAAGAATAAGAAAAAAAAATGAAAAAAAAACTGTCCAACCACGACAATGACTGTTTGTCAGCTTTTTTTTTTTTTTTTTGTCCGGCGAAGGGGGGAAATTAGCATAAAGTCAGAGTCCTGCTGACAGTCTGCGAGACAGTCGCCGAACAAACTAACAACAACACAAGAAGATTGTAATTAAAATCTTAGCAGAAGACACAACAAACACAGAAAGAGAGAGATACTGACCCACGCAGCTAGCTATATAGCCCCGATAACGGCTAACAAAAGTAACGCGAAGAGGCTACAATATTGAGCTATTTACAGTTGTTCGGAAGGCCCCGGTGCTATGACAACAGCTGCTAAAACACGGCGGAGGGAGAGCTAACATAGCAACTATTAGTGCTTGGAGACAACATAGTCATGCTAAGGAAGGTTTAGCTACTTTTTCCCCTCCGTAACCCACCCTCTCTCTCCCTCCTGAGCCTCCTTTAATCGGACTCCTGTATTAGAGGAAGCACTTACAGACAACACGGTCCAACGTCTTCCCCCGCTTCCTCCGTCAAATCCCTCTTTCTTTTTCCCTTCGGAGACAAAACTAGATTGACTTTGGACTAATTTCCATAACAGGCTGCCGAGGCGAGCAGGCGGAGGGACGGGGAGTCTAGCACTCTGCGGCGGCCAGATGTTTCCGAGCTGTTGCTGCTCAACTCGGGCTGGGAAAGGAGGCGAGTTGACTGGCACGGCGCGGAAGCCAATGGTGCCGGCGAGGAGGAAAGTGAAGGCAAATTGGAAGCGGCCCTCCAACAGAAGAGAGGGAGGGATATGTCTTCTTCTCTCGTCTGCGTAGGTTGACACCAGGCAACAACAACAGCAGCACACACACACAGTGAGAAAGGCAGGAAAGAAGAAGCTGGGCCAAACCAACTGGTTCTGCGAGTCAGTGAGGCGGACTGGCGCAGCGGAGAGCGAGAGAGTGGAGAGCAGCGGCGCGGTGCTGCCTGGGTACTGTAGTCAAGCTGGAGCGGAGCGAGGGGGGGAGTGGGGGGAGAGAGAGAGAGAGAGGCGGAGCTGATGTGAGCAGGTGCAACACCACCTTGACAGGACAAAAAAAAAGATCCTGTTGGTTTCCAGTGGTGCTGGTTAAAGCTTAACATTAAAGTTAAAACACAGTAGATTCAGTTAGAGTCTTTACTTCTGATATAAAAGTTACTAAGTCTTAATCATTCATATAAAACAGGCACAAAACTTCTAAAAGTGAAAAATAAGCTTGGTCTATAAAAACCGTTGGCTTAGCAGTTTGACTTGTATCTGCCAAGTGATTACTCATTTTTTCACTCCATTTATTTATCAAATTTTTTTTTTGCTACCTTCAATAAATCACACAAAAAGTTGTAAATCTTTAAAAACATCACTGACATACACTTTGATTTTATTTCTAAAAAGGCCACATAGTTTCTTAAAAAAGGTTGGATACTCTGGTTTTTTAAGAAATGAAATTCAAACAGGAGTAAATGGTGAATTTCAACCCCAGATTTGCTCCACTAATGAATTTTTAAGCAGCAGGATGGTGTTTGTGGGTTGACTCAAGTAAACTACAGTGCCCTTGTTTTTAAAAGGTTTTATACAAGAGTGAATAAAGAAGAAGACGCTTCAGATACACAGAAAATGTGGGAATAATTCATTGTGCTGCACTTTTCATGGGAAGTACCGACAGTACAAAAATTACAGAGTATTATCACAGTTGTCCTTTAAAGCAAATTTTACTTTTATTTCATTTTAAGTTTATCATCTTAACGTTTTAGACTTTTGGCTGGACAAAACAAGCAGTTTCAACATCTACTTCTGAACTCAAGTGATGAATATTTACCTTTTGTTACTACATAATTAATTAACAAATTGGAAAATCTACCTTTGAATGAATCAAAGATGAATCTGTTGTTGAACACAGCACTTCAACATGCTATTCTGTCATTGATCTTTAACCACATAAAAAGAAATGCTGTCAAATTGCCAGTCTAAACTGTGTGAGTGAAAAAGAAAAACCCTCAGAGACAAGAGCTGTGGATGTAATAAAAAATGCAGCTGCATTAAACAGGTTTGTTGGTGAAAATTGAGGCAGAGATCTATTGATTTGATTCCACTGTGCGTTAAAAGGGATTTGCTAGCATAAACAAACCTTAAAGTCTCTAAAGTGAGTCATTAGTGCAAAAAAAGAATGAAAGGAGAAGGCTTACAGAAGTGATATGCAACAAGTAATACAGAGTATAAGTTACATGGTTTTGTTTACAAAGACAGTGAAATAAGGCCTTTTATGAATTTTAACAGGTAAATAATCTCTGTTTTTCCCCAAACAGGATTTGCACTTTTAAGTGAAACTTAAGACTGCTGTGTCTTTCTCAGGAAATGCAGAGGCTCCATGTGGCAAGGCCTGTTTAACCTGTAAGTGGCCGTTTACAATAAACAGGTTGTTGCATGTATTCACAAAGGACAGGTCTGTCTTCTCACTGACAGCTGAGTATTTTTAAAAAAATCTTATCATCGTGTTTTATCACTGCAATGTCCATGTGAAATTGCATTTTTTTTTCCTCATGTATCTCCCTGAGGTTTATTTTTATACCTATTTTTTGAAGAAAGTGTGTATTGCGGTGTGACGTGCTGCAGAACCGGAGACATTTGGGCTGCAAGTTTCCTACATGACATCCAAGAGAAGAGAACAGCAAATCTAGGACACAGAGCAACATCAGCAGCAGTGTTTCTCCCTGTCCAGAAAAAAAGCTAAATTTGTTTCACAAGAGTTAAAAAAAGGGTGCGTTCAAGTGCTCAACCCAGAGTGCAAACAGGGCTCCCAGGGGACAAAAAATATAGGGGTCCCAGAAACACAATGAATAAAAAGTTAATTGTGTAATGACAAACTCTAATTAGAAATAAATATGATAATTCACGAGGGAGGTACATAGAAATAGACAAAATAAATAATTTATTACGTTTTAAAATTGATTATTGATAAGAGGTCTCATTCTGCTGCTGTAAAATTATATTTTTTTTTGCAAAAGCCCTGTCAGACGTGGGTCACTAGGACAAAAACCTCTGTCATGGGAGCCCAGAAATGAAAAAGTTGGGGCAGCTCTGGTTGCCTGAGTGAGTCTGCAAGCCTATTTGCATCCTCTAAACCTGTCCCAGTAAACTAATTGGCGTTACTAATGGGTGGCTGGATGAACCGCAGCCCTGTATGGTAATGAATTCACACGATCCGGTGTCATAGCTGAAGGAATTGTTAAAATGCTAATGAATGATGACCCTGTTATGTGTCTATCAATTTGGGGATCCACATTACCAGCACATTACAATGAGCCCCTTGTTCATGCACGAAAATACAATTAGGCCCACGGGCAGGGACAGTTCAACATGAGGCCTGTACAGAAAATTGGATTTAAGGAAAGACTTTCACAACTATCAGCTAATTTGAGCCATAAATATAAAGTAGTTTAACTACTTTATGAGTATAATTGTGGATTTCACTGACTCCATTCTTGAATAATTTCTTCTCAGGGTGCAGAAACATGCAATGTGTGTGTCTCCTTTTGAGCTCTTATGTGCAGGATACATTAAAGAGAAAGATGCACTTCAGATAGTCTTGCATGCATTGAGTGTGTGTGTGTGTGTGTGCGCTCATGTGCGTGTGAATGCCTCGAGAGATTCCTGTGCAATTTGCTAAACTTCTCTCACCGCTCCTGTGTTTCCCCTCTCTGATCCACATTGTTTTGCCACTGACAGATGCCAGAATAGTGTGTGTATATGTGTGTCTGTGAGCGTGTGTGTGTATGTAGCCAAAAAAGCAGAGCCAGCCTGATGTTTGAAATTATCTGTACTCGTGTTTCATCCTCCCCACAGCTGAAAACTTAAGACAAAGCAGAAGGCGGACAGAAGAAAAAAAATAGAAGAACAAAATGCAAAGAGGGGCTTGTGTTCACACATCCATTGCAAAAAGTTTTTGTTTTAGTCCTCGTTTTCTTGTCAAAAGTGAGAGGACATTCAATTCACCCATCCACAAATAGTCTCATATATTTAGAGGGGATCAATTAGACCTTCATCAAATCTTGCTTAATCAGTTCTTTGGTCCTTTACATGTAAATAATAGAGTGCATATTTAAGAAGGATACTTAAAGCCAAGAGTTTTTGCTGCGATGTTAAGTGGAGGTATGAATTGAGCCGATTTTCTACTTTCCGCCTCTGGAGGTCGCTGTAGATCCCATGTTTTACACTCTAATTCTCTCTTTCTATTCGGTTCAGTTTACTAAAGCATTTGTTGGCATGGCATTTGGATCAAAGATGAGGTGCCCAGTAAATAATTCACTTATTATTAAATCATTAAAGAGAAGTTATAGTTTAAATATCGTGAGAAATAATCAGAATTAGTCAACTGAAAAAGGAAATGATGTGTGTTAAAGTGAAGTACATTGAAATTAAAGGATATTTTCTTCCTCTTCTGCACTTACCTGACTTACTTGTACTGTTGCTGCCTTTTGTACCAATCAGTCTGTTTATTTAATGTTTTTGTTGCTTATTTTACAAAAAATGCATGACACTAATATTCAGCTTTTTCATTTCAGTCTCCCTGAAGCAGACAGCCCTGAGTGCAGGTTTTTTTTTTTTTTTGTCTGAGGCAAAAAAAGGAAGCATTTTATGAATCTGGCAGAGGAAGCGGTTTAGAGAAAACCTCTGGCCATCCCTGAGATATTACAACTGTGTGCTTCACAGATTCTGCTTTGCCTTGCCAGCATTAATTATATTTTGCTTGTCGACGGGTTTTAATATTCAAAGGTGTTCAACACAGACAGCTGTTTGAAAGCAACTCTGTAAAAGGATACTGATGACGATCTTTATTTCTGCCACTGTAAAATGCAGCATTAATAGTTTTTCAAATTGCTTTATGGAGGATTTCTTTATTGTAAACACATACAACAAAACATTGTACATACTCTACTTGCTTTTTCTAAACATATGCTTGATGTAAAATCCTTTGATTTCATTATGTTTAAAAAACTTCTTTCACTTTATTTTTCTTTCTATGGGCAGTAAAATATAGCTCCATCTGTTGCCAGATTGCTGTGAATCTGACCTTTAATTTATTGGTAAACTCAGGGATCAAGATGTTTAAGCTCATTTGCATTCATTGTAAATTGTTTAGCTCTGCTTCAAAGCAGCAGGGGGCATAAATAATGAAATAAACCCATAAAAAAGCAGCTCACAGGCGCAACAGAGAATGCAGCTTTCAATATCATTGTCTCACTTCCTTTGACAGTTTCTGATCCTGGTTTGAGCTCTGAACATTAGGTTGGTTTTATAATAAGTGGAACACTTCTGATTCAAGACACTGACATGAGTAGAAAAAGAGAATTATTCAGTTTGTGCTTGAGCAGATTATCCACACAATCCTGGTGCTTTGAGGGACACTGACTCCACTTGGTGCACATCCTGTCCATCTATCCGTCCATCCAGGAGCCTCCCAAGCCGCCTGCAGTCCTCCACAGCTTCCCTCATCATGGCCATAATAGAGGCAAGCAAGAGGGGAGACTCTCTGGGAGACACTGGCTGGCTGACAGAGGAAGAGGAAGAGGGAGGGGGGCAGACAGATGTTTGAATCTCAGCCCCGGGGCCAATGAGATCAATCAATCCTCCAAGGCAGAGACAGAAACAGAGAGATGGAAGCAATGTCTATTAGTACAATTGGCTGCCCTCTCTCCTCTCTGCATCCCAGACATCCTGATCCTCCTTTTTGTTGCCGAGGTGAGCTGCATATCCAAACCCATTAAAGATCCAAACACCCTGAATACCCCTGGAGCAAGCTGCCTCTGTGAGACACAGGAATCTATCAGCTTGGAAAAGACTCTGTTATTGAGGAAATAACAGGAATTATACATACATGTTGTACACTTGTCCCTTATAATGCCCATATTTATAGTGTGACTGGAGAGTGTGAATATAAAACACAGCAACAAGCGCAAGTCTGTGTTAGGACAAGAAGTTCTTATTATTTTGATTTAATCAAAGACATAAATACATGGGAGGAAATGTTTTTGTGAATTTTTTTAGAGTATTTTTACGTTTCTCAAATATTTTTAGTTTCACATTTTACAATGTTTGATTTTTCCAAGTCAAATGTCAAGAGTTTTATTAAACTTGATCTTGAAAAACATGTTCCCCTGCAGGAGTTTCTCGGTCATAGATTTCGCACATTTCACACGGCTGCATGGCACTGAGAGAAGTTCAAAGAGAGAAAAAAAGTGTCTGAAAAATGTAATAAATACACTTCACTTCATCTCAGCCTACAAGTTCAGTGTTTTCTCTAAGAAATCCCATCATACAGTACTCCCACAACACAAAACCAAACCAAACTTTATGCCCATGCCAGAACCTTGGAGAAATATTCAATCATCTCTCTCTTTCCAGCTGACGGTGAGAGGAAGTCCTTCCTTATAGTTTAATGGTCTGATCATCTGGCCCAGTGTGGCTGCTGTTGTAGGAGTCTGGAATGCAGCCATTTTGACTGAGTGTAAAATATTCATGAACTTCCAATGGTACCCCATCTGACTGGCTGGGGAACAGCTGCTGGGTCTCTGTGCCTCTAGAGGTGCAGCATCTGTCCATTTCAGGAGAGTGAGTATATGTTTTTGTAAGTGCATGAGTTTACGTGTGTGTGTGTGTCTGTGTGCATGCATGCCTTTCTAGACATGCATGTGTGCACGAGAGTGCACGTTCTGATGTATGTGTGTGTTCATGTCTCAGTGGGACTAGACATCAGGAGAAACAACTGTGTATTTAACTTGCTTTTCTCCAGATGGTGGAGGATCATTTTAGAAATGATCAAAAAGCGAATCTCATCTATCAGGATCTGTGCTTGTCAATCAAATTTAACTCTCTCACATACACACACACACACACACACTGACAAAGAGAGAAGCACTAGTGTGGTTGCTGAGTGTGTGATGTGTTAAAGTAAATGTGTCTTACATCTGAAGTCTCTGACAGTATATATGTATCTGTTTCCGTCTCAGCATCAGCACATCACAGCTCAGCCGTGTGTGTGTGTGTGTGTGTGTGTGTGTGTGTGTGTGTGTGTGTGGGCTGTTCGCACCCGTGCGTGTGAAGCTCACAGGGAGCTGTGCAGCTTTGGCTGTGGTTGTATGATGGACATCTGGAAGCTAAATTGGTTAATGGCGCCTCCAAGCCAACAGCCAGACGGCCGTCCCCTCACTGAGCAGAAAGAGTGTGTCTGTGCGTATGTGTGTGTGTGTGTTAATATGTATGTGTGTGTGCGTCACAGGAGGTAGACTGGAGTGGTTGTGGGGGGGGGGGGGGCTCAACATATGGCCAGCTGTCTTGCCACAGACAAACACCCCTGCTGGACATTTAGGGACTTCCCTTTCAAATTAATTATTATTTTTTTGTATTGTCTTCAGAGTGCACTCCAAACAAAATCAAATTTGCTGTGCCCACTCAAACTGCTGCATCTGAACCCATAAAAAAGCAGCACATTTGGAGTTGATCACCAATCAGTTGTTGCATGTATCTGAGTTACATTAGTTTTAATGTATCTTGATATTGACAGCGCTTCTTCTTTTAAGAAACTTAAATCCATATTTGCTTTCACAGTGAGACTACTGTGATGCCAGAGTCAAAGTCAGGGAACTTAAACATTTAGTCTGCTTCATCCTCATGGGACCAATAGTGTCCAAACAAAATTTAATGGCAATACATCTTACTGTTCTTAAGATATTTCAACCTGGATTAAAATGATGAAGCGACCAACAGAATGACAGTCTTATTCCTGGAGAGCCACGCTGTTAGCACAGCTTATAAAAATAACATTTATTAATTACAAAGAAAAAACATGTAAAAACATACAATTTTAAAGAGGGAATACACATAAATACACACAAAAGAAAGCAAAACCAAGAGACACACAAAAAGAAAATAATAAAATACACATACCTGCCATTGTTCATTGCAACAGTTATGATATTGTGAAGTAAGAGGTTTAGCAAAGCAACTATAATAACTACAAAGAGTGTCCTTGGGGTTATTATGGTATTTCACTTCTGCAGGTGTATTATGACAAACATTCAGTAGAAAACATAAATGATATGAGACAGCAGAGGAAAATAACACAACACTGCTGTGTAGGTATCTAAATGCCACAAAAAATGCCACTTCAGCTAGTAAAACATGGCTAGCAGCACTTTTATGGGAAATAAAAATTACCTACAGACTGAAATGCTCAACAGTTTTTGCATATAAGGAGTTCCTTAATGGCTGATACTTCTGTGTGTTTCCACCAAGTTCACTGTTTTGAAAAAAAGGAAAAGAAAAAAATCAAAATTTCTATAAATCTTATTTGTATTTTTGATTATATGTCACATGCTTTGAACAGAGTTTAGTCCATTTGCTAATAACAAAAAGCTCAAAAAGCCAGATATGGAAATGGTCAGGCTTGTTGCAGCTGTTAGATCCATCCAGGCAGAAGACGCATGCAAACAATGAGAGAACGAGAGTGGGAAACACTAACACGGGCAGAGCTTTAAATAAATACAGCCACAGCAGATGCATAACAGCCGAGTCCAGGCCAAGAATGCACAAACCGCGCTGTGATCTCTTCAAATCTTCTCTGTAAGATCTCAGAGATCATGTTGAAATGAAAAGTGCCACTGTAGCCTCCGTTCTGTCTGTCTGCCTGCCTGTCTGTCTCTCTTCAGTCCAGATGTCAGAGGAACTAGCCAACAGCTGCGGCAGGAAATGAGCCCCCAGGCAGTGAAAAGGGCTGATACACTTCAACACAGAGGAGAGAGACCACAACAAAACATGTACACACACACACACACACACATACACACAAAGATGAACACAGAGGACAGCAAGTGGATGATGGAAACTGTGCAGAGGATGATGCAAAAAGTTTACATGCCCCTTTTTTTTTTGAGAGAAAAATCCAATTCTTTGTGTGTATGTGTGTTTGTTTCAAAATGAGCATCTCCATTAACATGCTGCTGCACGTTTATATATGGTTACGCACTATAAACATACTCTGTGTGTATGTGACAGTATTCATGTGTCTTTTTTTCCCCTGGATTCATCTATTTTTTTTTGCGTAAAGTGTGTGTGCAGGGGCGATGGTGTGCCAGCCTGCCAGCCACATCGCCAGCCCCAGAGCCAGCGGGAACATTTGCCTTGTGGCTCCAATTCCCAGGAATGCCTAACCTGCGCCAGCTGTTGAGAACATGTTACCTGTGCCAACAATGCGCTGGCTCTGCCCACCACATCAGCTGCCGCTCTGTCTCCATCTGGGTGCAAGATTAGATTTGTGTGTGTATTTGTTTGTTTGTAGCCTACTGTATCTTTAACTCTTACCACATCTGTATTTGTGCTTGCATCTGTATGCATGAACGCACTGCATCCCCTATGTGTGTACTGCGCACAGTGCTTATGTGTATATGCATGTATGGATGTTTCTAATTTTGTGTGCACTGTGTGTGTGCAGTGTGTGTGTGTATGTGTGTGTGTGTGCCAGCTCTGGTGTGTATGTGTGTCTCCATCTGTGTGTGCTGGGCCTCCCTTGCCTGCATCTGGAGCGGCATTGAAGAGGCTTTCCAACAAGCCTGCCAAACAGCCCAGATGTTAGTTCTGTAAGCCTCAGGCTAAATGGAGGCCGCCATACTCTCATTATTCAGGAGGAGTAAAATACAACCACTTTTTTCTTTTTTTTTACTGAAGAGAAAAGGAGGGACACCATGAAGGAATAAAAGAGGGGAAGTAAGAGAAAGACACAGGCCTGGAAAGAGATACAGATGAAAGAAAGATGTTATTTGATGTGGTTGATACTATAAGCCTATTAAATGTGGGTTTGTGACTTCTTTGAAATGACACTCTGTTTAGCTATTTGTAAAACATTAATTTGTGCAGCCTTAAGGTTAGACATGTTATCATTACATTAGGATTAACATAATGTTAAGTGTGGGCTTTATTAATATCTGAAACAACAAAGTTTGCATGTATTCTATACAAAAGTGAACAAACAGAAACACATCAAAATGAATAAAAAATGACATAAAAAAGTCTATGCTGGTGACTTGATTGATGATTAGTTTACTATCAGTTCATTCTGTTTTCCAAACAACTAAAAGAAATTAGACCTCCTAAATATTCTTTTTTGTAAACAGGAGAGCAGTTCTGAAAAGAAAAACACAACATGTTCATTCACAATCAAACAGTAGGACACAATTAGCTTGATCATCTGGACAGGCGTAGCTGTGATGTTTGGGCAGATTTGGCTGTGTGTGTGCGTGTGTGTGTTTGTGTGTGTGTGTGTGTGTGTACTATGGTAACCACAGAGATGGCATCTGCCAGGGCGCTTTAGCTCTGTTTGTGAGATCCATGTGTGTGGACTTCCACAGGGCTTAGAGAACGCTCCCCCCCTTCATATGGTGAGCTGTCACTGGGGCGACGCGGTGCAGCCCTCCCTGTGCGGGACCTCCAGCCAGCCATCACGCTGACCGAGTAAACAACAACTGGACGTGGGGTGAAGGTGGTGTATTTGTTCGAATATTTTTTTTTTTAGATATTATCTCCTAAACCTGCGATGAAAGGCCACAGATGACATCAGAATTAATTAATTTCTCATGTGAACAACCTTGGTTAGTACTTATGCTTTTGTGATGTCACCAAAATCTGTTTATTTTCCTGGAAAATACTCTCTGTCAACATATTCAATTCCCAGACATCTTTTCAAAACAAATTTGACTTCTAAATCATTTAAAAAAGGTCAGATTTTTATGACTGTTTACCGTCAGATGTTACTGATTCAGCTGAGCTCGTTCACTCTAAAATGGTCTAACAATGACAAGAATGTAAGGTCTTCCTTTTAATTTCATTGAAAGATTATGTAACCAAATAGCAGTGAATCAGCTGTATATCTTCTCTACGTTAGTCTGCTCTGAAAACTTTCTATCAAACAAGGCATATTACACATTTGGGAAATGCAAATGGCCGAGAGAAAAACATGACTGAGAGACATCTCCTCCCATGACAGAAATCTTTCTCATATCCGGCTCTCTCTTCCTGCACACAGATGTTACACAGCAGTTTGTTCTGAGAAGGAGAAGACATCTCCTTCTGTGCCTCCCCAAGGAGGGAGTAGCCTGGGGAAAATGACATTTACACATAAAGTGTTAATGTGTCTGTGTGAGCAAGTGTGTGTGTGTGTAAGTGTGTGTCTGTTAGTGTGTGATTTTGAAGACAAAGAAGAAAGAGAGACAGCAAGGGAGAAATGTGTATTACAAAGGAAGTAAAGCAAATGCAGACCAGAAATAGGAAGTGGCAGGATTGGAAACTGGGGGCCCTCAGGGGCCATCAGAGGCTTTAGAAGTGGGTGGATGTGTGTGTGTTTGTGTGTGTGTGTGTGTGTATGTGTGTGTGGGAGGGGGAGTTACTGCTGCTCTATCCTCTGGCTGTACTCAAACTGTGTGTGTTTTTGGTGTTGATCTCACCCAGTTGTTAAAAAGCCAAACACAGTCTGTGCGCCCAGATGTTGACAGATGTGCTGTGTACAACCTAACTTCCTCTGAAAGTCGCACACACATCAGCACACATACACAAACAGTGGAGAGATAGTGACACATGTCCTTCCTGTACCCCCTCAAGAGACAAACTTCCTGGCTCGCATGAGATATTCAACAAATACCACAATATTTCCCAAAACCGACCTCGGCTCTTACAGGGAACCGCTGAGCTCTTGAGAAACAGCAGTCCGCTGCGCTGCTCCAGATGTTCTATAAATATCTAAAACACACAAAATTTATGCCTCGTACAGATGTGTTTACCTCATAAGATGTATTCTCATGGAAAGATGGGAAGCAGGGATGGGAGGCAGAGTAACAGCTGGAGCTCTCAGTAAAACTAGAACTAAAGCAGCTCTCCCTAGTGGCCTGGAGTGGTTCTTGCCCACATGCAGCTGTGTTTCTGCAGCGATGAACGAGGTGATGGTTTGAAGTGGTGGTTTTTTAGTTGTCATCTGGCTCAGGTCAAACTGGCACTGATGTTTTTAGATGTTATGTCATCTTATCTTCTCTGAACATATCAGGTCTTGTCATATTTTACTATGGTAGAACCAATGGACCAAAAAAGACCAATTCAAAGCGATTAAAAGAGGAAGTGATCAGGATAGTTAAGATCACAATCACGCATAGAATTAACACTTTTTTAAACATGGTGAACAACAGAGTTAGTTCAGCTTTTTAAGAGGAAAAATTGAACCACATTTCAAGTACTTAAAGGTACATAAATAAAAAAAAAAATCAGATTTTTGAAGCCTTTATCACATCTGAATTGTTACTAGGTATGATGTTACATCCCCAAACTTTAGTTTTACAATGAGAAAAACAAACCCAGAAATCTGTCAAATTAAAAAAATCACAACAGTTTAAAATTGGACCATCTTTCTCAGGACACTAAGCTAACTAATTTAGAAAAAGGCATCTTCTTTACAAGCTTTAACACTAAAATTTGTGTACTTCTAGGTAGGCAAGATAGAAAAAGAAGAGAAGAAGTATTTTATAAAAACTCAAAATAATCTTTTTGATCCTTTGCTTCTTTGAGAAAAGATAATATAACCATTTCTAATCCATTGTGTAAATATATTTTCAGCCTCATGTCAAGGTCACACCTCAGCCCTCCTCTGGCATAAAAACAGATCAAAGTTCTCCCTCCCTCTCTCTCTTTCTGTGTCATCCTCCCACTGCTTCACTGACTTTATGCTGAGATGAATGCACTCTGATGGCACCCAGTGGAACTCCAGCATGCAGCTGGAAGAGCAGTGAGGAAGGAAGTGAGAGTGTGTGTGTTTGAGACAGAGACAGAGAATTCATATGCATGTTCATGTCACACAGTCCAGAGTGTGCAGATGCTCGTGTCACTAAAGGAAAGAGGCGAAGTCTCTGGCTGCTCCCGCTGCCTACCTGCCTGATGCAGGCATCATCCGTCAAACGCCAAGATCCACACACTTAATATTTACGCCAAATTTTCTCACTGACTGAAACACATATCTAATAGTTCAACTCAATATAACAAAGTGGACAGACATTTTGGATCGCCTCCTCTCAGTTGGTCCATGGATCTTGTAAGTAAATGTATTCACAGCATAGAAACTGCACTTTCATTCTTACAGTCACGACAAGAGCTTATGATGTTAAGCAGCGTCAGAACAAACCTGAGCGGAAAATCAAGAGCCATTGCATCATGGCTCAACTCTCTCTTTATCACTGCGGTGCAAAATGACTCCTACATTACTGCAGCAGCTGCCGCTAAGCAACCGTCAATCACATAATTGCTTTCACCCTCTCTCATAAATAATCCTGCAGTGTCATGCCATCACAGATATTGGAAATACGAGTACAAGTTGCTGCTGGGGCCATCATTGCAAGACAGAGCTTCAGGAATCATTTTGATATGCATGTTTCCAAACTAAGATGGTTTATTTTTCTGGGGATCATTATGAAAGGCTGCATTTGAATGAATCACTTAACGGATGTACATACCTTAAACCTTATTTGTTAAACTTATGTTTTCAAAGTAATATTTTCTATCGTACTTTCTTTCTGTTTCAAAGAATAAAACAATTAATACAGTGGTTTTACAGCAATTGTGTGAACTGCTTAAAGTGAAAATAAGGAGGCGGATATTTAAAGTAGGAATGTAAGTGTCAGCAGTTTCAAGTTATTTAACCTAAAAGCAGAGAAACTGTTACAGCTTTTTTAAACTTTTTTAGCAAAAATATCTGAGAATAAAGGAAGATACATTTTTTTTTCAATTATGAAAAATCTTCAATGAGAAGAGATGAGACAAGATAAAAGGTGATGCCTTCAGTGTGATACTTATCAGCTCCAGTCTGTCATTTAATATACAGGAGCAGATTTTACCACAAACTTCATATTTCAAATATGCCAGTGTTTGAAGATCAGTTTGTTATCAGGGATTCAAACTTGTGTATATCCCTTTAAGGGTACTAACATTGGTCTGCTATCACTGCCTTTAAGAAATACAGTTATTTTGTGTGGGGTTTTTTTTTTTTAATCAAACATTGATTGTAGATTATTCCTTTGATGAAGAGGTTATTGCAGTATTACTGCTACTCTAATCAAAATCTGTTTCCACCTCTCTGGCCCCAATCCCTTATTTCAGGCCAAAGCAGCTGCAAACTGAAGAGCGACCTGAGAGAGCAGACTGCTCCAACCTGGAGGGAGGGGGGGGCATGTGTGTAAGGTGGGGCAGGAGGTGAAGACAATATGCGTTTTTTGGGGGGGAGTTCAACCTGTCTGCACATGAGCAGAAGGTATCCATGTGAAAAACAGCGACACACACACACATAGTGCATATGTAAATATGTGAACATATGCATCCATACAAGCACATAAACAGGCTGGCAAACACGTATAGACAATCACACAACCAGACACGTTTTCTCTCCAAATTAATAATTTTTTAGATTTATTTTGTGCAGTGAATTTGCTCCTTTCATTGCATGATCTTTAGCATTATAAATTGGGGGCGCTGTAGCTGAGATGTTAGAATATTCTGACTTAAGTCATTTAAAAAAGCAAAATAATGAAGTAGTAGCAAATAACAAAATTTTTGAAATATTTTTAATGTTCTTAGGACAATAAACTTGAACTTGCTTTATTATCATACATTGTGATACATGTGATTTATATTTAATTGGATAATTTTTTAATCAGAATATTCTTCTGATATTTTACTTGCATCCTTAGACATCTTTGTTCCATAAAGAAACAAAACAAATACCACAAACATAGAGGTCAAATATTATATTTACGCAGAAAAATGATGGGTAAGGTTAACAAAAAAAAAAAGAGTTTATAAGCTAGAGAATGATTTAAATAAATATAAATTTTATCTGGTCATCTGGTACTCTGCAGACTACATTTTACACCTGAGTGCAAAATAGGTGACCCAGAACAGAACAGAGCAGAGCAGAGGCATGCTGGACCATACTGGCTCCCAAGCTGTCCTGCTGCACAGCACACCTTCAACACTGTGGCTGCAGCTGCTCTGTCCTGTCTCGTGTGTGCATATGTGCATGTGCATGTGTGCCTGTTCTTGTGTGTACGTATCCCCTGCACAGAGTCTGTCTGACCGCAGCTGTCCCTACCTCTATGCAGGTCTCCGGGGCGAGGCTGACCTCTCTCTCCTGAAGCCACTTCAAAGAGACTAGGGACGGGCTGAAGAGGTACAGCATGCTGGGCCGGCCAGCACGGCTGCTGCTTCCCTGGGCTTTGGGAGCTGGGGAGCTGGGACTGGAGTTTTTAGGTAGGAGGGTGGAGGGATGGAGCAGGGATGGGTGTGTTGCAGGACGTGAAGGGAGTCACAAACATGCTCTCCTGCCATGTGTGTGGCAGGAGGGCAGAGACAGGGGAGGCATGGGAATGGGGGTAGGGGTGTTGTTTTAGTGGAAAGCTGGAAGTTTAGCTTTGTGTGTGTGTGTGTTCGCCATTCAACCTGGAAAGACCTTATGTGCTCTGGTGTCAGGAGTTATGTGTGTCTGTGTGTGTGTGTGGTTGTGTGTGATTTACTCAGCAACACACGTCCAGCTTGGTGAGAACTGATGGTGCAGTGGGCCCAAGGGCCACCGTTATATGGGGGTCCCAATGGAAAAGACAGATTACTGGCCACACACACATGGAGGGACAAAAAAACACGAACACATAAAGAAATAATGCGACGCAACTTAAAAGCCTTGAAATAAATGCATCCTTGTGGCTTATTAAAAAAAAGTCCCAAAAGGACAAATAGTAAATATTTGTTTGTTCTACAAGGAAATTATTTAGAAGCAGGGCATCTGAAAAAATTTTGAGTAAAATATCTCAACAAATACTGAATTGTTTTTGTTGAATTTTGACACAAATATTCATCACCCCCTTAGTAAGAGTTCTGATAACTATGGTAAACACTCAACTTTTTTATTTACCCCCTTTGTTGGAAATTTTGCTTAATCCTTAAATACCTGCAGAACTTGACACCCCCATTAGCTTTAGCTGTACTTTGTGTTTATTAGCTCACTGAAACACTAAAATAAGATGGAGGATTAAGAAGAATGTCCTTCTTCTACATCTGAACTTATAGACTGGACAAATGTACTCTTCCACTACACAAATTGTGCATAATGATGCCTTAAGGGAACCCAGAAAAGAGACTCATGAATTAATTTTAAGATCACTGTTATCCAAGTGACTTTATTATTCAGCCCATATAGGATAAAAATGCTGGTACTGGTAAAAATAAACCTCAAAAATTCTATGAACCCAAGTATGTTTATATTGATTCATACGGCACACATACCATGAAATATGCATCTGTATACCATACTAACTCCCAGTTGGATTTCATTCTATCTATAAATTTGACCTTTTACTGGCGTGTGTGAATACATTTTTGAAATACATTTTGGAATTTACTAAAAAAAAAAAAGATTGCAAGCTTGTTTTGATTCACTTTTTCCAATATTTTTGCACCGTAGCTACATTTCCCCACAGATTCATATTAATATACAAACTTTCAAGCATGCATTCTCACAAACATGTGTCCCTTCTGCAGCATATGAAAGTGGGAAATGACACAACAGCTGTCTTAAAATACTTGCTGGATTGAACATTTTGTACAGACACTGACTCATCCTAATAACTTTGATGATCCCCTGCCATTTCCCCTAGTTTCTCTCAACCTTGACATTGATATGTGTGGTTTTGAGTGAAATGTCTCTACAACTGTGTGTTGCTATTAAAATTTATTGCTGATATCCCCTAGAATGAAACATAACAAACTTCATGATTTCTTCATTTTTACCCAGAATCATCACTGAATCAAAATGTTTACTTATAAAATACTTTGGTTTATGACACAAACAGAAAATCAGCCTTAGCTGCCTTAAGTGCTTCTTTGCATATGTGACATGCTACTCTGCTAAACTAAGACGGTGAACATGCTTTACTTTAAACCTGCTAAACACCAGCACTCTTAGCTTCTTTTTTTAATATATGTATACTGCATCTAAAGAAATGTCTGAAGTTTATAACTGAATTGAACTTGTTTGTATGTGCATGTGTGTGTGTCACAGGGACACGTCTGGCCACAGCAATCGCAACAGAAGGGCTCCCCTGTGTTGCCTTTTTCCTTTTCAAGCTGTCTGCTTGCCCCTACCTAACCCGTGACCCCCACTGCCTTCCCTTTACACACACACACACACACACACACACACACACACACACAGTGAAACAAACAGACACACATGTACACCTTTCCTGGCTGCTGGTTTCCAGCCATACTCCCCCTCTGCACACATTGCTGTAAGCAAAAGGCCAGCTGATGGCAATATGTGTATGTGTGTTAAGAGAAGTCAGAACAGTACACACATATATTATCTGACACGCTAGGTACACCTGTGTCTGCACACTATACCCAGCCATAGCCCCAAACACCCTCTGCCACTGCTCCCAGCCTCACACCCCACACCATCTGGGCAGATAGAGAGAGAGGAGAAAAGAAGAGACAACAGATTATAGAGGGCATCATTGTTCCAGAGTATCAACATATTACAGATCGACTTTTAAGTTTTACATCAATATATACCATTCTTTAAAATGTTAGCACATTAATCATTCAGTAAATTTGAAATGAGGAAGAGAGGCGAGATTTAATGGGATGGGAGAAAAGGATGTTGAGCTATTAAGTCCCAGATCTTTTGTTTGAGCAAACCTTTGCTGGGATGCTCAGATTAATGACCCTCAACAGCTATAAAAAGTACTACAGTCGGGTAGTTGACCCCACGGGCTTGAAACGACCTGCACAGGAATTTTAAAAATGCTTTGTATTAACAATCTGAGCCTAAGATGTCCACTGAACATTTTGGTTTACACCAGCCGGATCAGCTGTTGAGCAGAGAGTTCAGTCATGTCCTGTGCAGCTGTCTGATCCTTCCGGCTCCGGACATCATTTAAGATACTGCGGTGTATTGTAATGTATATGTATACAGCGATCGATGTAAGTTAAGAGGCTGTGGGGATTGCTGATCCAGCTGATTTACAGTTAACTGCCTCCTCGCTTGCCCAGAAACCATGACATGTCTGTGACAAAATAGCCTTAAAACATGTAAATAACTACACAAAGAACTCAGGAAAAGGGGAAAAAGACACACCAAACATTTTTCAAAAAATAAAAATGCACCTTTAAACCTTGTTGAATCATTTCAATTTATACATTTAGAGATATGATGTAATTGCTTTTTTGCTTCACATACAAAAAATATATAAATGAGAAGGGGTTTTTGGCTACCAGTATTTGAGACTAAGACACTGATATGCTCTGTTAGCTTTTATAGAGACGCTCCAGCAATTTTGCACCTGGAGGAGAGTTTACAAGCCATGGGCAGTTTATGAGAACAGCGATACTTTGAAGCTTTCTTGAGAAAAAAAAAGACACAGAGGTTTTCTGAGAATTTTTTTTTTTTTTATCAAGAGGTCTGTGTGACAAATTTAGTTTGTGGGAATTTTTTAGTTTAAAATGAATCAGAAATAAAAGGTTTTTGTGAAAATACATACGAATGTGGATTTTTACAGTTTTGATTACATCATGGCAAATATTTAGACAGCTTACAGGAGGGAAATTACAGGTGTTAATAATAAAATCAATAATGTTTGAATTTCATCTAACAGCTTCTGTTTTATCATGTTGATACTGTGCATACTGATACACTGTCTTGGCCCCTTGAATACAACAGAGCTGTTGTTATTTATAACACCTGTGTCTTTCCTCCTGTTCTGGGTTTTTTCACTGACAATTTGGGCCAAGTGGCTTAACTCAGAGCTGTTAACACTTCAGCCACACTTAAAAATTTCACCTGAAAGGGGACTTTATTTTGTAACGTAGGCCTACTACTTTTAATTACAAGATAAAAGATGTAACCAAAAATGAAGAATACTGTTGTTTTGTAGTTTAGACGGGACCAGACCTTTGATCAGAACAAGTCCAGGCCTCTTCCATTCTGACTCACAGATAAACAGCCTTAACGCCGGCTGATTCTCGCGATAGTTGGCTTATTAGCCGGTAGAGCCACACGGGATGTTGGAATGGGATGATGAGAGAGCTACACAGTGGAAGAGTACCAGACACCGAGCTGAATCCGTTAAAACCGAAAACGGGAGAACAAAGCGAGACGGTAAAATACGTGTGTTTGGGTTTGTGTGTATGTGTGTGTGTGTGTGCGTGAATGCGTGTTCGTGAGTGAGTTTGTGTATGCGCGCGCCTGTGCACGAAGGAAAGGGGGTTGCCGTTCCTCAGGATGACGTCACGAGCTTTCCTGAAAGTCAAAACAACCGTTGGCTGCGGTAACGGTAGTTTTTCGTAGCTGCTCGGAAATCCATTTGATGTAGCTTTAACTGCTTATTTCTAAGCCCGGCTAGTTACGTTGAAACCGACCGTTGACCGGCGGTTAGCTTAACTTGCAGTCCAGCATAGCTTTGCGTTAGCCGCTCACTCAGAAGAGAGGGAAGGAAATAACCCGAGCGGTTTATCAACAGCAGGTGCACGGGAACGCCACAGCACCTGCCGATACAGGTAACGACGTTGCACTAGCTAGGGACACGGTTGTGACAGCGGACACGACACCAGCCCGGCTAAAGCTTGCTAATAATATGTGTTTGTGTTGTGATAATGTTAGCAAGGTGGGGGCGGTCCCGTGTTTGAACGGTCACTTGGGAATGATGCTTAATGTTGATGGATTGTGTTAAGGTTTATTAGCAGGCTGAAATATGGTTAGACGTCAGCCTGTGTTGACCGGAAAAAGTCCTGTTTTTTCTCATGGCTAACATCCATACCGTAATCTGGCATGCTGAATGCAACATGCGTCAGTAAGACATGCAGTTTTTTCACAGTGACGTAGATGATGCAGTGGCAACTGTGTGTCATTCTCATTTATGGTCAGTGCAACGTTTCTGTTTGGCAGAACTGGATGTTTACGGTCATCCCAACAGCTAAATTAGTTCACCAGTCACCTTTGTTCAAGGAAAATGTTTATCATTTTAACTTTTATAGCTGCAGAGGGTTGTAAACAAGCAAGGCCTTCCTTTACTTGTGACCGCACAAATCGACACACGTAGTTATGATTAAGAGGGTATGACACACTCAGGTCATAGAACGATATATGCGATAATGGTGATGATGAGGAAATTAGTGTTTGTGATGCTGCTTTTGCATTGATATCAGATGAAAGCCTAGACCTGTGATTATAGCTGGTTGTTGCATCTCATTTGCCATTTTTTTGGTACTAAGTCTGACTGAAATGTGTCCACGGTACCATTTTAGGCAGACAGATTCAAATATTTTGTCCAACTGACAGTCTGAGGCAAAGACACTGAAATTGCAGATAGAAGCTGGTACCAACATACCTACCTTACAAGGCAGCTGGATTATCAAGATCATGCAATCTCACCAGTCCATCTTATCAGGCTTTAGGCTATGTGTTGAACCAAAAATAGATTAGACACAGCATCTAATGTGGAACTAGATGTGAGGACAGCTAAAGAGGTAAGCGTTTATTTGAAAGTAACGATGGTGGCTACTGAAGAGGTTAGTATAGATAGGTGCTGCTTTAGCATCAGTTATATAAGAATAACAGAGTATTTCTTGATTTAAAGAAGAGCAGAGAACTGCAAGGAAGGTTTTTCTCAATGGAAAGAATTCTGTTTTACTCTTCTTCATGTTGGTTGTGACTGTTATATTAACCAACTGGCTCTGATCATAGATATAGGTTGCTTTATACTCATACTTGTAGCACCCTTGAACTACTTTGTATGGTTCATTCATATGCTTGGGTAAAATAAGCCCTTTGACAGAAAGGAGAAAATGTGAGTGAACCCACCAATGCCTTAGGTTACCAGCATCCTGGCTGTCTTTGCTTTAAAATATCAGATATCAAAAGTTGACAGATTAAGTAAAAGAATAATCATTTCAGTTATCCTCATCCTCACTCATCCTGTCTGCACCTGGACTCCCTAGTAAAAGCAGCATGGAACAGCAGCAACAGTGTCTGTCCTAATCAGTGTAACACAGTTTTAACAATCTTACCACAGTGTGCTTAGGCATTTTTTGCAGCACCTACAGCCTAGTACAAAATCCTGTATTTTCATAAAACAGATGAAAGTACTCTAGAACCTGAGCCTTTTAATTGCCTTTAAAAGGCAAGCTGTTATGTATCCTGTGTGTTCAGCTATATCGATGAAAATAGAGGCGTTTGATGTACGACCATAAAAAACTGCTGAACACATCCTGTGTTAGCAGAGTTTAATATCTGACGTCCTGCCAAAGGCCAGCTTGCACTTCAGGAAGAAGACTCTGAGCTCACTGCTGGGGATGTTGGCCAGGGTTTGTATGAGGCCACACTTTAGGGTAAGGTGAGATGAGGTGACATGTGCTGTCCTGACAGAAGGGTGATAAGAACATGGATGTAACTACGAACTCTATACTGTAGTGTCCTGCTTCCTGCAATTGATCTGCATTAAAGAGCAACCACAATAATGTAACATGTTTTAGCCCACTATATAGACTGATTCTCCGACTTCTCCGATTCATTCTCCGAGAATAGGTCATTCTCCGACCTAGGACAGATAATCCTCCTTTATACCAACTGTATATTAAAATCATAATTATATACAATATTGCAGTTCTAGGAGATATTTTTTTTAAGCTGTTATTTGTGAATGGTTAACCTTTTCTAGAGTATGCAGACACAGAAAAAATCAGTCAATCAATTATTTGCCTGATTGGAAGAATGAAAATTCGTTTGGAAGTTGTTGGGGTCCAAAATATGCAATCCATTGTGGTTGTCTTAAATTAAAGAGATTATCTTAGAATTTCAGCCAAACTTATTATTGTCCTGTTAGAGAGGGTGATTTGGTGTTTAAGTCATGCCACTTAAAATTATTACTCAATGTTTTGCTCTTCTTTACCACTGCAATATTTACAGAAACCAAGGATGAGTTTAGCAATCTAACAATAGCTTATAAATGTAAACAACAAAGTATTAGTCACGCTTAATGTCTGTCAGAGCTGTGTTTTGTTTGTATTAGTTTTTTCAGTTGGCATCCGCTATTTCCTTGCAGTGTCACGTGACACATCTGGACTGATTGATTGTAGGGTAGCTGGCTGTCTATTCCCTGCACTGTTCCCTTTCTCTCCATTATCTCTCTGTTTCCTTTTTTCTCAATTTCTCTCTCTTTGTCTCACTCTCTCTCTTTTTCTCTCTGTCTCCTACTCTCTTCCTTTCTGTCCGTTTTTCCTTTCTTATTATCTTCCATCCCTAATTATTTTTTGTCCTTGTTGTTGCCTCTGGAATGAAATATCATAAAATAAATGTTGTCTGGCAGGTGCTTCCCCTGGCATAGTTGGTTCATCATGGCAGTGGATATCTCCATAGCAACAGCTGCCCTGGCGACAAGGGGTTGCCACTGTCTGGACATTCCCCTCTCCTCTCCTCTCCTCTCCTCTCCTCTCCTCTCCTCTCCTCTCCTCTCCTCTCCTCTCCTCCTCTGAAATTATTATCGTAAGCATTTATGTAGGTCTGTATATCTGTGATTTAAAAAAATGTCAAAGCACTGTTATTGTGGCACAGAAAGTTCATATTTTGATCTTGTTCAGCCAAACCCGTCAAACATACATAGGCCTAAAGCAAACCAAACCTTGGTAAATGTCATTTATTCAATAAATGACAAATTATGCCTAAAAACTTAAGTCTTTAATTAAACCAGCAGACACATACTGTAGCACTATAAGATTCTTTACAACCCAAGAGAAATATCTTGTTGAGTCCTCCTCTGACCCCTGACAATGAAAGTTTCGGATAGTGTTGATTAATACCAAAGCTTGGAGCCCAAAATATTGTGTGAAAATTGTATTTTTTATCTGTTGATTTAATATTTGTGGTTAATTATTTTTATACAATTATTGTGACATACCCGGAGCCTGAAGTATCCATACATGACAAATTTTGTCAGACTAAAAGTCCAAGGCTCAAAAGTCTTAAATTTTTATAGCAAAGTTGTATTCTTAAACTTTAATGAGACACGTTTTTTCAGTGGCAGGCTTTTGGCAGTTTGGACTTATCCAGTCCTAGCCAGATCAATAAAACTTAAACAGTATCCTCTTAAATGTTGGTTTATCATAACCTTCATACCTGGTTCTCGGAAGAGGTAAAATCTGTCCATCTTCCTTTAGTAATCCTTACTTATTAAGCTCATCAATGTGGCAATTGTTAATATAACAGGGAAAAAAAATTTAATTTGAGGTAGCTGATGGCACATTGCATTAGTGAAGACTGAGCCGAACACTTTTGTAGCCATTGTCGTGACCAAGAACTATAATGTGTCAGTCTGAATTTCCTTGACTGCTCTCAGATTGGTCTATTCTGCTGCCTCAACATAAAAAAAAGCTCTGTGTCACCTACCAGGGTGTGTGCGCGACTATGCTTGGGTGCGTATGTGAGTCTGCTCCAGCTTTCGATATGACGCTGCAGTTCGCTCAAGTATCGGCATCAGTGCAGACACAAGCTGATCTGAATACTGATCTCCAGCTAGATGACTAGCATAGCTAGACTATTCGCTGTAGTGCTGATCTCCATTCAGGCTGAGCAGCGTAGTGTTGTTGCGCGTTGTGTAATACAGTGTAGTAGGGTGCATCTAAGGTGAACGCGGCAGCTATGCAGAAAGAGAGGGGAGGGAGAGCGGGAGTGAGACGAGTGAGAGAGGTGCAGAGATTTGGGCAGAGAGAAAGAGAGTGTGAGAGCATCCCTAACTGCTGTTGTTGCTATTTATAGCCAAGCTCTACTCCACCGTCCTGAAATGCTCTCCCACCTCCCACATTTAGACAGACAAATCAGCCTACGCACACACATACACACACATTGACAAAATAATTTGACATGCAGAAATACGGGAGCACAGAAAGGTAGACTGGTTTATTGCACACAGCGCATCCTGCTCTCCAGAACAAAAAGATCTATGAATGAATGAGAGGTAGAGCTCAGGGATATTTGTTTGGCAATCAAGGTCAGTTTTTGCCTCATCAAAAGCTCTGCAATAATTCATCCTGTTTATCAGAGGGAGTGTTAGCGATAGGAAGAGGAACTGGGTGGGGAGAGTGTGAAGAGTGCATTTATCCACACAATAACTACTTGTTTGTCTTGTCAGATTGTATGAAAGGGCTTTGAAGGGGAAGGGGGAGAAAGGGAGCAGCAGAGAAGGAGAAAAATAAATCTATGTCTTCTTTTTTCTTTATTTTTTTTCTCCTTTCACTTCCTTCCAGGCTGAGTCACTGCTGGTGAGGAGGAAGGTCTGGAGAGGGAACGAGAAAGGAGGAGGAGGAGGTGGAGGAGGAGGGGGAGAAGAAGAAGAAGAATGGAGTGAGACAGGGAGATAAGCCACAACAGGAAGCAAAACGACACACACGCATACACATACACACCGGGTGTTTGTGTGTGCGTGTCTGAGAGGGAGACTGCGCGAACGAGAGGGTGAACGGGAAAGGAAGGGAGGGAGAGTGACGCGGAGGCTGGGAGAGCCGGCCCCCCCCCCTCCTCTCCTCCTCTCCCTCTCTTTCTCTCCTCTCCTCCCCTCCTCCCTCTCTCTCTCTGTGGAGCAGGCGTGTAGCGGCATCAGACTCGGCGTGAAGGAACCATGAGCGATGTCACCATCGTTAGAGAGGGATGGCTCCAGAAACGGGGTAAGTACATCCAGTACCTCTCTTCTTCTGTTCCCTTCCTCTCTACCTCAATTTTCTCTTCTCCTCTGCCTCTTGTCTAGACTGAGGGCCTTGCGGTGCCTGTCCACATGTGCCGGTGGGAGGATGTGAGTGTTTGCGATTGAGTGTGTGTGTGTGATCACATGGATGTCTGATTATCAAGTGTGCGCGTGTATATACGTGTGTGCATTTTCCCCACAGGGATGTGTCTCTTTATTATAAGCTTTGCTGGCTGTTTGTTTGCTAAGCCTCTATGTGCTTCAGTCAGATTGTTTTCTGAAAAAGAGTCTCTGCATGGGTATGTGCATGTATTTGTAGGCACACCAAGTGTGTGTGTGTGTGTGTGTATGTGTGTGTGTTTGTGTGTGTGTGTGTGCAGTTAGTAACATCTACCAGGCCTGTAGTTACACTGCTGGTGCATAATGTTCTGTCAGGCCACTGTATATCCTGGTCCATGTAATCAACTTAGTTCAGCCTGTCTGAGGTGTTATTAAATGTAGTTGTGCGTCAAGTTAACAGAAAATCCTGAATGGTGTCACTCAGTCATATGACATGGGGTTGAGGGGTTGGTTGGGGTGGAGTTAAAGGGGGTGCGGACAACACATCCAACTGAATGAGAAATAGGAAAAAAGATTGTAACGGTCAAAGAGCGTGTAGTAAAGATAGCACTTCCCTTTTCTCAGACAGTTGCAACTTATGTTCAGTCTGTGGTTTCTGCAACAGGTGAAAAGTCACTTGTAAAAGAGCCAAATAAACCTGAAACAAAACATTATTTACAGTAGTGGCTGCAGTTCTGACTGTGAGACATTACAGGACTTTCTTTTCTAACGTACTGGACATTGTTTCCAAAACCAAGACTTCATGTAGTTTTTTGTCTTTTGATGCTGATTCTGGGCACAAGTGTATGTGAATGTGAATGAGAATGTGTGTGTGTGCATTTTAAGGAGAGAGCCTCAGGGACTGTACAAGGGGGATTTCCAGACTTTTAGGCCAATGAGCATTATCCCCCTGACTATGTGATGGTGTCTAGGAATGTGTAACACAAACTGTTGAACAGGAAGTGACACGGATGCATAACAGACAGCAGACTTCTGGGTAATGTAGGCTAACACTATGGCACAGCAGGAGAACATGTTGGACAACAGAGTGCTCCCTGCATGGAGTTGATACTCTCTTTCACTGTGTCATACATACACACATACATGAGCACAGCACACACACACTGTGTTGCTGAAGTAGAGGGGAGAATCTTTATCTATGTGTGCCAGCATGCCAATGTGATCCTCAGACAGTCGTCTATGCATATTAAGAGGAACACATCGCCCCCAGTCACGACGCAGCGCTACCAGCGTCAGAATGTGAGAGGTTGTAGGGAAGGGGGGAGGGTGTTTGTGTCAGGAATATGAATGTTTGTCTGCATCATATGCTAAATCATTGTCTGTATTTGGGTGCGTGGAGAGGAGCAGGGTCAGGGTGCTGACTCACTGCCCAGGTCCCCAGGTCGTGATACAGCAGAGACTGCAGTCTTAGTCATTAGACTGATTTTTACTGAAATGAACGAGTGAGGGAGACTTATAAAGGTAGTGAAACAAACACATGTGCACATGCGCACACACACACACACACACAGTGACACAATAAATGGTAAAATAGATGGTATGAGAACAGGGTGAAAGAGTCTTATAGAACATGTGCAAGAAAGATGCTCATGTGCATCTTAGATGTGTTAAGACATAATTAAATCAATCAGGAAACATTTTTTGTCATGAAATGAGTTTCAAAGGATTACCTTAATAACTGCTGAGCTCTTTTATATTGTTTGCAAACTGTTCAGGTTAGATGAGTAGTGATGTGTCTGACCCTTTTCATGTCAATAATGGGATAAGCTGGTAATATATTGTCTATACTGTTGTTTAGTAAATGCTTGCGATAACACTGTTTTAATAATCCCATAATTTATCATGTTTGTTTGATGTAATGGTTGCACTCTCTAAATGCAGTGTTGATCTATAACATCTATTAAGCAATAAGATGCAATTTTGTTGCCAAAAAGGTAATTTAATGGTAGTTGAATGATTATAGAAAATTGTAATTTTCCAGTTCTACTTACACCGAGGTTTTTTCTTTATGTACTCAGTTGGGTCATCATTTTGTAGACAACTTAATGCACAACAGAAATTTATATCGACATTGTCATAAAGTTTTTTCTTAGAACAACACACCTGCACTTAACATAAATTTCACATATACTGATGGATGGCCTGACTGTTTAGGACTTAAGTTTGTATGCAAAAGAAGAGCACACAGAGACTTGTGTTTGCACATCATGATGCTTGGGTAGTGCTATTGGTTGCTCAGAGATTTTATAGTGCTTGTCTCATGTTGTCATATGTACTTGTCCATGTACAGCACAGGAATCTTGTGTCAATTGTGTCAATTGGATAACAGTTGTGGTGACTTGGTGTGGATTTATTTTACCATAATTTAACCAGGATGGGTAATTTATTGTGATGATGAGGATTTGAGATGGTTCTTCTTCAATTAGTTTAAGTTTTTTATACTGTGTTAACTGTTTTTTTACGTTGTGTTTTTGTGGTCTGACTAATGGTTCTGGTAGTAAGTCGAAATGATTGATTGACTGATTGATTGATGGGAAGTGTTTCCCATTCATAGCATAAAGTATTGTTTATGACTTTCTCTTGCAGCCTAATGAGGATGCTTGTCTCTTTGCATGTTTCATGAAGAGAATGTGTGTATCTGTGAGCCACTAACCATTAGAATAATTGGCCAAACATGACAGATATGTACAGCACAATGACACACACAAACACACACACACTCTTTCACTTGTCAGTGGATGCTGATCACTGGTGGTGGTGTGCAGCAGTATGCGAGTCAGTAGCAAACATTTACACAGAATGGAGAGGGTAAGGGAATGAAGGCTTTCCTTACAATAAAAGAGCTGTAGGATGTTCCTTCAAATTCTGTTCGTCCTTCGGTCAATTAATCAATCCAACATTAAATACAAAGTCTCTTCATATGTTATAAAAGGCTTATATGAGATAAAACTGAAAACGCTAGAACAGATGATGCAAACAGTAGTAAAATAAAGCGGTAAAATGCATGTATTAAACAGTAGTTTTAAAAGCAAACCTCAGGAACATCACTACTGCAAAAGAGAGTACATTGTGTCCTTAGATGACCGAGCCTTTCAGTACTCACTTGCTCACTGGCATTGCGATGATTTCCTTCCTCCTTTTATTAAATCAGAGTGGGGAGTGCATTCAGCTGCATCACTTATTTGTCTCTAGAAATAATGAACAGTAGATACATACCAGAATCTGATATAAGGGAAGAAAGACTTGCAAGTAAACCCAAATAATTGATGTTTGGGAACATATTGTTCTTTTATTTATGATAACGACTGAATAATTAAAAGGACCCTTTCAGTGACAGATAATAGAAAATGTGGTGGATAGATGTAAGCTACAGATGTAGCCTTGGAAGGACATTGTGTTGTGCTGAAAAGTGTATTTCAGTTGACAGAAACTACAAGGCATTTTTTTTTGCACCCTAAACATCTGAATTTGAAGTGAGCTTCAGTTCATTTCCAGCAAGGCCAGGAGTTTACCTTCTGTCAGCCCATGTGAGGCCACAGAGGTCAAAGTCAGCCAGTGTAGTCCAGGATACTGTTACCTCCACCAGCATTAGCCCACACAGCAGTCAGCACAACAGATGGCCAGGAGGGAGGAAACACTGAAGGAGAGATACAGGGAGAACACCATCATCTTTTCTCTGACATTTTCTGTCCCCCAGAAGTGTTTCTTTGAAAGCTACTAATCAGATGAGATACGGCTATGTCAAAGTGGAGCGAGTCTTGTTAGTGACTCGTTTTTGAAATATAAAGATCAATGATGCTTTGTCTCCCCGGAGGCTTTAAACAGTCACACACACTGTTAGATAAATGAAACAAAGGCAAGAGGATGTTTTACATACTCTACCTTTCACAGTTGATTCTCAAATTATCATATTTGTCATGCAACTTAAAATTAAAGACAAATTTCACCAAGCCTTTGTGGTGAAGTCACAAGACTTTAACAACTGGTTGTCCCTACATTCTGTAGTTGCGCTGAGAATGTGTTTCTTTCTGTAACTGCACAGAAGTTACAACAAAACCTTACTTGATCACAGTTTTAATATTTTTTTCTGCAGTTTAATGGTGTTTCACCGTACTTACTGTATTTCCTGTGTTGCCCTTTGTAGATATTAAGGTTACAACTGTGTAGTTCAGTTTCACTTAACTTAACAAATTACAAATATTGCAGAACAAATATAGGTATAAAATATGCTTGAGTTTCAGATCCCCCTTGTCATGGGACTGTAATCAAATGCACTCTAGATTTTAGAAATTCAAATAATTGACCATGTTATGTCAAACACGGTCATCTCAATATATTACAATCAGCATCGCAGTTGTTGGAGTGTTTCACTTTTTGAGGCAGCAGTCGAAGTTATTGTTACTGATCATTTTGACCGCATTTTGGGTAAAAGTTCAGGGGGATGCAGTGGGTATTGACACTTTCATACTGACATGATTTAATGCTGAATGTGACGCAGTATCAAATTACATCTCTGTGTCCCACACATTAACCAAAATGTTTTTTCTGCATGTCTTTCCATGGCTGGGTATCTTAAGATTTGTTTCGCTCTTGTTCCTTATATATTAACATGTTTGTTTTCCAAATTGCACCCTAATATGCAGAATTCTGATTACAGAGTATAGCGTTGAACTTTGGAGATAGTGAGGAGGCTACTTCATGAGATATCAAATGTCTCATGTCTTTGTCTTGGCTCTTTGTTCATGGATGATGAAATCCATTTTTGTATGACCTGATCTGTCACTTAATGCCTCTAAGCATGATTGTATGATAGACACCAGGCTGAAATTTGAAGCAACACAGCGGTACTCTTTTACTGTCTCTTCTCTGTACTCTTCATCACTACAACTTGCATGTGCTATACTGTATATGTTAGACTGCTATGGGGTTCATTGGGTGCAGTGCAGTGAGGCAGCCATCTTTGCTCAGTGAGTTCAGTGAGTTCAGTGTTGCTGGGGGCTGGCTGGCTGGCTGGCTGGATCAGGTGGCAGTGCCAGATCTCTGATATCAATCACCAGCCGCCGCCGCTGCTGCCGCCGCCGCCGCCACTGTCTGCTGTGTCGCCCTTCTACTCTCCTCTCCTCCTCCTCCTCTGTCCTGTCTCTGCTGTAGAGGTTGTCAACACAACTCGCCCCTTTTATTGCAATTCACCTTTTTTTCTATCCATCCACATATCTCCTTCTGTCTTCCAGTACTCCTCTTTTTATCCCCTCTGTTTCTCGAACTCACAAGCACATACAGGCCAGTAGCAGACAGTGCAGGCTTTGTTATGAATGGCATCCTCTTGCACATCCGGAGGAAGTGTACGCTTCACTGTGGCTTTACAAACTGTCTCCATTGTCCTCAGAATGACTCACTCTACACTGCAGAGAATGGCAGCCAGCCAGACCGTCAGACAGACCGACAGCACAGCACAAACAGACAGAATAGTCTGCAGAGCCTACAGACAAACAGCACAGGAACGACAGGCAGAGAGACATATAGTTTGTGACAGATACAGCCAGCTAGAACAGAGGCAGACAACTTGTCAATACAGAAGAGACCTGCAACTAGCGGGTACAGACACCAAATGAAAGACAGATGGGTAACATACACAGACAGGCAGAAGAGAGTGTGTCATCCATATTTTCAATTGGAATATGATATTTTTCTCTTGCAAAGTGATTGAGTAGAAAATTAAGAGAATAAACCTTGAAATTACATTCAATTTCAAACTGAAGCTGCACCATGAAAGAATATTATATACAAACACACCTGTCTTATCAGACGCAATCATTAATGTAGAGTGTGACAGAGAACAATGTCACCTTCTGGTGTTCTGTATGGTTATAGGCAACAAATGTGGTCTGTGCAATGTCTGTTTCTGTATCTTTTCCTGTTTCTTAGATGACTTTTGACAACCAGTTGGAGAGGGATGCAAGGAGATGTAAATATATGTTAAATGTTTCAGGTTTTTAGCTTTCCTTAAAGGTCTGCATACCAACAGTTTTGATCAGATCATACAATAAAATGTACAATTTTTAAACTAAATGACTGAAGCTGTATAACTAAAATCTTAGTAAACAAGATGAGTGGTGAGAGGTAAAAAGCATCCTTGCGGAAAGACCTTACTAACAGAAAGATGATTAATGGATGAGTGAGTGACTGAACTAGTGTAGAGTCAGGGAGTCTTGGATTAATGAATGAATGGATCAATAAATGAAGTGCTGATCACTGTAGAGAGAATACTTGGATAGAGGAAGAGAGAAGGGGTGAAGGGAGGAGAGGTTGAGTAATGGGATTAGTTTGTAGCTCAGGATCATCACAATGCTCACCTAAAACATTTGATCACAGTCTGATGGGATGTATGCACATACATTTACACATATACACTTTACTAGATTATTATTGTTATCGCTATAATTTTTTACAGTTATAATCAAAATACAAAAGGTAACATTTCAATTTTTTTTCAAATTATTTACATGAGAATAACAGAGGATGATATTGTAGATTGCAGACAAACATATTCTGTTTTGATAATATTATTTTAATGCCTGTTGAAACTGAACTTATTAGACCTTCTGAAAGTTGTAATCCAAATACAACATCAACAAAAACTTCAATTTCAGTTTCTACAGGAATCAGTTCAGTTTCTCATATTTTCAGGCGTAGCCCACTTGTTGCGTATTACACATTTTATCACATACTCATTTCTGCATATGGCAGTTTGACAGTTGAGCAGAGGTTGCTTAAGGGCAAAGCTTTTATGAAGTCCTGAGAATTCTTTAACAAGTGGTTTCTGTTCTCCAATTCTATCGGAAACTATTTAGCTCTGTCCTTTTTTGAAAAAGCAATTTCAGTTCAAGCTAAAATCAGATTCTGTGTTCAAATGTGTGATACACACAAATTAGACCAAGGGGGTAGTGTGTAGTCTAACATCTTGAGGTATTGTGGGCTGGTTGGAGTAGGCTTTGGTCTGATTAGAGGAGGCAGGTTAGAGTGGGGGTTGGTTTGGCTGATTTAGGCCAGCAGATTAGTACCTAATGGCTAACAGCTAGTTTAAGTGTTGGCTGGCAGGAGAAGGACCCCAGAGTGACCATTTGATCTTGGATTTACGTATTTACATTTTAGAAATGTCTTTTAGACTGACAACCGGGTATCATACCACCCTGTTGCTCATGAAAGATGACAGAATGATTGCCAGTCCAGTAATAGTTTGGTTAGTTAATTGAAGTGATAACTGTCTTACAAAGGAAGATATATTTTCAGTGCTGATGATGTGATTTTACTAGAATCAAGTTGGTCACTTACACTTTGGCACAGGTTTATTCTGTTACTCAGAGGGTTTATTCTGTGATACTGAAAGTATAATTTTTAATAGCCATACACAACCATTTTTTGGCACAGGCAAACAGTTTGAACAAGAGCAATGAAATCATCCATAAAAGCAGACAGTGGTCCACATGTAGTTTCCAGGGGAAACGGGAAAGCCATTCCTGCTCTGAAACATCTGTTACATCTTTGGTGCATTTTCTCCTCTTTACTTCTAAAACACAAATGCTTCAAAGTGTTAGTTCTTGAGAGCATACTAAGTTACAGAAGCTTGTGTAGAAACCATGGAGACAGCAGCTGTTTAAGACTGCTAGAGACACTTGATTACCTGGTCTGATGGTTGTCAGACCAAAAAAAAATGACCTGGGCAGGAAGTCAATTTTCAATTTTCAAAATAAAAGACTAAAAAAGTAAGTTTTGCAACCTGTTAAGTACTTTATGCGTGTTTTGAGCAGCATTCTGATAGGGTACTCATGGTATAGAGCCCTGCAGAATTGATGAGTGTAATTTAATGATTTTTTGCAGTCCTTCGGCATCCAGATGTTATGTGAAGTACAGTAAAAGCTTGATGTTCTCTGTGATAACCTATTGGAAACATAATTTTAATCACTAGTAAATAATGACTATGATGTGCTGCCTTTGATTGGTTTGGTTTGAGTTTGCTTAAATTGGGTTTGGCTAAATAGTTGAGCTGCATGCTGATGTCACAGTGGCCAGGTTAAAGGGACAGTCAGTCTATTTTTATCTTCCACCTGTAATCTGTCTCTGACAGGATTAACTAAGCTTCAGCCTTCAGCCACAGACACACTGAAAATGTTAACCGTAAATAAATGCATACAGCCACAAAGCTGTGCAGTGTGAAGTGTAAAAGCAAGGCACAAGTGTAAAAATATGTTACTTCAGAAAAGGACAATGTTTGTCTGCTTTAAACCAACCTGAGCATGTGACACCATGTTACCATGTTAGATGCATGTGTACATGTGTGCTTGCATGCACTTTTTTGTGTGTTTATGCATGTTTCACAGAGCCTCAGTTAGTTAGCCTGATCAATCACAGAGAACAGACCAAACAGCGAGAGAATTTTTCATCCTCTCTCAGCCTCCTCCGTCTCTGGTTGCCAATCTCCAGTCATTAATTAGCTGTCCATGACAAAATTACCCGTTCCCAGTATGACACTAGTGTA
>JAPZDV010000003.1:18161320-18189156 GCA_029814665.1 Acanthurus lineatus
ATAATAATAATAGTAGTAGTAGTAGTAGTAGTAGTAGTAGTAGTAGTAGTAGTAGTAGTAGTAGTAGTAGCAGTAGAAGTAATAAAATGATCCAAGTTTTCTTAACAGCTGCAGTGGATCTGTTAAAAGGCAGATCCTTTGTCTGAATTTCCCAAGAGTGTTTGTTTTATCTACACATTAGAGTCATTGGTTTTAAGATTCATAAGGGGTTTTATGAAATAATTTAGTCTGGGATTTTAGTCAAACAAATTTGAGGGTTTGCTTTTATCAGCTCATGAAGGACAATGTGACCGATGTAAAAATCATTATGTGTTTTAGTTGTGATTTCTCAAAAAGAAAAATACATAAAAATGTTCAGATTAAAAACAGGCATGGTTAAAAAACATAATAACTATATTCTCAATGTATTTGACTTTTTTTTCTTTAACATAGACTACACATATGGTTGTCTTTGTTTCTTTTAGATTTTCTAAGAGCCTGAAGGACCTGATTCTCGCCAGCTGAGGTAGACATGTTGTCTAAAATACAGCCTCTTAGATAAACAGACGTTACAACATGACAAACACCAGCTCTCACGGAAGGAGAGAGAAAAGTGTTGTCTGAGATGGTCTGAGATAGAGCTGTCTGTCACCTTTGTGTGACAGACAGGCACGCAGCAGTCACTAATTGCAATCACACTGTGATTTTGTTAGTCCAAACTCAACAGTAGTTCATAAAGTCACACTGCCTAATTACAGGCAAACAGCTCTTGTGAAAAAAAGTCAGATGGGCTTAGAAGTAGCTCTTTTATTGGACAGTGTTTTGGTAAACTGTCTGCGTGAGACATCAGGGATTTTTAGCAGCAGATGAGCCAAAACAAATATGATTCAAGTCTCTGTAACTTAGGCATGTCAGTCACGCGTGATGGAGCATGACTGATTGTTGGGGTCGGATGAGGATGTGTTTTGCCATTGCTTCATTTTAATGTTTTCTCTGCAAGCTTGATTAACTGCAGTCTATCACATGTATCCTTATATCTATAAAACTAAAGTTCATAGTGACATAACTATATGTTGTACCTCTGATAAACATTTTGGTTGGAATCACTTACGATCAGCTGAATTCAAGAATAAAGAGTGGTGTCACACTGCAGTTACTAATTGATGTTATCCTGACTGGTCCAAACAAAATGTGTAAATGATCAAAAATTTTAGAATTAGGCTCTAAATATGCTTAGTCTGAATGCACTATGGTGGATGGTTGGGCAGGTGGAGAGATAGACAGGTAGCCAGGACAGAGGGAAGAACAGAGAGCAGCAGTTAGTGAGGTGAAGAGCACTTACTGTTGGCCCTTCATTGCAACATGAATGGAGCCTTTAGAATGAAATGAGGCTAGTGTGTGTGTGTGTGCATACGAGTGTGTGTGTGCACGCGCATGTGTGTGTATGCATGTGTGGGGGTGGGACAAGGTTTGCTTGACAGTGGTTGGGGTATGGTACTCCATTGTTTACTCTTGCCTGCTGGGTTGGAGCTATTGTGCTCTAGTGTGTGTGTCTGTGTTTTTGTTGCGTATTGAGTATGCTGTGTGCAAATGTGTGCATGTGTATAAGTTTACAGGCAGATAACATACAACATAATGCTTCTTTGCTGTTTCAGGAAGGGAGGAGGAGGCTTCACAAAAGACCAGGGGGTCTGATGTTGTCCACACACACACACACGCACACACACGTAACGGCAGCTGCCTCACACAGCCCCAGCTCAGCATTTCTGAATTAATAATACAGAGCCAACCACTCTGGAATAATAGTGACACACACACACACACACACACACACACACACACACACACAGACATGCATAAAGCTTTGCACCTGTTCACCACTGCTCAACTGGACAGGGTTGGGCTGGTAACCCCCCCGCAACACACACTCAATCACATATGCACACACTCCTTTATGCCTGACTGTTGTAGGCAACAGTTAGACAGCTGTGTCTGTCTCCTGACCCTCATCTTCTTGTTTTGATGGACAGATATTTTCATTGACCGATTGGTCCAGGTGTCTTAATCTGTTCCTCTGATTGGCTGGTTTTACATTTAGTGAGGCAAAAGAAGAGAACAAAGGTTTGAATATGAGCGTCAGGTTTAAATGGGAAACCTCAAAAAAATCCATGCCTCAGTGCAATTATGAAGTCACAGTATGAATATATATAATTACTGTAAGAGGTGACTGGTCAGGTTCTGTTGTTTTTAGCATCATCGTTATAATAGTCACATGAGTGTGTAAACAGCACCATTCTCAGATATCCACAAAATGAATACAGGTGTAATGGAAAATAGTCATATCCGTCATTATACAAAAATAAGGTAAATTGTTCTGTTTATAAGGACTCCGAAAGAAAAAAGATGTCATTGGTTGAAAGTGATGAGGGTTAGGGTTTAACAGGTTTGATTGTATAAGGGATGATGTGTTGTGGATTTTTTTTTATATACTGTAAACTAACAGTTATATTTAGAAAAGCGTGTACAATTTTTTGGAGATTAACTGTATTTAATGTGAACTTCAATTATGTAAAATAAATGAAGAAATCAATTATTCCAACAAACAATGCCATCCAAAGGAGAGAACAGAGAGAGGCAATATACCAGCAATCAGGGCAATTTGATTAGCCTGCTCATTGGCTGTGTGTTCCTTCCCTAATCGCATTGGATGCACTGCATTCTGAACACAAGCAGCATGGCATTCCTAATGTTATTGAGTGTTTGAATGCAGGGGCTTTTGTACTGGTTAGCTCAGGTTGTATTTTTACCTTTTTGACATGCAAAAGACATCCAAATAGATCAGTGTTTGTGTTTTCAATGGCATGTCATGCCTTGGTAGTTGTTTGTGCCTTTGTGTGTGTGTGTGTGAAGATAAATGTTAGTAGATTTAGGGGAAAAGGGACCATCAGACTGAACTTTGTTTAATAATATTCATATGATCGAGACATAAACCTGAGTTTGCCCTGGCTAACAAAAATAATCATGTTATACATGCCATCTATTGCATGGCTACAGTGTGTGTGCTTAACTCTTTGAACTCTACCATGTGACATCAATGTGTGTTTGTAAGAGACTGAATCTGGTAGCTCTCTGTATTCCTTTTTCATGCTTTTGCATAAAGGAAAGAACTCTACTTCCTTTGCTACATTTCTTATTCATTTATTTCATGTTATACGGTATGTTTTTAACCTTATTTTCTTGTGGCTGAAGCCATCACAGTCCTGCTCTTAATCTGTGACAGCAATAAATAAGGCAGTATGATGCTTATTTTCAGTTTATACTTTTATTTTAGGTGTCTACAGGAAATAGCTAATACAAACTAATCAGTGTGGCAAGCCTGTGAAGCTGTTATTGTGGTGGGTGGATGATTAGAAATGGGATGTTATCTTGTAAGCCCCCACCCTGTAATGTGTGAGAAAAATTCTTACTGGACTGGAAGCTGACCCAGGCATGTGCACTGTGCAGGAGGTCACACTGGGCCCAGGTGTGTCTCCTGTCACTAACAGTCCTGCTTCACAGAACAGGCCCTCGCAAGCAAAGGCACAGAGCAGGAAACCAGCAAGCAAAGCAGAGAGCCCATCAGACAGTCCTTTGAATTACAACATTAAGGAGAATAACTTCACTTAGATTTCACACTTTCTAAATTTCATGTGTCTCCTGGGATATTTTATTTTATTCCCTGGTGCTACAAATCTATTCTGATTTTGAATATGAGGAAAAGACTCTGTGTTCAAAAATGCCCTCAACCTGCATGAATTAAGCTGTGAAAGGAGCAGTGCATCTGTAGGGATGTTTTCATTTCAGATTTTTGAATAACTTAAAATTTTAGATAAAACTCTACTAAACATTAAAACCTGTGCCTGCAATGTAATTTCAAAGTCAGAAAGGCAGTCTTTTCATACATTTCAACTTTTCTTTCTAGAGTGCAACAGTACTTTATAAAAGAGAAATTTAAGAAATTCAGCAGTATGATCCTTAGTTATAGGCAGGTCATCCCCTTCCAACCATGTCTCTCAGGCATAGGAGTTAATGTGGTCAGCTGAAGCTACCAACTGATCAAAGATCTGTACTCATGTTTTACTCCTCACTATGCCTCCATGTAAATTTTATCCACCTTCAGTACTTCCTGGTGTTCTTTTACTCTTTAAGAATTGCTATGTAACAATTTTTGTGACGGATTATTGTAATGACTTATTATTATATGATGCGGTAAAAAGTGATTGCCATCTCTCCCTTTTCTTGGTAATTTCACAAAAAACTTGTAAGACTTTGACCTTGAATTTGTTGAAAAAAGTTGAAAATAATGATACTTTTATATGACTTTGCTGTTAAAATGTACAGCATGTAAAGTACTTACACTAACGAATTAAGACGGTAAGCTTGGAGTCGCTGTCGCTAAGTGACCTTCATCCACCCACTGTGTGTATAAGTGTCTATATGTGTGTGAGCGTGTGTGGGTGGGGGTAGAGAAGGATGTGTGTGTGTGTGTGTGTGTGTGTGTGTGTGTGTGTGTGTGTGTGTGTGCGTGCACATGCGTGTGTGTGAGTGGTGGGGGTAGTTGGGTAGCCAGAGCCTCCTGTCTGGCACAGGTGGTGTTAAGCAGCAGCCCTCCAGCTAAGATGCTAATATGCTAACACCGCACTAATCCTAGGGTGCTTTAGGAAGCAACGGACCAGACCTCCTGCCCAACAACACACATGAACAAACACTCATGTATAACGACACACTTATGTAGATTTAAGCTGACTGAATGCCTGCATGCAGACTTACACACACTTACACCACATATCACAAACACCCACGGATCCCTCCTTTTTTGTATATACATGCACACCAGTGCTGTGAGGAGAATTAAGGATGTTAGGCATCTTGGCTGCTGTGTGTCTGTTGGACTTTCTCAAGCTCTGTGTCAGCATCACAGCGGTGGCCACCATGCTCCAGGGAGCCACCACCATCTACTGGACTGTAGTGGTACTGCAGGAAAGAAGGGTGGCAGCGGTTCTTGTGTTTAATGCACTTGCAGTACAATGTTCATGTAATATGTTATGAGCATGTGTTTATGTATGTAGAAATGCCTCCTTCTGTACCAGCTGTGGGAGCAGAGGGGAAACAGGGCAGCCTGCATTGGATGAGTATGTGTGTATGTGCATCCAGCACAGTCTACTGGGAGGATCTGGCTGTGTGCAGCTGGCTGGAATAAATCTCTTAGAGGCCCCAGAGGGATGACCACACTCCCATGGGTTTTGTCTCAATCTGGCCACCCTGTGGCTGCCCTGCCTTCTTCATACTCTCAGTTCCTATCATAGCTTCAATCACATGCATCCAGAACCCTCTCTACCTCTATTTTAGTGTATCACTCAGTCCTCTTCTTTTCCCTCATCCTTCACCTCAGCATCCTCTTTATCTCTTTGCTTTAGCCTCCATGAATTTTTATCCTACAGATTGAGTCTTACAAAACCAGCTACAGCCCCAGCTTCAACTGAATTGATTTATTTGATTCTTCAGTTTTGTCTTCAGACTCGTTTTATAAAAAACTTTTGTTTTTGAGAGATCTAACACAGCACCACTCTCCTGTCGTCAGAGATGGTTGCTGTATTTAAAGCACTCATGCACACACTCACTAACACCAGTCCAGTCCCAAAGTGGTAATGAGACTAATGCACTCTAAGTGGATTGGCTTTGAAGAGCCTGGATTCGCTTTAAGATGTCTGAGCAGGCTGGAGTTAGAACTGCTGGGTCGGTGTTACACAAACAGCCATATTGGTGCAAACACGCATGTGCGCAATAAAATAGACTGCACAGATCATGCAAAAGTCTTAGTCTGTATTCATATTTTTTGTCACAGAACTGTTCAAGTAAAAGGGTCCTGTGCTCTTTTGAAACATGCATGAGCTCACGGATGGACAGATGTCTTCCTCAAGCGTCTTAATGCACAGTTTCCCACTTTCTTATCCCCTAATGCCCTCTCTCTCATGAAGCCACCTCCAACTCTTATTCATTTGTTGTACCCATTGGTTACTTGCTTGTATTTAACTATTGTCTCTTCTTCCTCCTCCCCATCCTTTTACTGCTTTTACTCAAGCTTTAGACATTAACCCCTCCCCACCATGTTGTGTCTGGAGGTGTATTGACCTTCATCTGTAAGAAGATCAGCTCAAGCAGCCTGCCAACCATTTTCAGCTCAAAGCCATCCATCAGTTTGACTGCATTCTGTTGCTTTTTTTCAATGAAGAAAACTATAAAACACATCATACTATTGATTTGCACTGAATTTACTTTGTCCATATGAGATCTACAACATTTATGATAGTACTTTTGACTGCTCAATCAACTGAAGCAATTATATTGTATTTGACAAAGTTGAAATAGTTTTCTACTTAAATATTGTCAAAAGGTTATTTAGATAATTTTTATTTCCAATATATCTGTTAAAAGTCTAGCCTATATAGGGAGTAGTAAAGAAACTGTGTTGTCTAAGTTGTTCATATAGCTTTTGTTAGTCTGACTAACAGCCCAAAACCAAGAGATATTCAGTTTACCATGACATAAAACAGAGAAAAACAGAAAATTGATGCATTTTAGATGCTACATTGAAATTTTAAGCTTTGCTTTCTAAATAACTTAGATGATTAATCTATTATCAAAATTATTTTATTACCCTTTAATGTACTAATTGCTACTCCAGATACTAAATGTGTGTGTGTTTGTGTTGAAGTATGTAAGAGTATGTGTGTGTTGTCATGTGGCCAGATGATACATTCCTCTCCCTGCCGGTGAGCTGCTGTGTATGTGCTGGAACGTGGCAGAGCCACCCCTCCACCCTCTCCATCCGCCTCCCCCTACCTCTATACACCACCATCCGCCACCCCTCCAGCTCCCAGAGTGCCAGTCACACAGCCCCGTCTCTGCGCCATCTGCATATCAGCTCCAGCCTCGGCCAAAGCATTAAATTAAATCCCTGTTTGGGTTGATTAACAAATGGCTGGTGAGCTCACATAGTTATGGAGTTATTTATTTAATTGTCATCAAGGTTTTTCCTGCTTTTCGTCTGTCTCCGTATCTTCTGAAATGTGGCAATCCGACAAAGCAGAAGAGCAGAGGTGTGCTGGTGTCCTGAAGGAGTAAGTGCGAGACAGAGCAAATGAGAGAGACTGTAAAGTTTGTGTGTCTCATTTCTGTTTTGCTGGCTGAAGTTCAGCCTTACCATTTGTACCTGTCTCATATTTTTTCCTTCTGCATTTCTCTCTCTCATTCTCCCCCTTTTCCCCTCTGTCCTGGAATGAATAGTTAATCAGTCTGCTAATTGAGTGACAGTTAGTCAGCGTGTTGTTGTAATTGTCCAATCAGAAAGCTTGGAACAGGCGAAGTCACAGCTGATTCATCTCTGCCACTTACTTCTAAATCCACAAGCTGCAACTGGAGGATCTGCCAACAAGATTTATTTCTTCTGGAAATTCCAAAATCACTTTTAAAAAGTTTAGTTTTTAGTCCTTAGTTTGTAGCTCAGAACAAAAAAATTCTAAACACAATAGATCCTGTTGAGTTGAGACTTGGGGAAAGTTTGTCATCAACAGTCCCTCATTTAGTCAAACACTTGAAGTTAATTGGATATGGTTGTTTGTAGAGGATGTTTATACCATAAATTATTTTACACCTTTTTGTCCCTTTTTCATCAGTCAGAATGTTATTTGATGCATTACTAACAATAAAATAAAAAGAAAAAGGAAGAACTTAGCAGAGTCTGAGTATACATCCAATTAAGATATGAAATTAAAAAGAAGAGAGCACATTAAAATGCTGCACAAGTCTATATTTTCTCAGTTTTTAACTAATTTAGCCTAGAATTAAATACACTTCAAAAAGGTTTATATTATTCTCCTGAATATTCTCTCTTCCTCAGATCTTTCAGATCACCCACATTGTCATGATATCCTGTCGTTCTAACAAGAAACAAGAGACTCCTGTTGTCTTGAGCACTGTATAGTGTAGTATTTACTAATTGGCCTTAAGGGAAAAGTAAAGTTGTGCAGAAAACTAAATGAAACTGAAGTGAGGAGTCCGAGAGAGATGGTGTGGGAAGGAGACCGGCTGTTCTGTTTTCTCCAGCAGTCCAAACTAGAGACATGTGGCTCCCCAGACAAGCTGTCCAGAGTGGGAGAGCTCGCTGGACTCATTACAGGCAGGGCCAATACGTGATAGCTTGACGGAACACCATTGGATCATTCGGAGAATTGGAACAGTCGAAACTGAATTGTGTTAGTTTGTGTGTATGTGTGTGTGTATATATGTGTATGAGCGTGCACATGCCTGTGTTTGTTTGGAACGGCATGTGTGGACAACTGTCCATCTCCTCTCTCCGTCTGTGCCACCCCTGGCTGCCCCCTCCCGCGCCCCCCAGTGGACGTGTACACACACATACATACTCACACAAACACACACACACGCACACACACATACTCACACACACATTCACGCTGTTAAGGCCCAGCCAGAAGGATTGCTTAAATGTTTTCAGTTGTACTGGACAGCTGAGCGATGAAGTGGCCAGCCACAGGCTTTCATTGGTTGGACACTTCATCTAGAAACTGAGTCAGAGAAATGACTGGACTTGGACCAGCAAGCCAGTCATCACTGCCAGTTTACAATAGTTTTATCAGTTTTACTTTCTGTTTATCCCCATCTATTTTGTCAGTCAGTACATCTCTTTCTCCTAGCCACTTTGAAGTCAACCAAAGTTTTATTCTTTCCAGATGATCTTCATTAAGTTTTTCTAGTTACATTTGAGAAACAACAGGAGCTCAACACAGTGACAGGAACACCTCTACACTGTTTAAAAATGAAGTTCATCAGGACCACAAACAACAGCCTTAAATATTTTGAATCAGGCCAACTTAAGCAGCCTCTGTAAAACTTAAACATTATTTTATATTATGTAGATTTTGGTTTTGTGTCCAAGCTAAAAAGAGACAAGCTTTTTTTGTAGCTTTTCAGGAAAAAAATTGTCATGTGTTTTTATTCAACATATGACACTGTTAAAAAACATGCATGTAATTTTGACAAGTTTACTCAAGTTAACTTACAAGGTGCTAATGCCAAAGTATTTAACTTGTGCATTTTTTGGGTTTTGCTACCCTGTAGCCTGCATAAATGTAAGCATGCCTCATAAGCTTAAATTCTACATCTGATTAAATGCAATGCTTATTCCTGTACAGTCTTGATTTGGTCAGACTTAAGAGAATATATTCTCTTTTCTCTCACTTATAACCTCATTCCCCTCCATCCCTTTTTTTGCTTTGTTTTCTTTATTAATTTTTTCCTTATGCCTTCCCCCATCCCTCCTCCCACCCTTCCCATTCAGCCCCTCTCACAGTAGCAAATGATCCAAAGAAGATGCTTTGTTGCTGAAAGAACATGAGAAGGAAATGGGAGAGGAGGGGAGAGTGGGTGGATTTGTGAAAAAGAGAAAAATATAGTCTGAGAGAGGAGAGGAGAGAGAGGTGTGATTTGGTAATCCTGATGACGCACTGGCACCCAACAGCATTGTGTTATCTGTGTCTATCTGTGTCTCTCTCCGTCCTTGTGTGGTGGTTCGAATCAGCCGCTCCCCCCCCTCAAACACACCACCACCACCACCGGGCACTCACATGCACATGCAGACACACAAACACACACACCTTCACCAACAGCACTACCCAGAGGTACCGGCAGGCCCCGCAGTCGCATGGTCCCTTCGGCGGAGCAGGTGTTTTTCTGCGACGTGTTAACGAGCGCGGCCTGCTGTCATTTCCGCTTTAAATGGATGTCACAAATAGAACACACACGCATACACATGCTGCCTATTCTCCTCTCCCAGCGAATTAGCCTAAGAAAGGTGATCAGAGCTGTTACCGAGCTTTGTGTGTATGTGCGTTAGCTATGAGTTTGTTTATGCGTGCTTGCACATATGCACCTTTTACAAAGTGTGTATGTGTGTGCGTGTGTGTGTGTGAGTGAGTGAGGTGTATGCATATCAACGAAACGGCTGGTTAATTAAAAGGGGTTGAGAAGTAGAGAACATTTGTGTCCTTCTGTGGTTTTATTTCTGTTGTTTGAAATGAGAAAGTGAAATGTTTACACAGCTCCAGGGTTCGGAAAGTGTTGAGACTGCCAGTTTTTTACGATCAGAGCGATGTGCCTCAGTATTCCTTCAACCACGTACACTGAACATTCGTGCATTTGTGTCGGTGGTTTCATCTCTGTGTTTGTACTCATTGTACTTGACCATCTATGTGTGAATCAACACGTGTGTATTTAATCCATGTGTGTATCCATGCTGTCTCCAGTAAGTGTTATCCGCCTTTGTGGTGTGGAAATGTTTGACACTCATGTAATCCTGCAGTGGGTCATCTGATAGAGCTGTGTTGCCACCTTAGTGCCAGTCTGTGCCTGCCAGTTGGGTAATACTCTGCCACCAGCTGCTCAACAGATGTTGTTATTTGTTGCTGTGGTCTATGTGTAATCTTATTTCATCTCATGTCATCACATCAGATTTCATCCCTCTTTTCTTCCTCCTCCTGTCGCTGGTCAGTGGTTTGAGTCTATGTCTGTGTGTGTATCCACTGCGAGTTTACACATGTGTTTGTGTGGATATGTGTGCGCAGTATGCTTTGGTTTTTGTTTGGTAGAGGGTCATCACCCCGACACCTGCCCATGTATCAGCCAGATGATGTTTCTGGCATGGATAGTTTGGTTGTTGTGCTGGTAAACATGTTTTTGTCATTTTTTACATGATAATCCGATCTGAATCTGGCAAGAGCTGTGGGAGTCATAGAGATACTCTGTGTGTGTGTGTGCGTGTTTTTGTGTCGACTACAGCCTGTGTATGTGTGTGATATCCTTTGGACAGATGAGAGTTGAGCGGACAGGCTCTTATCTGTCTAGGGAATAAAATCTGTATTTAAAATCATCACCATCAATCAACATTATTACTATTAATTATTTCCATGTATTATCATGAGTGTAAAGTCGATATTACCCCACAGTGCACTCCTGTCTAAAGCACTGTTTGTTGCCTTCATGAACTTAACTTTGTTTTTGCATTGGGGTTTGAATGAACAAATTTGACTCACATGTCTCTTCCTCTCTGTGTGTCCATCTTTTCCTCAGGTGAATACATAAAGAACTGGCGGCCGCGTTACTTTCTGCTGAAGACAGATGGCTCTTTCATCGGCTACAAAGAGAAACCTCAGGATGCAGACCTGCCCTATCCTCTAAATAACTTCTCTGTAGCAAGTATGTTATCACATATTGGTTTCAATGGCTATATTCTTTAAAGCCTTAAGTACCTGATTCTTTACATTGTATATTCATATGCAGAGCAGCAATGTTGAGTGGAAGAACACAGAACACTCCTCCCATGCTTATAGATTCCTACCTGAAAGATGCAGCTTTTAGATCCTTGATTTACTCATTTGAAACATATATGTTTTTTGCTGGCTTGTTATAATCTAGCCTTTGTCTTAAAATAAACCGTAAAATACTGTAAATTGTATTTATAATGCTAACAGGAGTAAAGAGAAACTTGTAGCAATGTGTCCAAGTATGAAGTGCAATGATTGTGACCTTGCAGTCAATAAACTTGTGCACTTCCAATATGATAAAAGTGGGCTAATTGTCATGTGAGAGAGCTGCCATCATGCACAGATCATGATGTTTGAGTCAACGTTCTCCCGTAAACACCTTGCAATGTCTCAGGAGTACTCCACATTAAAATTTCAACCCTTGAGGACTCTTTTATGATACACAAACCAGGGCTTGTCAAAGAAAACCACCAGCATGCACTTTGTGCTCTTTGCCTCAGTCTTGGAGACTGTAGGCTCTTTCACTGTGCAGACTTCTGTATGGTTTCTTGGTAACAACTGTAGGCACAACTCTCATCACTGCTGATGATCCTCGATATAACATTGGGGTCATCTGGGGCCTGCTGATGGAGGCCTTTGTAGACTCTTAAACAGCCAAGAAATCACAAATGTGCATCCTTATAATCAACAGTGATTTTGATACCATGACCCCAGTTGTAAGTAACTCCTGTAGGGAACATCTCAGGTTAGAGCATTTTAGTCAAGAGCAGACAGGGAATCAGTGTTTTTCTTTAGCACACCCTAGCAAGGAATATAATCTGTGTCCTTGAGCTTAAGGGCATTTAATGGCCATCAGACTCTAATTGATCCATTTTTTTTATAATTCTTAAATACAAATCACCTCTTTCATGTAAAGTGCTGTGAGTTGTTGCTGAAATGTTCTTGTAGTTTCATCACACAGAGCCACGGTGAAATGGTACGACAGTTATTGCATCACTTTCACTCATGGCTTGTCAAAGCGTCTTGTCAGTCATCAGTCTTCACAGTGTTGGTGTGCTTTACAGAATTCACCGAAGGCTCTAATTAACCATTTATCAGTATATCATCTGTCTACACCTGGTTAACAAGCTCCACAGAGCCATTGACATGTGTAATTAACCAGCTAATGAGTTAACAAGATTAATTTTAATGTCTCTCAGTCTCATTACCACCTTCGTCACCTCTCATTGTTCATACATAAATGCAGATTGGCTGTAAAACTTAATGTCTGTGTTTTATCTTTTAAATGACAGTCACTCTAAAATCCGATAATTTGACAGATGATACAATTGACTCAGCGCTAACTTAAAGTACTCACAAGATGGTTTTTAACAGTAAGACTGACCTCACTTTTACTTGCAAGACACAAACCCTTTTCAATTTGACATTACTGAGCACACTGAGGACAAAATTCTTTGCTATTCAGAAATGATTCCTAATTCAATTATAAAAATTGTTTGAAGCTCAGTTTTTATTTTTTTTGTTCTCTTCAGACTCAGCTAATATGCTGTTGCAATCACATCAGTGATGATTCACTTAAAAAAAAACATTGTAAATGAAACTTATATGTTGCTTAAACTGCTAAATTAAACTTAATATAATAATTTATTTCTCTATGAAAATGAAATCACAAATATACCCAGATTGTGTTGGATAAAACAAATAAAGCACCTAGTTTTTGCGCAGTATTTCGTATAGCATATGTCTCCTCATAAGTAAATGGACGCATGTTGTGCAGTTGTTGTTTCATTTTTATAGATTGTTATCTGCTCAATGTAATCTGATAGTTGCTAAGCTGGTGTTTCAGCTGCTGGCAGAAGGCCTTGTGCAGATGCCACTGCATTATTTGCATGATGTATGTATTCATAATTTAAACTGCAAAACTACTCCACAGGCCCTTATATTTGGACATGCCATAAATAAATGTTTTTAAATGAAGTATAATAATTTAAAAAACCAATAGACGTAGTCAGTGAAATCTTGTTAAGTTTTTAAGTTAAATGGCTTTTTAAAGTATCAGCTGAACCATTCAGTAAGGATTGGTGACAAGATAGGTAGAGTAGAGGAGAATAGGTGCTAGATGAGATGAACACACAAGAAAATGATGATGAATGGTCGAATTCAAGCTGATACCTTAGAGAAAATGATAAAGAATGGTACACCGAAAGACGTAGGTGGAGAAAGAAAGATAGGAGTCCTGAAGGGAGGACAAGTATGGCGGATGAGCGATGAAAGTTGATCGGAGGGGGCAGAGAAAGAGAAAATTAGAGATGTGGGGAGGAGAAAGGAAGAAGAGAGAACAGAGATGGAAGGATGATTAGGGTGGAGAGCAATGGATGAGAGATGGAGAGAGGGATGAAGGGATTGGAGAGTGAGGCTTTTGTGGATGAAATATGGGGGAGAGGAAGGGAGGATCAGGGTGGAGAGCAGGATCGTCAGCACTGAACAGACAGGGAGGAGGAGATGAAGACAGGATTGGAGAACGAGGAAAAAGGGGAGAGGAAAAGAGTTTGTGAGGAGGACAAGCCAGGCCATACATCCGGCCCCGGCTGCTTGGCACAGCGCTGGTACTGCCACATCTGTTGCCCAAAGCTGGGAGGCCAGGTGGCGTGTGTGTGTGTGTGTGTGTGTGTGTGTGTGTGTGTGTGTGTGTGTGTGTGTGTGTATACATGTGTGTGTGTGTGCGTGTGTATTTGTTTATTTGTGTGTGCCTAGATGTGTGTCTATGTGTGTGTGAACAACAGAAGTGGTCAGATGGAACAGAGATGGTACAGGCCTGTTCCCTGCAGAGGGACACATACATACAAGCCTGTCGCTTACACACACATGCGCATGCACGCACACACACACACACACAGATGCATGCACTCACATACAGCCACTAAACCGCTACACAGATTTCACAATTGCCTGCTGTGGCAAACAACCCAATTTCAGCTAACATTCAAACTTCAGTATCACTTTAACTTGTGTGTGTGTGTGTGTGAGAGTGTGTGTTTGTGCATGCATGGGTGTGAGTGTTTTTTGGCATCAACCCATGGCATGACCTTGTTTTCTGGCAGCGCAGCAGGCCATGTTCACCTGTCAGGTAGTAAGTTCTTTGTGCGTGTCTGTGAATTTACATTGAAACTCTGCCGTGTGTGGTGTTGTCATTAACCTTCCTGTCCATGTTTAGGCCGAGCCATGACGTGCTGTGCTGTGCTGTGCTGTGCCACACGTAAACAGAAAGTAATTGGAAGAAGGAATAGCCAGGGGCGGAAATTGAGAGGAGAGGAGAGAGGAGGAGAGGAAACAGTAGAGCAGAGAATGACAGGAGTCAAAAGGAGGACAGAAGGGAGGAGAAAAAAGAGGAGAGGAATGGAGGGTGATGTATGTAGAGCAAACAAGTGGGGGAGATGAAAGGTCAGAAGATGAATCATTACACTCTTTCATATCAGCTCTTGTCCCCAATAACCACAGAGACTGCTGAGGGACAATGAAGATGCATTTCTTCCCACAGCGATCTCACAGCCCCATCTGGCTATGTGTGCGTACGTTTCTGCGTTTGTGTACTGTATTACGCATTTGTGTAATAATGGCCTACTGTATTGCCCATTTTCACAGAAATGTGTCTCTTCGGATATTCGCCAGATGCGTATGTGCTGCAGCACATAATATCCCTTGGCACAGGAAAGCACCTTTATTTCCATTATGGGTGGCTGAAGTCATTTCCTATTTTTAAACCAACAAATTAAAAATCCAAGCTACGTCTTTTCTGTACATCTTTAGTGTGCGGTTAATTGTACCTTGATATTCAAAATGTTTTCTTGGCCTTTTTCTCTAAGAAAAGCAAAAGTGTTTCTGATCTTTCTGATTTTGCTTCGATTCTTTTAAGCCAAGGTTAATTATTTCATTTATATAGCACATTGTAAAAAAGAAGATAAAAAACAACAAGGCAACCAAAGGGTTCATTAACATTGACAACACTGAAACTACTCATTAGCCTGAGAAAACAAAATGGTTTAACGTGGACATAGTTGAATGATGTGACCTTATCAGTGCGGGACCAAAACCATATATGACTAAAAGCACCTTTACCAGATCTGAATCTTATTCTAGATGCAGTTCAAAGCTTCTAGCTGTTCCTAGTTCTGTTTTTCTGTTCCTCATTGATGTGACTGTGCTGAAGAGACAGCACTGAATCTCTGGCTGCCTGTTCCTGTTTCAGAATGTCAGCTGATGAAGACCGAGAGGCCAAAGCCAAACACCTTCATCATACGCTGCCTCCAGTGGACCACCGTCATAGAGAGGACCTTCCACGTGGACTCGCCTGATGAGAGGTCAGTTCCCAAAAAACTCCAACATCTAAGACAAGTGCTTTACATTTTTGTTTGTCAGTGAAAAGCAAACATGAACCTTAATCTGTCAAAATAATGCTCAAATTATAGATTTGAGGCTAAAGGGAAAGACGTTCTCTTAATGTACAGATAGTTTCTCAGCGCTAGCAAAGGTTAGTGAACTACTTAAAGACTTTTCTGACATTTTTCTCACAGCAGCGGTTTGGATAAAAAATTGGCATTTAAGTTTGTTAAAACCTGCCAGTTTGAACACTTAGATGTTGATTTTATTTATTTATTTGTTTTTAATACCTCTCCATGCTGCGGCTGTTAGACTTCTGTCATTCAAATGAAAAAAAGGAAAAGGAAAAACATGCCAAATTTAAAACCCAACTTTAAACCTTTTAAAAGACTGTGACATTAGACTAAACATAGATAAAAAAAAATAGACGTGTGGGTAAAAGAATCATCAAGGGCAGAGGTATGCGTTAGAGTTGGGGTTTTTTTCAGTGTCTGTTTGTGTGTGTGTGTGTGTGTGTGTGTCTGAGGAAAAGAGAGAGGGTGAGAGAGACAGAGTGGAAAGGAGACCTTTCAAGTAGCGTTGGCATAAATTCTCCAGCTGCTCAGTTCCTTTCTGAGGAGCTCAGGTGTTTATCTCCAGAAAATGAACAGCTTTGCCCAGAAGACCACAGATGCTTCTGTGCATCCTTTGAGTTTGTGTGTGTTTTTATGTGTGTGTGAGTGTTGCAGCTGTCTGTCCAACTTTGTCTGTGTAATATGTTCCTTTATAATAGTTTTGCCTCCAGATAATGACATAAGCATGTCAGAGTTAACATAAAGCTAATAACTTTCTATCAATTATTTCATGAAGTCGAGTGTGTGCAATTAGCAAGTCTATAAGCAGACTACCACGAGCTCCAGATGTTTTTCTGTAAAAAATGTGTGCATTGTAGATGTGAAAGTAGCTTGGAAACAATGTGGTGCTTTTTCTGCACAACTGGGTGTCTGTGTGTGTGTGTGTGTGTGTGTGTGTGTGTGTGCGCGCGTGCGTGTGTTACTGTATTTGTTATACTGTACCAGCGCTGGCAGGGCTCCAACTACCGCAGCCCCAGCCGTGAACAGAGAGGGTGGCACGTGTTGGCATGGTGCCCGACTGTAGGCAGGCCCATTATCTCTCATTAGCAAAAAAAAAAAAAAAAAACTCATTATACAAAAAAACACTCTAACCAAGAGAGAGAGCATTTATCTGCTGCCTGACCTTGAGAGTTTCCCATTGCTTTTCATGTAGCTAAACACACACAGGCACACACATACACACACATCATGGGTGCCACAAATTGAGTGCTCCATTGTCATAGATGGAGTGTAACTTGAGTTTGCCCTTGTTTTGGAGTGTGTAGGGTATGCTCAGAAGTCTTTGCAGTAAAAAAAGATTCAGATCTTAAAAACACACACACGCTCTGCTCTGTTTAGGTTCAGATGGTGTGTTCTTGCAGATCCCTCAAGGAAACATATGGGCATCTCACTCAAAGCAAAACAAAAGACACAGGGGTGATCGTTTGGGAGTTAAAGAGGTTTCATTATTATGGTCTCCTCACAGTTTACACTGGGTTCGTCTATTTGAAAGTGCACTCTTGTAAATCCCAATCTACTTCTCTTGAGTCCTGAGGATTTCTCAATATTTGAATATCATCTTCGCTTCACCTCAGTTTATGTTCTGTAGTGTTTTCTGCTAACATGTAACCCTTGCTTGTAGTGCAGGATTAACACTGTTTGAATGAAGATCAGTTAGAAAAATGTTCAAAAGAGAATGATTTCAGAGCCCAGTTTTTTTTTTTAGAAGATGACATTTTCAATATTTTTTAAATCTAAATTATTTCAAATAAACAGTGTGGTTGTCCTTGTATGAAACAAAAGCATATTTATCGTTTCTGGACATGGTCAAAACCTTTGAAATAAGTTTCTTTTCTCCTCTCTGCTCTTTTTTCTCTTTCTTTTCTTGATTGGCTCCTCATCTTTTTTCTCTCCTTTAATTACCTCTAAGAGAAGAGTGAAGCTCATCCTGTGTATAAACCATTATATTCATCATCGTTAACGTGTCTACACATCCTGATGCATGGCTGGCCTTCTGATACTGTAAAAATGATGATCACACAAACACACTAACACATACACATAGGTATAGACACACACACATATGTATGTATACACTGACATACGCACACACACACACACACACACACACACACACACACAATCAAACTCACACATTTTCTCTCAACAGATGTTGAACAACACTGCTAATGGAAAGTCAATGGGGAGGAACAATGTTAGCAAACAACAATGCATTGTTTCCTCTAATGCATTGGTGTGCGTTTGTGCACTCACTTACTCACCCTCTCACACACACACACACATGCACTCACACACTCACACATGCACAGGCTGGTAAGCATTAGTTCTGCTCCATGATCATTGCTCATTTGGTTGATTCTCTAGTTGACCATGTTTCCTCTCTGTTGAACAAAATGGTGTTTATGCTAATTGAAAACACTTAAGCACCTTTGAAAACCTGGTTAAATAAGTGCACTAGCCATCCTAGAGAACTGGTGTCCAATAATATAATTTATACTTGTGAAATGTAGAGTCACCAGGGATGGTTTCAATTATCATTTACTGTATATAAAATGTATTTGTGTCATGTTCATGCGGTATGCTGTTTCATCATTTTAAGATGTGCCAACACCAGGCAGGGTACAGGGGCAATAAGGACCAAAAAAGAAAATGACTGAAAGGATCAGTAGTCAGAAAACAAAATAACTGCAGACAAATTTTCTGTCAAAATACTAATAATTACAGCTTTAAATATTTTCTTTCAAATATGGAAGAACACTTGATTTCAGTATATGGGAATCAATAATCATGTCTCATGTTACTCCAATTAAACTGTAATGTTTGTCAGAAGCAGTAGGTTTAAGTGTTTGCCTAAACTTTATCTTGTTCGTTGTAAACTATGCAGAGATGAGTGGACAGAGGCCATCCAGATGGTGGCTGACAAGCTGCAGAGACAAGAGGAAGAACGGATCCAGTGCAGCCCCACCTCCAACATCGACAACATGGTGGAGGAGGAGATGGACATCTCCACCACACACCACAAACGCAAGGTAACACACAACCGACACATACACACAAACAAACACTCTCTTACACATTGTCTGCTAAAAAATACAGACATAATTCCAGCTGTTCATTGTCATGTAATGGGTTATTACCTTTGACTTCTTGCCATTTTTAAAATGGTCCTCTTAGTCACAGTTTTGTGTTAACATGAAATAGCCCCATGAACCATCAAAGGTGCAAATTGGTTTCCCCAAATAACGTCGTTCAGGTTAGCAAAAGCTGTTATGCCAAATAACTTTTGTAAATGTGGTTGTATTAAAGACAAGGACCACTATCAGATAAACTGTATGCAAGATTTATTGAGTAAACTAAACAGGCAGAGTTACAGCCAGAGGCCCTTGGACCTCCACTGCAGCCCACGCTTTAAGGTTTTACATGCTCCAATATTTCATAAATAATCTGCTGTCAGAAATTACAGTGAGTCGGTAAAAATAGCCCGACTGTGGCAACAGACAATATCAGTAGGTCACCAGGACTGATCGCTGTCATCCAACAGGGATTGTACCGTGGCTAAATGTCATGACATGGTTTAGACCAGTGTTTTTCAACCGGTGTGCCGTGAGAGATCGACAGTGTCAACAATGGCATATTTTTTGCAGATAATAATTAATTCGTTTTCAAAAAATGTTTTTTAGACCAATTAAGAGAAATTGGATAATTTCCCACAACACACCAATAATGTTCCAGGGTACAACAGTTGAAAAACACTGGCGTAGACGGACATGCCATAGAGCAGGTTGTTAAAACTTAACACTTGTTTGGCACAGTAGCAGTAAGTACAGAAGTTTGGCATCAGATGATGTTTCATAGATCGATAATCTTGTTTACTTAAAAAGAATTTACACTTTATTTCATGTGGTAAAGTTCATGGAAGCTTTGGTGTAGATAAGGTTTGATAAGTTCTTATTTTGTTGAATGAAAAGAGATTTGTAGAGAATAGTGATTACACTCCTCTAAGTGAGGTATCAGAGAAAAAAAGCATCTGTACTTGTGATAGCTATTGAACTTAAAGTACAGATGAATCACTGACATTGATTTTTCTGTTTTCCTTCCCCAAGACAATGAGTGACTTTGACTACCTGAAGCTGCTGGGAAAAGGAACCTTTGGTAAAGTGATTCTTGTCCGAGAAAAGGCCAGCGGGAAATACTACGCCATGAAAATCCTTAAAAAAGAAGTCATCATAGCCAAGGTCAGTCTGACCAACACTGTTCATCTATTAGTACATCTTTATATCACTTTTTTTCACTGTGTTTTAAATGGACCGCATGAAACTGAAATTTTGGGCCCTAAAGCCTTTTTTCTGGCTACTCTTAATTTTGAGTGCAGTGTCAGGTGTCAGTGTGTTTTTACTGCATTTCAATGAAGTGCTCTTCAGCTGCCTCCTTGGTTTAGATGTTTGATTGAAAATGTTTTTACCGTGTCTGTGCAGGATGAAGTGGCTCACACACTCACAGAGAGCAGAGTACTGAAAAACACCAGACACCCCTTTCTCACTGTAAGTACTACATAACACACTAAACACAAATGGTGAAATTCAAACGTACATGCATATGCAAATCAAATGACATCTGTATCGGTGAATGTCATGTGCGCGCGCACACTCTCAGCATATTGATCCTTTACATACCCGAGTCTCTTGGGGCTAATTATGAGGTAAACACCAAATTGTTGTACATTAACGGCCGCATCTGTTAGCTTTATACTCCGTCTTTGATGTACACTTATACACATTAGCTGCAGCTCATTTCTATCACACTCCCTGTAAACACACACACACACACACACACACACACACACAGTTGTGAGAGCAATTACAGTTCACATCTGAGTTTACTCCTGTCACACCTGCAGCCACAAAGAGACTCCAACCAACTGTTCTTTTGTTTTGCAGCTTTCTCCCTCAAAAGAAAAGACACACACCAAATACAGACATAAACTGTTTGAAGCCACGAGTGGTCATGTTTTTTTTCTTTTGCTCCTGCTGTGTCTGCTAAAATGGGACCAGACTTCTCACTGAGGACAAAAACATCACTTATTCACTGCACTGTGCTGTGGCTTGTGTGCCTTGTAGAAGACAAGTACATTATGTATTATAGGGCAAAATTCAATAACATTGTTTTATTCGGTTCAAGTTGTCCTTCCCTGTACTGTTACAGTAAATGTCAGTAAATGTATCATGGTGCATTTAGTTGCACACACTCGAGTCAATTTATATATATCTACGATATATCTTCACTAGAGAGGGTAAGATGACTAGAAATAAAAAAAAAAAAACGAAGGCACACACATTAGACACCAGACTGAAACTAATGAAACTCTCTTTTATTTTTGTTATACACACACACACACATGAATCAGTTTAGTTGTATACCTTATATGTATGTTTGTGTGGTTCTCGTTTCAGTCACTGAAGTATTCATTCCAGACTAAAGACCGCCTCTGTTTTGTCATGGAGTATGTGAATGGAGGAGAGGTAAGACACATATTCACACACACTGTCATGATGGTTATGCTGAATGTGGTTACCCATATTTGTTTTACCGTCTCAAACAGTCATTTTAACCACAACTCCACCACACTAACTGACAGAGATTAAGCACTCCACTTATTCTGCTGTTAGCTCAAAGCAGTGTTGAAACTCAGAAAACAGAAAACAACAGAAAACTGGCATATTCATAGTATTTAAAAAGATACATTTCTTGGTTTTTTGTGTAAAATATAATGACGGAATATTTAGCTAAAACAATAACAGTTCATCAAATTCTTCCAAATGTTTTTGATGTTATTTCAGACATCAATTCCTTAACATTCTTCTTGATTGATAAATTTCTCTCACAGATCTGTACACAATGTTTACATGAATTATACAGTGTAATTGGAGGTGTGTGACTGCAGCAGTAATGCAGCAAAGGAATCTTAATTCGTGCAAACACTCAAGAAGTGGCTAAAGTTTGACTGTTCGATTGCTTTCCAGCACAGTTAATTTGCCAACCAAATGGCCTCTCGTTTGCCTTCTCGTCTTTCTTTTCCATTCCGTCCCTCTCCTGCTTGTGTCTATTTATGAACACACCTATGGGGCAGATATAGCCAGAATGACAGTCGGAGACGAAATGAGTTTGGATTCCCCCACTTCTCCGATTTTTAATCGGGCCGTTTTTTGCAATCTTCATTCATTCCCTCAGTGAAACTGTCACCTGCTCCCCTCCCAGTTAGTTAGGCGGTTCAGCCAGCGCCAGGCCTGAGCAAAAACATACACACTTACTCACACACGCACACACACAAAACACCAGCAAACACGCTCACACTTAGACAAACACACACACAGCAAATTTTTACCTCAGTGGACAAATTGTGACCATACATGCCACACAAATACCCACAGACACACACACACACAACCCATTACAAACCTGCCACAGTCACAGCTGCCAGTACACTGATGAAGGCCCACCTGTCGTGTTACCCCATTTCACCGCACCCCTATCACACACATACACACACACATACACACAGAAGCGTACACACATTACACACGCACACCATTTGAGCAAGGTGGTCTGTGAGCATCACTCCAGCGGCCATATGCAAACCTCCCTGAACAATTAATGGGAAGATGTGTGCCCCTTGGCCTCATGGGTAATTTGTGCGACTTGACTGGTGAGCCGCAGCAGGCTGGTGTCATCTTGGTGCCACATGTGTAGCTGTGTGACAGTGATAACTTGTCAACTAATGGCTGGGGAGAGAGTCAAAAAGAGAGAGAGACAGAGAGAGAGAGATGAAGGGAATGTGAGGTGAGTGATTAAAAAAACAAGATGGAGGAGAAACGGAAGGTAAAGCCACCGGGGGAAAAAAAAAAAAAAACAAGTCATGTAGTCTTTAATGCATGAAAGACAGTGTCTTGCCAAAAACAGAGAGGGATTTATATTTGAATGGACTAAATGAAGACAGAGGCTCAGGGGGCAAGGCCAGTTAGGCCACTAATGAGTACTGCACTGGAGGCTGTTGGGATGGGAAGGGAGGGGGGCACATTGGTGGCAGCGTTGGCGGCGTCGGCAGCAGCGGTCGGCCTGTCTTTAACTAGACTGGTGTATTGATTAAACCCTTGATTTGGCCCCCATTGCCGAACTCCACGCCAGCACAGTGCCAGTCTAGCCCAGAGGGTAACGTGGAAGAGGTATGCGAGTGTGTGCATGGTGGAGGGGGGGGCTGTTAGATGAGACGCCAGCTGCCGAGCGCCTCCACCCACCCTCCTCCGAGACACCCCACCACCACCCACCAAACCCCTCTCCACGCACACCCCTCGCACACATCCCCTGCTCACCCTCCCCTCCGCTATCTATCATCTCAATATGGTGCGGGCAGCCAGTTTGTGTTGTGCTAATTTCCTCCAATAAATCAGTAATTATTGCTGTGCCGTCCCTGCTGTCTCTCCCCTCTCTCTCTCTCTCTCTCTCTCCCTCCCTCTCACCCTCTCTCTCTTCCTCCCGCAGCTGTTTTTCCATTTGTCCAGAGAGCGGGTGTTCTCTGAGGAGCGCACACGCTTCTACGGCGCCGAGATCGTCTCGGCTCTTGACTACCTGCATTCAGCCAAGATTGTGTACCGGGACCTCAAGGTAAACAGAACCAGAGAAGGGAGGCTGGTTGGGGGGCAAGGATGAGAGTGATCAGATATTTGAGGGAAACTTTTTTTTTTTAGCCCCCACCACAACCACCACCATCACCTCTTGTGTTTCACAGTTTTTATTAATAATTTCATCCAGGAGGAGAGGAGGGGCTCCGGATGTGTGGTAATTAAAAGAGAGGGACAGGGACAAAATCACAAAGACATAAAGCAGTAAAGAAGCGTGGGAAGCGGAGGCAGGCAGGCAGGGGAGGGAGGGAGGAAGAGGGGGGAAGCTGATGCCACAGAGGTAGAAAGGTAGATGGCTCTGTCTGAGCGTCTGCCTGGCAGCCTTGGCCCAAGCCCTGCTTACAGCATCCAAGAAAACTGAAAGGAGAAAAAGCAGACTGAGAGCGAGAAAAAAAACACTTCAGCCATTAAAATTAAAAGGTTGAGTTGCTTCACTACAAGCCTGAAGATTATTTCCCGCCTCTGCTTGAGTGTGTGTTCTGCCACCATGTGGGGTAATAAAATATGATTTTCTTTACCTGTCTGCCTCTACGCTCCTCCTCATAGTGGTAAACTTTGATTCCAACGTACATAAAAAATATTTTATTCAGTTAAAAAAGTAATAAATCATTGTTATTATTCTTTGTCAGAACTTTTAGATGAATTCAAGCCAGGCATATTTTTTTATGTAACTCCAAGAAATGCATTAGTAGATTCTCAATTTTTAATTTGACTAGTTTTTGAGATTCCAATGGGTAACACTGCATTGTTGGAATTGCTTTTTATTTTTTTCCCTTCCAGTTGGAAAACCTGATGCTGGATAAAGATGGCCATATGAAGATCACTGATTTTGGCCTCTGCAAGGAGGGCATCACAGACGCTGCTACCATGAAGACCTTCTGTGGCACGCCAGAGTACCTTGCACCTGAGGTAACCAGTTGTTTTCTTCCTACATGCTTTCTTTTTTTCTTTTTTCTTTAATTTCACTGTTATATTGTGTCTGTATTTTTTGTCTCATTTCTTGAATTTCTACTTCCTCTTTTGTTTATTATTACTATCTTAATCAGTGTTTTGCACCTTTCTGCTTCTTCAGTCTCCCTCTCCCTTCTTGTTTTGGTCTTTACACACTGGGCAGCAATGTACAGTAAGAGAGCTACAGTAGAATAACCTTTCATTCTTTGATGTCAAACAGTACAAACAACCAAAATAAGATGTAAAGGATCATATGAAATATAATATAACAGACTGTGCAATCAACAACATGATGTCCACTCTTGATATTTTACATTTATCAATTAAAAAATGACAGAGTTTTAAAGGTCCGTGTGTTATATTCTGTGAACTGATCAGATTACTGTCAGTGTATTGTACATAAAAGCATCTGTGGCATTGACACACTCCACACAGGTACTCTCCTGCACCCTGCGTTTTGTAGGGACTCTGATGTTAAAAACCTTCTCCAGTGGAACTTATGCATGTACATTTCATTTGCAGATTTCACAGGCAAACACTTTCCATAATATCAGGAACAACAGTAAATATGCAGCTCATGTGTGTGAATGAGGGTGTTGGTTGAATTGAAATAAGAAAGGGGGGGTGCACAGCACAGCACTTCTGCAGACAAACACACAACTACATTCTTGTAATAGTTTGTTTTTTGCAGCCATCCGCTGTCCAGCCATCAGCGCTGCCTCACTCTAAGGCCAGCAGATCAACTGGCAAGAGCGCTGCAGGACTGTGGGTGGTGGAGACAGAGTGATGTAGATGTGGAGCTGAAGGCAGGAGGGGAAAGGCATAGCGTATATCCCACTTGAAAAAGTATGGAGGACAATTTGGCGCAGCATTTTGTGCTTTTTTTTTTTTTTAGAGTCCCTTCCTTTGCGTGCCAAAAACTGATTGGAGGCTGTTGGTTATTTTTCACAGGATGTGCGTCTGTGTGCATTTACGTGTGTGCGCGCGTGTGTGTGCTGTGTGTGTGATTGCAGTAGAAAGTGCGGGCTAAAGCGAGGCAGATGGCGGCAGATGGGCGAGGTTGGAGGAAGGTGCTCGGAAAAAACCTGGAAATCTACACCACCGCCGCCGCCACTCACCCGCCCGCACGCTATGCTCGCCCGCCCGCGTGTAAAAATAACACAGTTTGCTCGGAGCCAAGTTACAGAGATGCAAAGTAGCCGGGATTAAAAAGAGAAAGGGGGAGGTGGGGGTTGAAGACAGAGGAAGATGAGAAAGGAGAGAAATATTTCAGGGTTATAAGAGTGAAATTCAGACAGTTCCCATGTTTGCCGTCAGTGAAAAGGGCAGATGAGAAGTGAATAAAACGGGTTTGTGTCTGCTGCCTGAAGGAACTCGCACAGAAATACTTCAGCAACACAGCGCTGTAAAGTGAATAATTCTTCAGCCCGACTTGTAAAGCATTAGATTGAAGTGTTAGTTCGTTTTAAGGATAGTGAAAAACAAAAAGATTAATGTGAGATTTATGAACAATAAGCAGTGTAAGGTCCTTGTAAAGGGATGGAACAGGATCAGAGAAAACACATGGAGAGTGTTTTTCTCTGTTTTCTCATATTTTGTGTTTGACACATTTCTTTGTGATTATTTGTTTCTTTTTTTGAAAGTGTTGAAGGAGATGGAGTTGGGCTTTTTCCATTTATTTGTATCTGTTTGTTTTTATTTTGTTTGTATGTTGTATATGTTGGGCATTGGGATTTTTTTTTTTTTTTTACTGTAACTGTAAATGTTTCATAAACAGAGCAGCACAGTCAGCCATTAGTAAAACACTGCAAAATGTCAGAACAGTGTCAACATAAACCGATTTCCAAATGATGACACTTTGGAGATAGAAGGTCTCTGCGCGACACCAACAATATGTGAGTGTATGTTCACTGTGCCGAGTATATGAGGGGTGTGTGTTTGTGTTCCCTGTAGCCTGCTGGGTATCTGGGCTGGTACAGCCACAGGCTGTGTGTGCCCATCCCGTCCCATCTAGTCCTGTCCAGGCTGCCAAAGCCCCCGTCCCGCGAGCAGCATCTAGCTGCCACATGGCTGCCCCAACAGGGACCAGGACAGGACAAGACCTTCTCCCTCACGGCTGCTCTTAATCAAAGCTCTTCTCTGCTATTCTCTCCTCTCCTGCTGATTTATCTAAATTATTACTTCTTCTGTCTTGTCCTATTTATTTGTCCTGTCTCCTTCTAAAATAATATACACCTAGTGAGGCAAACTGTGCACACACCAACATACAAAGACACACACGCACACACACACAAACACACTCCCATGCCTCCATGCCTTGGGCTGTGGGGCAGCATTCTGGCTCTGTGTGGATTAATCTGCTCCCTGCCTGCAACCGAGCTGCCACCACTTTCTTTGGTCCCAGGACACACACAAACACACACACACACACACACACTTTCTTACACTGACACGCACGTGCATATACATGCCTAACTGGACAGCTTGCATTTGTATACATTTCTGTACCTCCAAGTACAAAGAGTCCATGCACAACCATGTAGATTAGCATCAAAAACAGAATTTTCAGCTACTTTGAATTGCATGAAGCACACACTGTGCATACATGTGTGACTGTGTGTGTGCGTTTGTGTGTCCCTCCTCAAGGTGCAGGCACTGAAACGACACCAAACATCCTCCTAGTTTGCCTCACTCTCAAAACTTTATGAATTTGATGAGGGCAGATAAATATTCCATCTGTTGTGTGTTAGTGTGTGGTGTGTGTGTGCCTGACAGTCTCCCAGCAGTCTAAGCCAGTGTTATCCCTGCAGCCGTACCAATCAATAGTATATCTGGAGCTGGCGGCACGCTTCGTTCCCCCAGCTCTTCTCTGCAGCTGCCAACAGGGTGACCAGCTTAATTCTCACACAAAACACACGCTCGCTTACACACACTCACACATAAAATAACTCTCATAACTCTCTTATTCACTTCCACGCACATGTTGACTTGCCCACACTGAAGCAGCAGCCTGCATCATTAGCAGTTTAGTGTCGAGTGTGTGTGCTCAGTCCGATGACCAGCTTTCTGTGGTATTTAGCCGCTGTGGAAACTCACAGGCAGCTGTTGGGTGTTTTCTCTCACCTTGTATCTCAGTGTGCAGAAACATTTAACACCATATACCCTTGGGGTTGAATGACAGAACCTCATCTGAACCTTCACCTGACACTTAGTATGAGAAACTGCCAAGTTTAGGCTGTTTTCTGCCAACCTTGTACTTGTAAATTGTAACCATAATAATTACAGAAACCCTTTGTTGCAATATATATATATATATATATATATATATGTGTGTGTGTGTGTGTGTGTGTGTGTGTGTGTGT
>JAPZDV010000003.1:18189271-18244075 GCA_029814665.1 Acanthurus lineatus
CACTTTGTTTATATATATATATATATATATATATATATATGTGTGTGTGTGTGTGTGTGTGTGTGTGTGTGTGTATTAATGGCCAAGACACAATTATTCAGTATAAGGTTAAATATCAGTGTGCATTACATTTGCATCCTTCTGTGTTGTGCTTAGTTGTTTATTGTGTATTTTTACAGTATTGTCAGTCTGCAGTTTGGATTAACGAGTCTCTCTTCTAACCAATCTATTTATGTATTTATAACACTTGAGATATCTAGCACCCATCAGTGTGCTGCTAATGGCAGACTGATGGTTCAGTGTACATTATATTTTTAAATGTTTTGATGCTCTAACATATGCTGTATAGTTTGTGTAATTTGTAATAGTTGATTAGAAAAACAGTTTTTGTGAGAGGGTTTTTTTTTGTGCACGTTTACAGTCACGTATTGGTGTCTGTTATCGGGTACACTCGTCCACCCTGCCTGGTCCATTATTAACAATGAGTGAGATGTTATTATTATTGGCGAGATGTACAACATATGCTGTTCTGGCGGCTCTCCAGCCCTGCCTGTCTGTCTGTCAGTCACACACACACACATTCGTGCATGCATCCACACATGAACACTCATCATGTTAATAAGCTTATTATGTTAATGTGGGCCTCAGCAGCACCTGAAATACCTCTCTTCCTGTGTCTGCCTCCTTTTTCCTCCTCTTCTTCTTCCTTGCTCTTCCAGAGGTGAGTGAACTGGCACATGAGAGGATGAGAGGGAAGGAACAAGCAAGGGAAGACATGATTAGAGGACGGAGAAGGCAGGATAAGACAGGATGGAGAGGACAGCCCGAGAAAAGCAGGCAGGAAATAGGAGCAGGAAGGCAGCCCAGACACAAGACTTTGATTTTGGGAGTGACTTCTTTTACAGGACCTCATTCCCCCCCCTACATGCACTCACACAGCAACAGTACAGTACCTGTGCTAGCCAGCTTCTTGGATGGTGGACTGGCCCTGACCCATGTTGCGGGTTGCTCCTGCCTTTTCCATCCAGGGACGTTCCTCTCTGTCCCTGCCAGGGGAGAATCAGTGTGCCAGAGAGAGCTGGCAGGGACCAAAGAGGGCATCTGGTGGGCCACGCCAGCACACAGACTCCCTTACTGTAACAGGGGCCTCTGAAGACCTGCCATCCCATGATGTTTGCCTCTGTATGTGTGTGTGTCTGTATATTGAGAGGAGAAGGGGGGGAGTACCATCTACATCTCAGTCCTTGTTATTTATGAAGCCACTTCTGTTCGTCTCAAACAACTTTCACAGTTAGTATTTTCCCCTTGAGCATACTGACTCTCCGTCTTTCCTCTCTCATCTGTCTCTTCTCTGAATACCTTGGGTGATCTGCATTGTCCAATAAAACAAATGCAGAAATGCAGAACACAGCAGATGTCCAATAAAACAAATGGTGCGATTTAAAAGAAAAAAAATTGTGTATGTCTACTCTTTTCAGGTCCTGGAGGACAACGACTACGGCCGAGCAGTGGACTGGTGGGGTTTGGGTGTGGTGACGTACGAGATGATGTGTGGCCGACTGCCATTCTACAACCAGGACCACGAGAAGCTGTTTGAGCTCATCCTCATGGAGGACATCAAGTTCCCCCGCACTCTGTCGGCCGACGCCAAGTCCCTGCTGTCCGGCCTGCTCATCAAAGATCCCAACAAACGGTGTGTGCACGTGTGAGTGTGTGTGTGCATGTTTGTTTGTGTTTGTGTGTGCATGCGTGCGTCCATGATCAGTATAGCTAATTGTGTGAGTGCATTAAAGTAAAGAAATGTTAACAGATCTGCTGTATACAGACTTAAATAAATGGCAAATTAGGGAAGATAAGAGACGGAAAAAAAATTCATTTCCTTGTCGTTAAATTGTGGACACATAGAGGAATTTATTTTATTTGCTTTGCATTGTATAACAAAATGAAGAAATCACTGCATACCTGAATCAAGGAAACTCATCTTAAAAAACAAATTTAACCCTCTTTGGTTACTGCTACAACCCTCATCACAGATAAAACACTTAAGAAATTCAGATGTTTTATTTATTTTTTAAAGAAAAAAATCCTTTTAATTTCCTTAAGGAGAGTGTGTGGTATTTTATTCACTAATTAACCTAAATCCTCTGGTCCTCTACTGTGGAAATTTTTTTTCAGAATCTTTAAGTGAAACAATGCAGGAGTACTTTTTTTTTTTTACTTTTTGTTAAATAAATAAAAAGTCACCACAATGAAAAGAAAAATACATATAAAAGTTTCTCTAGTCTGTTGTGTTTGTTGGTGTTATTTAAATGTCTCACTCCCCTCTCCTCTTCTCTAGGCTTGGTGGAGGACCAGATGATGCTAAAGAAATAATGAGACACAGTTTCTTCTCGGGCATTGACTGGCAGGATGTCTATGATAAAAAGGTATGAAGCAACGTGATGGTAAAACATCTGTTTGAACTGTTTGCTACACTGTTTTACACTGTCAAATCAAGTAGGATTTTCTAAAGTTAAGATTGGCTTGAGTGAAGAGTAATTATTTGATAAATTGTTTCTATACAAATGCTCAGAGCTAAACCATATAACACGTTTAAGTGTGTACATATCAAACATGGACATGTGATAAGTGCACAGGCAACAGTTAAAGCACGGTGCATTATGGGGAGGTGTGACCTTGTGTCCTGGGGGTCTTTCAGTCTGCTCATGTGTTTGTTCATAAAGCACCACAGATTAAAAGTCAGGGTCTGGGTGGAGACACCTGTAGGCTGTTAGTCAGGTGCTGAGCCATTAACTACATTTGCAATCTTTAACTTTTTTTTTTACCACCTTTCCTGTTCTTCACATCCTCCTGTCTCTCCTCCCTCCGTCTCCTTTTTCCTCAAAAAAAACTTTAAAAAAGAAAAAAAATAACTGCAGAGAGACAGCACACACATATACACACAGAGTAATCTGAAATGAGGATGACAGACTGGCCAATAAATAAGTGTATGTGATCAACAGCCAGGTCTGTCTGGGCCTTATAAAACGGGCTGAATCAGAAGTCAGTGAAACAATCAGAGTGATATGGTATAAATTTCTTTTTTCCCCAGATTTTGGCAGCTGCTCTTTAAGCTGTTCAATGGCTTTTACAGTCATCACAGTATTGTTGTTTGGACATTTTGAAATATTGAGATGATGGAAGGCTGCTTTGGTGATGCTGCTAAATATGGATAAAAAATGAGGTCGGGATAAAAAAATTACCCAACATTAGTAAGGGAACATGACTCCACAGGAGTTTATTTAGACATTCAGTGTAATGTGCAATGTGCAATTTGGAAAGAGAGAGTTAGAGAATGGGGTGAGACATGCACAAAGGGTCTTCTAGCCCAGAGTTGAACCATGGATATATAATGGATATTATTGGATATGTGCTTTGACCATTTGTCCAGCATAAACAGCGGACGTTTCGTAACATCCACAGTTTAATGTCCATCAAGCAGCGTCTGTGTGGTTTGATACAGCAGTATCCAGTGTTACTGTGTAATCTCTAATCTTTCCTCTCTGTGTCCTCATCTCATCTCATCTCGCTCTCTCAGCTCGTCCCTCCCTTCAAGCCTCAGGTGACGTCGGAGACAGACACCAGATACTTTGATGAGGAGTTCACAGCCCAGACCATCACAATCACTCCACCAGAGAAATGTGAGTCCCTTCTTTATCTTTCTGTCACACACGCACATGTATGAAAATACACATGCATGAATGCAAGAAATTTTGAAAGAGAAACTGGCAGAAAGAGAAAATTCTCTAGACTTAAGTGTATTTTAATTCATTTTATTTTTTTGTGTGTTCTGGAGATGAATCTTAGATCTTAAATGTGAGTGTTATTTGTTGTTTTTAAGTTGTTATCATTTTTTTGTCTTTTTTTTCTGCAGAGAATAATAATGCTGTTAAATAGACTAAAATTGTAAAACACCTGCTAGTGATTCAAACTCTTTTTTTGAACTCGTATGGATTACTTTAATAATTGCAGTTTTTAGCAACTATTCATCGCTCCCTCTCTCTTTCAACGGCTGATACATTTCCACTTGAATTAACTGAGGGAACAAACACTCAAAAGTGCTGCTGTCTGTTTATTCAAGTGTCTGGGTAATAGTCCTCAGGCCACACACAGCTCTTCACAGGCTTTTGAAATAAAGAGCGCCTGTTTCAAAATGTTGGCCACTGAATAATGCATGAGTGGAACCGATGTGTCTCCCCGCACTGATGTGAGGTTCCACTTGTTTTGTAGGTTGCACCTCAGTTAGCGAGCAGGAGACTGGCACATCAAAGGCACACTCCTTAATTGAACCGTGTTGTGTTTAAATCAACAGCACAATAACGCACCACAAACACAATCCTTTGTAATGTTTGATTATTTTGGGATGGTAAAAATCAAGCAACATATTCAGACGTTTCTTATTTGATTATATTTAATTCGCGGTGAGTAACCGAGTCATTAATTAGCCCTGAATCCACATTTCTCTTCAGTTGACGAAGATGGGATGGATTGCCTGGACAACGAGAGACGACCACACTTCCCACAGTTCTCCTACTCTGCCAGTGGGCGGGAATGAACTGTCCGTCACGGCGACATCATCACAGCTGCTCTCTGAGGTCATCAATGTGGGACAAAAATACCCACATCTTTGGACCCACCCAGAACGGCCGTGACTTGAAGGACTTCCTCCTTCTCCTCCTCTCTTTTTCACCTCTTCATTCTGCTTCTTTTTCTTATTTTTTTGTGAATCCCTTTTTAGAGAGAATTTCCAGGCAAAGTTTCTTCCTATTCCTGCACTGCAACCCTAAGTGATCTGAACTGTGATGTGATGAATTACTTTGTAATGTCCCTTTAAAGACAGGAGCGTCACCGGTGGCCTGCTGTGCTTTGACATGTGTCGGTCCTACCAAGCTCTAAAAAACAAACTCCTCTGATCACGTTAGACAGCCGCTGATGCATTTTTAAACGCAACGTTTTTGTGGCTTCTTATCTGTAAGATGGAGACGCAGCATTTTAAGTCGTTCAAACACAAACTGCCGCTACCGGTCGTATCTCAGGCTTTTACGAACAGACAGACACTCAGACTCAGAGAGAGACTCTTGAGTCTGATTTCAAATCCTCACATAAATAATTCTGGGATTGATCGAGGCTGCCTGGCATTGAGCGGAGTCCTACACACCTCATGTTGTCGAGCACGATTTGACTCAGGTTTGCTCAGTGCAATTCATTAATGTTGCTGCTATTTCAACTACTACCACACTCTACTAGAGGTAGTACTACTCCTACTACTGCTACTACTAAAACCCGGTGCTACACTATGAGCTTAATGCTGCAAATCATTACACAGGCGCCAGCAACACATCAAACACCTGTATGAACGTGTGTGCTTGTACAGCTGCAGAGCAGGTGTTGCTACCACTCATCTTGTACTATTAAACATCGACTGTGTAGACAATAGGGTGTTATACCTGTGTGTGTTTGCGAGTGTGTGAGGTTATAGTATGAGTTTGTGTGTAAGGACGCACCTCAAAGCACAGCAGGTCAGGAGGATGCAGCTCTGAAGCCATGAGCTTTACTGCGGTACCCACAATGCAGTGTAAGGCGGCTGATAAATCCATCACCCCAGAGGTGAAAACGAGAGGAAAACGGTTGAATGTTTCCCCCAAAGTTCTTTATTTATTCCCAAACTACGAGTCCCGCAAAGTTCTTATCTCTTCTGTCCCAAAAGGGAAAACAAAAATGGTACTTTGTGTCGATGATGGGAAGCTTTACTGTGACATTTTGTTGTCGTGGTTTTGGGAACCACGTTGCTGTACCTCTCTGTCTTTGTGCAGGAAGGGGAAACTGCAGCAGAAACAGAACAACCACAGAGTTTAAGGAGAAGTCCAGAATGGCAGGATTGGGCATTTTGATAAGAGGAAAGAGAGAGAGAACAGGTGAAAAGCTCCAAGAATTATACCATATGAAATATTTATAATGTGATAATTTATGACCTATTGATGAATGAGGTGACAGCTGAGTTCCTGTTTCCTGTTAGATTCTTATGAAGGATTTAAAAAAAAAAGAAAAAAGAAAGACATTATGGTCTGTGAGGAGGTACGCATTAACATTTATGGGTTTACACCAATCACAGCAATGGCTATAATATATATATATGTTCTATTTATTGTTGTAATCATCGGTTTTATATTTAACTTTTTCTATTGTTATTACATTATTTTAGAGAAAAAAAAAATTCTTAGGGCTGAGAGGAAAAAAAAAGGCACCTCAAGAAACAAAAAATGGCTGAAGAATGTAGGAGGGAAAGCGATAGCCTTCCTGCTCCGTTGTTTTAATTTATGATGTTTTTGTGTTGTTTTGTGACCAAAATGTGACAGCCGAGAAGTGACAGAGCACATTAATGACAGACGACAGTCGAAAATCCAAATCATCCTACAGGTGTGCTTTGTTTGGATATTGACACAAATGTCCCCCGTATTTAATCTCACCACAGGTGTGTGTTTGTAAAGGCTGAGAAAGAGTTCAGGGAGAAAGACAAAGTGGAAGTTGAACAGAAAGAAAACAAGTGCGGCACAGAAGTCTGAATGTAAAGCGGTAAGGATCCAAGCGACTCTTTACTGAATTGAAAGTGCAACTGTTTACTGTAAGTGTTTCGAGGCAGAGCAGCAGAGAAAGTCAGAAAATGTTTATTGTGAGGTTTTAAGGTCGGTCAGTGTTTTCATGTCAGAGTATTTCCCTTTTTTAATGACAGTGGGATGATCAGAGTTGGGTCCACTCAACCTCTCCTGCACTCTCCTGCGTCTGTAATGTGAGCTGTCATTTCTCCGGTCTGGACTTTGTTTATTTGTTTGTTTGCGTCTTCATGTCTTCCAGTCTGACCAACAAGATTTTTAAAAAATCCCCTCAATTTCTCTGTCTTCAAATGCCAGTAAGCCTTATGGTTTAGCTCAGAATAAGTCAAAAAAAAACTTGATATCCAGCACTTCAGTTTAAAAAAAAAAACCCACCAGATGTGATGAAATATTTTTAAAAATTTGAAACTTCATCAACAAAAAAAAAAATCTATATATATCACTTTCAATATCTGGATGACACAGATTAAAGAGAGCACCAGGGGATGTGCTCTCATTAGGCGTAGAAAACAGCATTCCAGTATATTTATTTGAATGTTTTTATTATTACCATCGATGGATAACTTGAATTTCTTTTCTATTTAATTTATTTGATGTCATTTTGTTTTGGAGTTTAGCAGTAAGCGGGTGTAGTCGTGTTTCACTCTGCAGTTTTAGTCTCCAGACTTTGTTCTAAAAATAAACGACTACTTTGCTTTTCCTTTACAGATATCTCTAATACGACACATTACATGTTTTTTCCGCTGCTCTTACGTCCATATGCTTTACTCTTGCACATCCATTAAATTGCTATTAGCTAGCAAAGGCGCTTTATGGCAGAAAGTATAAAAGGATGGCGCTGGCCTGCATGCTGTTGTCCTCCTCTGTCCGCACTACCAGTCCTGAGTCAAAGTGGCACTCAGAACTCTTATGAAAAATACTTCTCTGTGATCGATTGAGCCTGTCTGGCACAGCCGAAGCAGGCGAATCCCACCCAGCTGGCACCCTCGACAGGCTCAAGCAAACGCGCCCAAGTATTTGGAAGGATTTCAGCTTTGATTTGACCCAGGTCTGCGAGTGACTGAGGAGTTCTAGCTGTACGTGCACACTTACCGCCAAATCATTAGAAACCAGAGTTCATAAAATACCGCTTTGTAGCTTTGGCCACGGCACTTTCACACCCCATCACTTTTTATATGATTCAGAGGAATCTGATTCAGCCCTGCTTTAAAGGAAGATTTTTAGCTTTTTTTTCTTTTCTTTTTTTTTTTTTTTAAATATTTTTAAGAAAAAGAGGATTTTTAAAGCACATCTCTCCTCCACATACGACCGAGCTTTGATGTTGCTCTGATGTGTAGAGTTGGCAGGGCCTGGATGAATGTGTCCCACATGCCAGAGGAGAGTCAGTGCTGCCACTGCAGACGGGGGCTGTGGATCACGCTCGGTGGATGTTTTCTGTAAACTGGTCATCCTTCATAAATCAAAACATCCACTGAGCCATCTTGTCCCAAAACTTCTCTTCCTTTTTAAAAAGTTTTCCCTCCAGTGAGCCTCCAACTCTCCTTGATCAATCCTCTCCAGATTCATGTTCTTTTGCTGATAGAAACAAAGCCAGAGGCTAATTCCAAAGGTCAGAGATCATTAAAAAAAATAAAGTTTTCCACCATCTAGTTTAAGTGAAGAAGGTGGAGCTTAGTAATCCTCTTCATCACTGTGGGTTTTCCCTCAGAAACTAGAGTCAGTTGAAGGGATCATGTCAGTCATAACTTTGTCTCAGTGGTTTTTCACCAAACAGAGGTTCTTAAACTGGACTTTGAAATTCAGTTTAAGCCTCCTCACAGCTTTACTTGGTGCCCCCGACTGGTGCGGATCAACAGTATGTGATACATCTGACGGTGCGTTGACAGTGTTCACTCTTAAAGCTGCTGCTGTTTGTACTGTACATCTATCACACAACAGATCTGACTCAAATAGTATTTGAATTACATGTAAAAATCCTTTCAAAGACCTCGGCTGCTCTGTATTGATCTTGCCCTGTTTGTTAATGAACGGACTGCATCAGCCAAAAATCACAAGCCGCGCTCAGCCTGGCATTTAATGCAGATAATAAGTACACGGCTCTGGTTTTTGGAAGGATTTCTGAAAGTATTTGACCTCATGTCTGCGACAGAATTCCTCCCCTCTCTTCTCTCTCTGGTACGAGTCTACTATCGTCATGATTATTAACATGAACAAGCATGAGATGCATTTATTTATAAACAGCAAACAAAAAAAAACGGCAAACATGTACAAATATTACAAAGTGTAACTGAGTTTTAATATTCACGTCCGTGTCCATCTACTGTAGCTTTACAGTTGTGCGACATTTCAGGGCCGCTGCCAGCTGTTTGCAGAGTGGGCCACGTTTCCCTGAAGCGCTGTTCTGAGATCAGCTCTGCTCTGTACCATGTGACGATGGAGCAGAGGGGAGGCTGACTCTGGAACAGTGTCGGGAAACTCAGCAGATCGATCAAACAGCCTTTTTCTGTCACTCATGCTGTCAGGATGCAGTGCTGCTGGCCAGTGAGGCCACGAGGATGTGAAAACAACAGAATACCATCAACATGAAGCTGTTTTTTACACTGTACATCCTTAGTATTTTTACACATAAAATGTATATGATAGGGATGCACATTATTTTCCTTCTTACAGACAGCTTCAATAAAGCACTATGTCAATCTGCTATGATTGTGTCGTCTTGTTTGCTTTTCGGCTAAAAAATAAGATTTTTCTTGATTCTCTCAGTTCAAATGTTAAAAATTGAAATGAAAAAAAAACGAGATATTCTTCAGGGTTCAGGCTTCAAGTTTTTACTAAAAAAAATTGAAACAGTCTTTGTTCTGAATTAAAAGAAGAGTAGAAAAATAAAGATTTTTTTTAATCAAAATGACCACTTGGGGAATTTAGGAAAGCTTTTAATATGCACCATTGATTTTTCTAAAATATTTTAAAAACATGCTTATATACCTCTAACCACAGTAACAGTCTATTGCCAGATGTCAAGTATAAAACCAAGCCCTGATTTTCACTTTTGATAACAAAACATCTGTGATCATACAGTTTTCCCTAAGAAAAGAGAGGAGAACACACCGTCTCCAACGTTGAAAAACCATCAGTGACAGTTTGAAAGAGCAAACCAAGATCCAGACAGACAGGAGGCGACAGGACAAACTCAGGTGGTCAGAACATCGACTCGTCTCTTGTTCGGGAGCTAAAAAGACAAAAAAAACACAAAGACTTTAATTAAAACCACTATCTAAACTTTTAACACTCAGAGTTTCTCTGAAAAAGACTCGAGCTGAATACAGACAACATGTTTCTTCAGCAAATCCAGGATCAGACAGAATCATTAGTCATGAAGGGACAAACATCTCACTGATGTTATTTTAGGACAACTGTAACGTGCACCTGGAGAGAAAAGACTGTCACAAATTCTTTTAGTCACAGGAGAGTGAGTCACACACTCTGCTCTGTGTATGAGGTGTGTGTTTGTGTGTGTGTGTGTGTGTGTGAGTGTGTGTGTACCTCTATGTGTAGGTTCTGCATCTCCTCGCTGAGTGTGTTTCTCTCCTGCATCAGCTGGTTCTGTTTGGCCAGCAGCTCACACACCTGCTGGGCGCTGCTCTGACAGTGACGGTCCAACTGCTGCAGTCTGCAAAACACACACACACGCACAAACACATACACACACACACAATATTGACTGAAACTGTGTGAGAGGAACGTACCCTCCTGGCAGATATAAAACCAAATGTTGTAAATATTGAAAGAGAGCTGGATCCACAAAGAGCTTTTAATATCACTGGACTTTGTGTTGATCAAGTAATCAACACTGTTTACATGAATGTGACAGCAGTGTTCATTTTATAGTTAGAGACAAGGAGCTGAAAAACAGTGATGCACTAAATCGATATCGGACAACGCTGATCCTGATGAATAGATCCTGTCTGGGCTGCAACCCACAATAACTGATCATTGTTTCAGTCTTTGATCATTTTTCTAAATAAATCCATCTTTTTTTTTTGTTTAAATGTCAGTAAATAGTGCAGAAACAGAGCCTGATGTAACGTCCTCAGAAGTCAGTCAACTGTCGAGCTCAATGGCATTAAGTTTGCTTTCTGTGTGAGAAATAAAAGGATCAAATCTTCGACTGATGAACTAAATTTATTGCAGCTTCAGATCAAATAACTGACTGATGCATCTGATCCACGTTTTTTTAAATGACTGCTGTTAATAAATTGCAACAGGAAAATTTCAAACACTTAAAAATGCTGCTAAGATATATAAACACTTCTAGAGTAAATTAAATAAAAGAAATTTCTATTTAGAAGATTTTCTCTGATACTCTGATGAGCAAACATGAGCAACTTTGCCACTGGCTGAGAGTTTTAATCACAAGAGTGTGGAAACTGGATCAATTAGTCAATCAGTTTTAATATTACATGATGTCAACATTTGTCTTCCTGTTGGAGCAGGTTGACAGTCTGCTCAATAAGTTGTGCGTGCAGTTATGAAACAAAGTGTTGATCATTACTGGGACGTCCCAATTAGTGCGTCCCCTCTGACTCTGACAGGCACTTCAGCAGACAGTGAACTCTTTCACTGCACACTGCATGTGTGTGTGTGTGTGTGTGTGTGTGTGTGTTGGGAGGTGGTGTTTTCCAGCTGGGGTTTTGGAGTAAGTCTGTATGAATGGTGTGTGTTCACTGCGTTTGAGGGAGGAGGTGGAATGTCTGTTCTGAGATTTCCCACCAGCAGCCTATTATTTCATTCATTCATCCATTCTGTCAGTAAACTCATTCTCTCTCTCACACACACACATACACGCACACACATGCATACACACCCCAGATGATAATGAGACAGAGAAGACTCTCAGTACTGGAATCCTCATTTGCATATTCAAGAAGCCATCCATATTTAGCCTTATTTTCTTAAACACACACACACTCGGTGTCTAAACTATTTAACTTTAACTAAAGTAGTTAAAGTAAATTCAACTGACCAGATACATCTAAAAAAACTGCTAACACACTGATGCATTAGTATTTACATCCACCATAATATAACAGATTAAATATTGTATCAGTCACAGTGAAGTTTGAAGTATGAGTAGTTATACTTGTGATACTTTAAGTGTAATGTGCTGATAAAAACTGACACGTGCTTTTACGTAACTAGGATATAAAATGCAGGACTTTTGCTCATAATAGAATATGTTTACCTAGTTGTTTTCTAACTTTTAATTGAGTAAAGGAACTCAGTGCTGCAGAGTATTTGAGGTTTCCAAACTGAGGATAAAGACCATAAATAGAAGTCTGAGGAGTATTGGGAGGATCAATAAAGTAAGAAACACTTCTTCTCTTAAATCTCTAATCTTTTTCAGTAAATGCAGATAAGTTTTGCCTCTTTAGGTTTCAAAATACAATAAAAAAAAAACAGTCTGAGAATGAAACATGACTCTTAGGTTGAACAGGAAGAAGTTACTTAGACATAAAATATTACAATCTGACTGCTTTGAAAGCCACTGACATTAAATGCTGCTGGGCATCATCTTTGTTACTGTCCCAACAGGTTCAGATGGTGACGAGTAGGGCGAGAATGAAGCGTGTGATAAAGAAGCGGGGGGGGGATGGGGTAGTAGAGGGGGGTGGGGGGCTGGGGCAGATGCCCCTGCCCTGCTGGTCATGTTGGCAGTGGCAGGGCTGCCTGTGTGTGACAGACGGGGGAGGCGAACATCCCAACTCTCCTCCACAATCTGCCTTCTGTTCCCGCCCCCACATTGTCCTCACTCTGCCCTGCGCTGTCTCGTTTTCCACCGCGGCGATTAATCCGGCTCCTGCCTGTGCCTCTTCATCAGGAACTTCATTCCTCCATCATCATCATCAACTCTCACCATCAGTCCTCGCTGCTTAAACCCAGCTGAAACCTGTCAGCCGCCCTCTGTCCTTTCCCGTCTCCTCCACCCTGACTGAAGGCACGCTGGGCGCTTTATCTCAGACCTGGACACTGTGTCCAGTCCTGGAGGCTGCGGGCGATGACTCCCCTCCCCGCCTGGTGTTCCTACAGCCGGCTGCAAAGCTGTCCTGACCAGTCTTCCTCCTCCCACTCTCCCTCCTACGCCGTCACACAGCACGACACAGCAGGCTACCGCCACGTCACACACCAACACACACACACAAGACAGAGCCCTGCTGTGACAAGCGAAGACTGAAGATTCAGACGCAGCCGATGTGCCACATGTAAAGAGCAGGAGAAATGAGCTACACACACACACACACACACACAGTGGAGGACCTAAAGGTCACAAACAGCCTGGTGATGTGAAGCTGTAAATGTTTGATGAGCCAAGTGTTGAGAAAGTGTTGACTGAAGGCCTTTAACTCAACACCACCAAACTAATCTGAGTCACACTGAAAGTTTGCCAATCCTTATCCAATCACAACCTCTGATCTCGGTACATGCAGATGCATCAGACAATCAAAACAATCTTCAGAAAGAAAATATGCTGCAGTTGATTTTAAAGATTTTTGTGGTGAAAACTGGCCAGCTCTGAAATCTACTCCAGGTTTGTAAAGCAGGAGATGCAACAAGATTGTTTGCCAAGAAAAGTTTACACTTGGTTTACTGACAGAGATAGATGTGGGATGGTAGAGAGAATTTATTCACTTATTAATTTTTAAGAACGTGATGTTACTTCTCTTTGGTGAATCTCAACTTTGCCAGCAGAAGACTTGCTGATAAGAAAACAACAGAGAACAGAACAAAAACTTGTTTTCTCAAATACGTCTTAAAGAATGTTGCTGTGCAGAAAGTTTTGGTTTTGTTTTACCTGTTTTTTAGGAACATGTCTTTAAGTTTCCTGCCTTCACCTCAATACGGCCTCTGAAATTTACACTTAAAAAAAATCAACAGCAACGTCTCTTTCCAGAAACAGTGTCCTTGTTGATTCTTTATAATCCACAGAACAGATATCTCATCCCAAACCTGAGCCAATAAAACCAAATTACTAACGTGTCTAGATTCCACTAGAGGTAAGTGAGAATTTTTTTTTTTTTGTAATTTGGCTGAACTGACCCTTTGATTGCCAAAAATTTGAGTAGAATTAAGTATGTTTTTAAGAAATATTAAAGGGGCACTCCAAGCAGAGATATCCTTACTTCTTGTCCCTTCAATGTGTTAAAACACTTTATATTTCCCATAATGCAACATAAGTATTAAGTTTGTTTCAACAGACTTTATTTGTGTGGTAAAACATCCACATCCCAAAGTTTTAAATAGTTCTGACTATTTTATCAGACTTGAAAAAGCTCCAAATCACAGAAAAGACACCTGCACCTTAAAAATCTTATTTTGATTTATGTCTCATCTGTGAGAAACGTAGTTATCATGTCTTTATGGTTTTTACTGGCAACACTGTTTTTCCGTTTCTGGAGAGAAACTGAAGCAAAAAAGCAGAAGGAACAAAGTCCAAACACTGTTGCAAAACGCCATCAGGCTTTCACACACACGGCGGTCTGACAGTAAGCGAGCTGAACAGGAAGTCAGTAAATCAGTCGGTCAGGTCATGACCTGAGATGTTTAACGCTGCTGCAGGTTGTGAGATGAAGGTTTATGTAATTCAGTAAGTAAAGCTTTGACTCTGGCAAGAACAGAAACAACCACACTCGCTGTGCCTGGCTAAAGACGAGCCAACCTCTGGCCTTCTTATACAACACACCCACACAAACACTCTCTAATCCACCCCATGTCTCACCTTACATACCCCGCCTCAGAGGGGGGATGCATGTGTGTATGTGCGTGTGTGTATATGATGTGTGTATATGAATGTGTGTGTGATTAAGGCAGCGCTCCTTCCAGCAGCTAAAGCAGCAAATCCAATAACTGGCCTCTATCGACTGGCACACTCATTAATTAGGGCTTAATACGGCTTAATGCTCGGGCACTGCCCTACACTAACCCCCACACACACACACGCACACACACACACACGCACTCAAACACACACACAGCACGCTGGCTCGCCTCTGTCCGCTGCCTGGAACTGGTGAGGAAGGAAGAAAGCTTGGACAGAGTTGTGGAAGGACTGATAGCGAGACGGATAGATGGATGTTTCAGTGAAGAGGATCTGCATTCGGTGAAAAATGAGAGCTGACAGTTTGTGGTGTTGCAGGACGGAGTGGAGGAGGGACGGAGGAACAAAGAGGCTGAGGGCTCCAGCCTTCACCTCCCCGCAGCCTGCTGCTGGCCTGGCTGACGGCTGGTGGGAGGGTCGGAGTGGCAGTGAAGGGTTTAGAGACAGAGAGCCTCCCCACTGACCTGGTGAAAGGACACCACCTGCTGGATCCCACGGTTTACTGACACTCACGCGACGAGGCACCTAAGCTGAAATAATTAAATTTATCGTTCAAAATTATCCTCCAAAAAAAAAAGACCTGAAAACAGCTTCCAGAGGAGTCGTCGTAGTAAGTGTGTATTTTGCTCTCCAGCAGACATAATAAAGGGAAGTTTTGCTGGGAGGCAGTTTGCAGTAATTTCCCCTGACAGCCCGATAATCAAACTCTGCTCACAATCTGCACCCCGAACTGCCGCACTCTCTATTGACTGCTGCTAGTAAGGAGATTAATTACAACACACACGCAGACACAGTTACCTCTCTGTGGTATACATCAGTCGTAGCCCACAGCTAGTGTCTAAACTCTGTTGTGTGTGTGTTTGTCTGTGTTTGCATATTTATTTACAGGTGGAAGCATATGTCCTAAAGGCACGGTCCAAAGGGAAAGTGCTAACATCATGTTAGAGAAACAGAGAGACGGTAATAGAACAAGAAGATCTGGAAGCGGCGTTCAGGTCTGTCATTCAAAAGCCCCATATGAATGTTTGGGTTTTTTATCACCGAACCAATCAGCTAGTAGAGCGTGTCACTTAAAGAACATATTTATTGGACAGTGCGTACATTATGGAAGTGACTTTCATCCAAAAATAAACACTAAGCATGGATCATATGGAGGGATTTTAAGTATGGAGAATTTTTTCTGTATTTGCAGAAAAAGTAAAGAATGAAGAGTGTGTACAAAAAAACGTGGGCTATAATTAAAAAGAAAATGTAAACTGTTCTCTTGTAATAAGATTTGCAACAAGAGAGCTGCAGGACGACACACACCTGAACACACACTCACAAACAGGAAAAAGTGTAAAAAAAAAAACCTCCAACTATAAAAGATGATAAAAAATCTCAACATTTGACTAACTGAACTGTGTGTGTATGGTGTGTGTGTGTGTGTGTAGCAGGCAGGGGGCCTGGGGGGTGAAGAATGCAGGCAGACGGCCTTGGCTTGCCTGGTTACAACAACACTGCCAGGGGCATGAAGGCTGCAGCTGCCACACACACGCACACACACAAAACTATATTTCGCCCAATCCCAGGCCCACCATCACCACCCTCACACCCCAGCGCTCTAGCTAAATCTTGGCTAGCACACAACTGCACTCAAGAATGTGTGTTTGTGTGTGTGTGTGTGTGTGTGTGTGTGTGTGCCTGAAGGCCATGCCTCTCTCCCCTCCACCAACCTGTCATGCCAGTTGTTGCTCTTGCTAACATGCACATTTGACATGGAAACAGGATTGGTGACACTGTGTGTTTTGATCACGATGAGACCGACACACGTTCCCTCAGCTGTTTGATTTTCTTTTATATTCTTCTGCTGTATTTTTTATTTACTTTTACCTGTCAATTCTAAACATTTTTCTAACTCTACTTTTCTATGTAAATTTACTGGCAGTCTCACATGCAGACATCACGTTTAAAAAAGGACTTGAAGTCTCTTTTCTTAAAGGAAATCTGTGGCATTCCTGTAACTCCTCAATTTCAGTTTTTAAACAAAGCGTCACACACAATATAAAATTCATTTTTTAGTGTGTTATCAAAGAGTTCCACTGACATTTCTCTGTGATATAAAACTTCAGAGAGAGAGGGAGAGAGAAAAAAAGGCACATTCCTAAGCGTCCGCCTGTAATTTACGATAAACTGCCCTCAAGGATAAAAATCCAGTAAAACGCTATAAAAATCAATATCATGCAGGCAGGTTATGAATTAAATCTGAGCCATCTACGTCACTTTTTTTTAACCGGCAGCAGATTTTACTATGAGACTAATAAATGATTCAATTAATGCAAGAATTTAACAGTGCGTGAAAACATGCAGGGTTTTTTAAGTGGGGTCAATTGATCTCCCAGTGCTTTACAACTGTAAGCAAACAGTCGATCATTCAAGTTATTAATCAGTTTTAAATTTGAATCTGCGTTGCAGCCTGTGTGATTAACAGCACTGCTGAACACAGTGCTGAGAAGGAAAAGAGGTTGTAAATGTTATTTGTCTCATTTTCCAGATGCAAATTACATGAAAACTGCAAAAGAATAAATCTGAGCTCTTTCAAAAGGAACATGTGTGTGAAATCTGTAACACTCGGAGGGACACAGTAGCTTTATACAGTATTATAAAACTGCATGTATTAAGTGTGTTAAGTATCAGGCAGCTCAATGTGAATTAACTCATCAGTCTGCATTCTGCATGTAACTGTTATCGCCTCACGCCTCTTGACTGATGTTTTGGTTTTTTTTTGTTTATGTGATATCCTGTTTAATATTTGGTGCTAAATGCTTTTAATGTGAAGCACTTTTTAACTTCTGTTTTGAAAAGTGCAACAAAGTAAACAGTATGAATATCTTGTTAAGATAATGTCTTATCTGCTACTGATTCATGTGTGTGCAGGTATTTTAATGAAAATTTTATTTTGTAAAAAAACATTTTTGGGCAAATTTTTTTAGGATTTACAATTTTAAAGGATCATATATGTGCTTTATAATGTGTTTAGTCATTACCTACAAAATACTGCTGCTTTTTTTTAAAGTGTTGCCTTTCTTAAATTTTTTTAAATTGAAAATACAGTCTTAACTTAAAAAATAAACTTGATTAAATGGTTAATGAATGACATAAAAACATAATATCTATTTGTGCTGTCAGAGTCATGTTATTATTGTGTAGAAATGTGCAAGCGCACAGTAATTTTAAAAATCGACACTCATGATAAAAATTAAAATGTTTCTTTGATAAAAGATCAGCTGTAAAGTCGACAGCATGACAAAAAACGTCTACAGCACGAAGGTGTCATTTAAAAAAACTTTTCGATTTGTTGCAGTCATTCATTTATATCCCCAAATTCCAAAAAAATGTTGAGCTGCTGTGCAAAACATAAATAACACAGAATGTAATCATTTGCTTATCCTGTTTTTCATATACTCAATTAAAAATGCAATAAAGTGACAATATATTTATTAATTTAACTCAATAACTTAAATATTTTTTTTGTAAATATGTGTTTTTTCTAAGTTTGGTGCCAGCACTTGTTATAAAAAAGTCCACACAGGGGCAACGAATGACTGAGAAAGTTGTGTAAAGCTCCAAAAATACCTGTTTGGATCATTCCACAGGTAAACAGGTTCAGTAGTAACAGGTGAGAGTAAAGTGACTGGATATGAAAGGAGCGTCATTAAAAGGCTCAGACGTTCAAATGCGAGGATGGAGGAGGTTCACCACTTAGTTAAACACGTGACTGGATGAAGGATGTTACATGAGCTCAGGGTCACTTTGTAAAACTGTTGTTGGTAAACACAGATTGTTTGTTAATAACTGCATCCGCTTCTTTGTTTGCTTGTTTGTTTTACACAATGTCCCAACTTTACATAACAGAAGTTATAACCAGGCTACAAGAGCCAAAACACTGGGCCCTTAACTTATCATTTTCTAAGTTTATTTATGTGCAAGAAAGCTGAGTGAAATTTTCTGGGTGACCATGACCTAAAGTCTCTTTAAAACTTCCCCTTCTCTCTCTTTGAAATGATTTAAAGACATTATTTGTAACAATTCTAACAGTCTATATGAGGCCAGAAGTTGCAAACTGGCACTGGTACTATCTGTCTTTTCTGGCTAGTTTAAAAATATACATATTAAAGTTGAGAGAAATTAATAAATTCAAATAAAAGGTGTTAAAGCTTTCAAAGGGTTCAAAGTCCATGTCTGAGCAGATGAGACTCTCTTTTAACCCGAGTGTTTGGCCCTGTGTTCCTTTACATTTTAGCAGTTTGGTATACAGGGTAAACATCAGTTCATAAAGTGATCAAAAACTGTAAAATAAAATGTTCCTGGCAAAGAGTTTTACAGAGATGGATTTGAAGTGTTTATGAGAGAAGTCAGACATGTTCAGTGGCTTTAAACAGCTCTGGATGAGCACAGAAGTTGTTTCTGCTTTCATCTGGTCACTGAATTAACAGAGGTTTTGGAGCTGCTGCAGGCTGTTATTCCAGTTATTCAGTGTCAAAGAGTTTGCTGCCGCGAGGCCTGCTGACTCCTTTTAAGTCTTGTCTTTGAGTGTTTGCTTTCCCCGGCATTAAAGTGATTTCTGCTGTTGTTACTTTTACCATTTTCTAAAGAAGGGGCAGGTGTTTTCTGCACGAGTTTTCTAGTTGTAGTTTTATGAAGTGGTGTAAGCGAGTGTCACTGACTGGGGCTTGAGATGTGACGCTTTGCACAGTTAACGCTCCAGCTTGCAAGCCTCTGGCTACAGCCTGACATCTGAGCTGCAAATCTGTGCGTCTGTGTGTGTATGTGTGTGTGTGTGTGTGCGCGCGTGTGTGTGCGTATGCGTCCGTGTGTGTGTGTGTGTGATAGAGCTGTAAAGCCACCGTTTGACAATGCTCTTTCAGCAGGCCGCCCTGCAGTTGCTTCGGGCTACAGAAGCCAGCTGGGCAATGCAGAGATAGAAACGATGAGAAGGAGAGGAAGATGAAGGAGATGAGAGGACAACAACAGCGCCATCAGGAGGTGAGGACACGGGAGTGAGAGAGACTATAGAAAAGAATGAAAAGTGGACTAAACTGAGCTTATCTGTCTTAATACAGAGGAGATTTCCCTAAATTTGCAGTAATTCAGTAGTTCACATCTGAAAACTATTCATGAATTCTTAAACAGCACACACAGTGCAATCCATCAATTATTTTAATACTAAAGGCAATTAATTTATTTGACCTTTTTCAGGCTTTTCAGCCCCTTTTTTCTGCTTAAAAAATAACATGATGAAGTGAGGGTCCTGCTGTTTTGTGAACAATGAAAATTCTGATTTAAAATCGCATAAAGAAAAAACAAAATCAAGTAAATGATTTTGTGAAATGCAAAGAGGTGAAAGCAGTGATGTTGAGAGTGATGATGTGTGGAGTTTGATTGTGAAGCGTAACAAAGTGTGAGTGTGTAAAAGCTGCACTTCACACTGGGCCTTCTTTATTGTCTTTATCCCCAATTTCTCCACATCTTGCTCTTTTATCATCCCTCTAGCTCTCTGTACCTCGCAGATCACAAACACAGTTGCAACTCATCATGCACGCAGATGCACACGCGCATACACACACATGAGAGTGTGTGTGTGTGTGCGCATACACAGATGAATCAAATGAAAGCTGTCCTGCTTCTTCTGCGCAGCCTCTGCCAACTTAATTTGCAAATGAAAAGTTTTGCGAGGAGCGTCCTTTTGCTTCTGGGGCATGGCAGCACACTGTGTGTTTGTGGGTGGGGGGCGAAGAGAGAAGAGCGTTTGACAGAGGGTGTGTGTGTGTGTGTGTGTGTGCGTGTGTGTGTGGCAGGGGCCCAGATGAAGCAGCCCTCGCCCGGGGCTCGCTGTCCGCCCGCGGTAGCAGCAAGCCTGTTCCTTCTTCCCCGGCCCGCCGCGACCATTTGTTCCATTAACCAATCTCCTGGAGCCTCTGGTGCACACACACATCCACAGGCATACATACTTCAACAACTGCTTGCACAGCTCATACCACACATGGCCCTCCATCCCTCCTCCATCCTTCGCTCCATCCCTCCCTCCCTCCTCTGCTCTCCTCCAGACGCACGCACCATCTTTCTTCTTGGAGGCCATATGGCCCAGTGAAGCCTGTGGATCTACAGGCACATCTGCGTATATGTTGCTGCTCTCCTTAAAGGGCTGCAGTGAGCTGTGTGCTCACATAAACACTCACACACCCATTCAGTGCCTGCACACACACACACACACACACACACACTAGAGGCTGACAAATACACTCTCCAATGTTGCAGTTAAGGTGTGGTTAAGGAAACGTGTTATGTTGGTCGGTTGTGTGTGTGTGTGAGAGGGAGAGTCTGTGTATGTGACCTCAGTGTGTACATGCATAGTGATAATTGGTGAAACAGCCTGCGAACAGCTGTGAGGTGAGAAAAGGTTGTGTGGTGTTTGGTACAGGATGCAGAGGGGAGGAGGAAAGAGAAGAGAGGAGTAAAGTTGGAAAATAAGAAAAGGGCAAAGAGTAAAGTGAAGAGATATAATAAAAAAAGAAAGAGGAGAAGGGAAGAGAGAGGGAGACAATCAGAGGACAGAGGAGACGACAGCTGACAGTTACATATGAACAGACAACAGCAGAGACGTCACGTCGCTGTTTTCTGCCTCTTTCTGAGTTTTCTTTCTCTGATTTTTTTGTACTTCTTTCCAATTCAATTCATCAAAAATAAACATTTTTTGCACACACTGGACTTTCTATTTCTCTTCTTTTTACATATATGTTTTTAATTTAAAATATGAGAAATAATGATTGGTTGTCTTTTAAAGTAAACCAAAAGAAAAGAAATTGTGATTTCCTGTTGATGTTAGCGGAATACATAAGATCGTTTTTTAAAAATATGCTTATTTTAGAGATTTTTCACGCTAATGAAACCTCTTAAAGAGCAGGAACCATTTAAAAGCCGCACTGACCTTCACAACCTCACCTCATAAGCTTTCTGGAGATTTATCTTTAGAGTTTTTCATGGCACTGATTCTCACTAACATCTGACATGTTTTTCTCTAAGTTAATTTTCTACTGAGCTTTTTCCTTTTGTCAGAGTTTCAGAGACTTTAATAAATTATACAACAATTAACTGTCAAAATAATTTGAAATTAACAGAACAGGTTTTGTTAGTTGTGCTATTTAGATTTTGTATTCAATCTAAAATATATAAAATGCAGTCTTGCCTTTTTTTTCCTTTCTACATCTGTAATCTGATTCTTTGTGCATGAGATAAATATTTTTAGCTCTCTCGTTTTAAACTACAATCTAATTAAAAAAGATGTACTATTTTGTTTATTCTCTCAGAATGAAATAACTAAATAGCTAAATTAAAAAAAAATGAAATGATAATTCTGGAAAATAAAGTTAAGTGAGAGTTAAATGAAAGTTAAAACATATCCAGTTGTGCTCAGTCATGTAAAATATACATTTAACTTAATAAAACAAAATGTTATGTTATTCCCTGAACAAGACTGCTCATAAAAATCATCCCTAAAACTTTAGATGAATCATTTACAGTAACTGACTTTGCGTCTTCCCTGACTCGTTGCTCTCCTGCTCCATCTCTCCGCACTCTTTTTCTATCCCTTCATTTTCAAGGCAGGAAGAAAAAAAACAAAAAACAACAACACAGACATAGTTAAATAAATAATTAAGTGGTGAAGCAAAACATTGTGTGCTAAAACCCCTGTGTAGTTTGGCAATCAGCTAACCCATGTAAAAATAAATCAAGCTGATTTTCCAAATGTTTTGTGCGTGGTGCGCTGTTGCCGCTCTTCGCAGCACAGATTGCAGGCCGATGGAGAGGCTGTGGGGAGGGGCGGGGCGCTGGATATTGAACCCACTTGCACCAGCTTGTTAACACGTACACCTTAACCCCCGAGCAGCGCGGCAGGGTGCCCACCGAGCACTCGGGGCCTGCAGGGACCAACTAACGTATACCCGATGTATGGACACAGAAACACACACACACACACACACACACTGAGGATTACGAGGAGCTGCATGCAATTCAGTGTGAGAAGGGTACCATATGTAGAGAGACTGACGCACCCGCTTATACGCATGCACACATGCGTGCGAACACCGCATACGCACACACACAGAAAATAGAGATCTACAAACTGCAAGACACGACAGCAATCTTAATCTCCTCTTTTATTTGCTTCAGCTGAAGCCAATATGATGAGAATATATTTATATATAGCAAGTTTTCAAGTCTTTTTAGTTTAGCCCCCTGTGTACGATCAGTACCAGAAATACAACCACATACTAAAAAAATCAAGTACCAGCTGCAATGTGGACCACCGTAAACTTGAGTCATACTTCTTTCGCCTCCATCTCTCCCTTGTCTCTATACTGTATCTCCATACAAGAAAACATGGTTCTTAAATTCCAAAAACATAACTATCAACTGATAATTACATTTCCAAACATACACATTTTCGACCAAAAAGAAATATCTCTGAAAAATTTAAGACAAAAATGTGGTCAAGCGCCTCGACAGTCACTCCAAGAGTGACCTCATGAAGAACTAAACTCAGGAGAATTTTAAATATCAGGAGGATTCATCAACCCAGTAAGTGTCAAAGCAGAAAATAAAACTCACTAAATGCCAAGAGTGATTATCGTGGTTCAGTTGGGAGAAGAGAGAAGTTAGGTGCCAACTTCCTAGCCAATCCACTTTTGGCAGCCAAATTCCTACTCTGCTAAACCTCCTGAGAACATGCAATAGCAAGCCATACACACGCACACACACATAAAAATACCACCATAACATATGCGCGGAAACATACAGAATATTCATACTTCACACAATTTGAATTTTTTTTCTCTTTCTGAGCACGCAATAAGAGTCACACACAAGCCGGAGACAGCTGTGACTTGGTAAACTTTGTTTTTTTGGCAGCGTCTGACTGTCGGCAGGTTAACACCGGTGGGTGGCAGACAATATGTAGTGTCAGTGATGGAGCAGGAGAAAAATGGTGAGTGAGTGTGTGTTTGGTTTTTTTGTGTATTAGGAAGGTGGAGTCGGGGTGGGGGTGTGCGGGGAGGGGGCACTGGGGTAGAGATGCTTTAGAGAGGGGCAACAACACCTACACACCCTCGCTCACATTGGCAGAGCCAGGCTGTATGCCAGGCGCCCTGCAGAGACACACACCAACTGGGCTCTACACTTATGGAGGAAGAGACCTCTGTACACACACGTACATGCAGACAGACGCGCGCACACACACACACACACACACACACACACACAATAGCAAAAGCCCAAAGATGGACCAACTTTTAGCTACAGCTTATATAAGTTATCCACTCAGAGCAATATTTTTAGTTTTAGTTTTTGCCTTTTGCAATTAAGTTTCACACTTCTGAGCTGTTCAGTCATGCGTTTTGCTGTCTTGCAATCAAAAATGTTCACAGTAAAACAAAAATGTACCCGGAGCATGTGAACTACTGTAGGGCTGCCACTTATACTTGTTTTACAAACAATTTATCTGTTGGTTACTATTACTTTTTTGGGCAAAATGACAAAAAAATTGAACAAAAAGTCCATCAAAACTTTTTAAAGCCAACTTGACGCAATTCATTCAACCAACAGTCTGAAACCAGAAGATATTTAGTCACAGAAAACTAAGAAAACAAGCAAAAGACAAACCCAGCTGTGCTTAGTTACATAGTTACAAAAACTATGAGCCTGATTTGAGCATCACTTGTATTTCCGTCAGTTGCCACCAAAGCAGTTAGTTTATCATCATCAGCTTGTAACTTTATAACTCGTTTTATATTTGAATACAGTCGTTAATGATTCATGTGATAAAGGAGCAATCTTATTTCTAATTTAAAAAAAATCTTTCCATTTCTGTGTTTTACCTTGTCTGTGATGTTCTTGTTGGGCTCTTAAATGTTCACAAACTTACTGTCCTGTTTGATCAACAGTAATGACGTCTGTAGTCTAACTAGTTTCTTCCGTTCAGCACCTTATGTGAGGAAAAGTTTTGTTTTTTTTTTTACCTAAGGAGAAAACAATATGCAGCCTAATCAAGTAAAAAAGGTTGCCACAGCAAGAGGGTAAACTGCAGATATTACAAAAAATCATCAGTCCACAAAAAAATAAATCAATTTTTGTTATAATTGAACATAAGAAATGCAAAAGACAGACTAGTTAAAAACAGATTGTGAAGAAAGCTGCTTTTATTTTTCTTTGGTAACATGTGCCGCTGGATTCAAAACTAAAACTAAAAAGCATTTTGGGAAGATTTAATTCCAACAAAGCTGCTGCTAATTTTAATTAAAAAAAAGTTTTCATCTGGATTTTGACGCATGCTTCCGAGTCCACGCCGTGATAAACAATCTGAAGACACATGTGCCAGTTTTACATTTTAATGTGTTTTTTAGGGATGTTTCAAAAATTATCAATATTTCTCATCATAAATGCATAAATCAAATGTTTTTTTTTGCCAATAATACCTCTAAAACTTTGACGAAAGACATATATAAGGATGTGTATTTGTGAGTGTGTTGTGTATTACGTGTATTTGCGTACCTGTCCTTCATGCGCTGGTGCATGCGGCCGTGCTGGACACACTGTTCCTCCATGTCGGAGCAGCGAGCTCTCAGACTCTTTACTGTCTCCTCGAGGTGTTGCTTCTCCAGAGCCAGCTGCTCCATCTCACTCCTACACACACACGCACACACACACACAACGAACAAGACAAGCTCAGTTAATACAGATGTAACAATTGAGATTGTACCTTACCAATGTACCTCAGAGCAATACAGGCAAAGTAAAATACAAAATAGCGTTTTATTAAAAATAATTGCACTGCAGTAACTGTGACTCAGTGACTGAATTCTCAGAGAATAAAATTCGTTTTAATAACACATTTCTAGATCGGCATTACACAGAGCATCACATTAAAAGACAAAAGGAAGAAATAAAGTAAAGCAACAATACAAATGTAATAAATTTCATATAAAAGAATAAAATGAAAGAACGAAATAGAGCAAAGTCGAGTCTAAAGAGGATCGGTGCTTTTTAAAGAAATTCAGCCTCCATGGATCTGAGATCCCCAGATTTTGGATTTGTTGTAGAAATGTCTCGTTGACTTACAATACGTTTGTTTAGACAACTTTCCCAAAAATATACTCAGCTGCCAGTTTTTTTAACACACCTACTGTGGCTAAAACTAAAGCCATGTAAATCACGAGTGCTGTGAAAATTCTGTTCCTTGTGCAGGTTATAATCATTTTTTGTTTAAACTGCTTAGTAGAGTAATTTATCAAACTGCATCATGATTTAAGATTCTAATATTTTGTCTAACAGTTTAATATCAATATAAGCGGGCTAAATAACAGAAAAATCTGTCACTTGTGTTATACTGACCATTAACTGCATCCTTGAAAATGATCAGAAAGTTAAATCCACACCTCTGTGAGCAATTAACCAAGGTTGAATTTGTAGTAATTGTTTTATCTGTGTTAGACTGAATTAGCTGTAGCTTTGTGTACTAACACGAGTAACCTTACTTATAATTAAAGAGAAGTAATCCTGAGTGACCCGCACAGAGACAAACCAACAATATTTCTTCCTTAATAATACTGACAGTGGCAATAGACACAGACAGGAAATGTGAGGAGCAAAAGTGGAGTACATAACATGTAACAGAGGGCCCTGTCTGATTTTGCAGTTACTTTGCATGCGTCTTACACACAAGTCTATCAGACGGCATGAAGCACATATTTGCTTTGCTTTACACTGACCACTCAGTGTGATTAGGCCTCATAGTCGGACAAACAACTGAAACCAATTTGTCAAGAGTTTTGTTCATCTTGTTGCAACTGTCTTGGTGCAACCTCACTTAGCCTGACGAAGGACGTCCAGCAGGACTTTAACCGCTACACTGGGCTTGGACTCCAGGAGCTCAAACAGCCCGAGGCACGAAACACACCAACACCACACTGATGCTAAACCACATAACACACACATACAGCAGATGTAGGCTACGAGCCTTCAAGACAGTGTGTCAGCATGTGTGTGAAATCCTTCCCCTTAAAAATAACAACATTCAAGGTGGTTGTCATTACTGTGCACTGTATGTGTGTTTGCTATTGATGACCACCATAAAGAAAATACACAGGGTGACTGCATGTGTGTGTGTGTGTGTGTGTGTATTGTGTGCTCGTGTCCTGTCGCTGGTCAGGCCAGCGCGGTCTGGCAGGGCCAGATTGGGGGCTGTCATGTGACTAATGTGCAGCACAGCTCCAACAGCTGACAGGACACTGGGCCCAGGGTCACTCTCACACATATACACACTTGCAACTACACAAACACACACAGAAACACAGAAACACAAAAACACACACACACACAGGAAGCCCAGATGGAGAGCTGTGCAGGCCTGCTGTGACTACTGTAGCATCAGGTTAACAAGAAAACAGGTCAGACTGGGAAGCAGTATGTAGTATGTTGACATGATCTGTCCACACAGCCTGTATAGATGGTTCATCACGAGGAGATGGAACAGATAGATGAAATAAACAGCTGAACAAGTAAATAAATAACTCACTATATGAAAATGTTTTCATGGGGGAAGAATAGATAAAAGAATAAGCAGGGCTGTAAGTCACAGAGTTAGAAAGCAAACAGTGAGTTAAGTCAAAGAAAATGAAATCATAATCGAGTTAATGTATGTTCAAACAAAGAGGAAATATGGTAAAAGAATGAAAGGAGGAAATAATGACCTGCTGTTTTCTGTGAGCTCTTCCAGTTTGACTCCCAGCGCGCAGCACTCGTCCTTCAGCTTCTTGATCAGAGAATTCTGGGAACTCAGCAGACCATCCAACTCTCCAACTGCAATCAGTTGAGAAAAAGTTGTTTGTTACTGTGAGGTAACAGTCGAGGGTGATTTCATCCATTTTCAGTGGCTGTAAAGATCCTGGCTGCACAGTCAGAAGCCGACTGAGAGCCCCGAGAACTCGTCGCACTGTAACTTTAGAAAAAAACATGCAAATAGACAAAACACAAGCAAATTAAGAAACACAGCCAAATACAGAAAACAAAACAAAATGCAGAAAAGCACAGGCGACGACGGTTTCCAGGGAGGTTTCTCTGTATTTGGTTGTGTTTCCTGTATTTACAGCATTTCTATATTTGGTTGTCTTTTCTGTACTTGCTCCATTTTTTATTTCAACCCTGTTCATGCGTTTTAAAATTTGTTAAGATGTTTTAAAATTTGCTTCTATTTTTGTCTGTTTCCATGTGTTTTTGCAGCATTTTGACCTCTCAGGCCACCATAGATAGGGGCTCAAGCGATATCTAATTTCAGTAAGACAATTCACATTGTAGCCCACACAGTGACACTCAAGTTCAGATGCTGTCAAACTGAAAAAGTCTGCCTCGAGGATCTGTTGTCATTGGACACCACCATCTCCCGCCTCCCGTTCTCTCTAATAATCAGGCCATGTTTGTATGCAGTTGCTCCTAACACATACGTAGTTTAATTACACAAATAACCGGTTCCAGAAAATGTGATTCAACATTGATCATCAGTAAGCATTGTCTTGTTTCAAATATCAGCAACTGAAAAGAGGAAACAATTTATGAGCTTATTATCTAAATCTTACTAAACCGAAGCTTGTTCTAAAACTGTGGTGACACCTGCTTATTATCTGTACGAACACATTCTGCAATTAATGATCCTCCCATTAAAAATGACAATATGGATAAAAGGACGTGAATGTAATAGTTACATTACAACAGACAGAGACAGTGAGCTGTGCAATTTGATATAAATAAAGTGTGTTTTAAATCACATTAAAAGAAAAAACTGTTAAAACAAATAGAGATCTACACTGTAAGACTAAAAAAAAATAATCAAAAATCAAATTGGGTTAATGAACAAAATCTATGTTGGCACAGATTTAATGTAGTTAAATTTGTTTAATCAAATTTAAAAATTGAGAAAAAAATAAAGTGTTTTTAATTTAATGCTTTTTGTGGTTCAACAGATTACCTAATCAGCTGTACTAGTGTAAGAAATAAAGGTAACCTCTTAAAACAAAATAGGACAACTAAACAATCTCACATACCAGAGTAAAAAGAATCTTTGTTATGGACAAATGACTAACCCTGTCAAATAATTTGGAAACAGCAAGATACATATGTCTCTTTAAATTCATTCCCAAAAGTGCTTTTGTCAACATTTACAATAAAATCATCACTGTTCAAACAACAGGCAGAGATGTACAGAGCAAAAGCAGAAGTACAGAGAATCCAGAATGGAAATATAAAGTGTGTGAAAAGGGTAAAAGGAAAAGGAGAAAGGGAAGGGATTGTTGATTGAAAGTGCTTTCTTTCTCCTTTCCGCCCTTCTTGCCACGTCCTCATTCGCTCATGGGGGCCTCTTTCTGAACAATCCAACTCTGGGCTTTCATCATTCCTTTGAAATGATCCATGTTCCGCTCTCCAACATATGTCTGCTCTTTTAAAATAACAATGGCTGCCGTTTGGATGGAGGGAATGATCCACCTGCTCCGGCATTCTGTTACAGTCAACTGAAACCAAAAGCACCAAGGACTCACAGTCTTTGAAAAGTAGCTCAGACTTGTGTGGAGTTTTTTTTTTTTTTTTTTTTTGCATATTGGATAGAAAAAAAAATTAGAAAAAAGCTGTGATGATGGATCTCTGTGCTATGAAACACAGCATTTACCTGTAGGCTGAAATTTGACTCCACATTTTTGTTCTCTCTCTTTCCCTCTCTCTTCATGTTTTACAGAAATGCCATGAAAACAAAAAGTAGAAAAATTATGACTGAGGGAGGTGTCGAGATGTTTCACTCTTTGGAATGTGATATTCACGTTTTACCGGCTGCCCATTGGGTCTCTAAAGTGAGTTACGATGTTTTAAAATCAATTCCATACAGTCTCTGTCCTCAAGTCACTGCCATAGATAATGCATGGCAACAGCATGAAACTAAACGACACAAACTCACAGACATGCACACACACACACACGTGCACTCAACAAAGTTTGGTCAGTGCTGGAAAAAGTTGCATGAAGAATGCTAATTAGCTGAACAGGCTTTGAATACGTCTGGTCTTGCGTAGGCCAAAAAGAACCCTGGGACACAGAAACACAGCAGAACTGGCACTGGAAACAAACAGAGCAAAAAATCAGGGAGGGAGGGATGGAGAGAGAAGCGTGGCAGGCAGGGAGGGACGGAGAGAAACAAATATCTGATATCATCTAGAGGCTGCTCTGTATGCATTTACTCAAAAAAGAAACATGAAAAAAACAATCTGAAAAAAAAAAGGTGGGAGGGAGCGGAGAAGAAGGGAGAGGGGGACGGATGGATGGAAGGACAAACGGATGGACAGAGAGGCGGGATTTGGAGAGCAAGAAAGCTAATTATCCAGCTCGTCTGTTGGGTTGCACAGGGAGAGGAAGTGATGCGAGCTACTAAAGGACGTCCACCCCTCCATCCCCTCCCCATCCACAGTTTCCTGCTGTGCTCTGATGTCAGCTCTCTTTAGACAACATGTGTGCTGCCGACACGCGCCAGAAACAAACCCTTTGTTTACACCCCCCCCACCACCTCCCTCAATCCATTCCTCCCTCTATACAGTCCATCTTTGTTCTGCGTACCAGCAGGCTCCCTGGTTGTTGAAGGGAACCACAGGTAAATAAAAAGATCGGAGAAGGGAGGGAGGGAGAGAGTGGTAGAGGGTGGGTGGCGGGTGTAAAGGGGGGGGGATCCAGATGGTGCAACAGATGTGCTAGCAGCAGCAGCTCTGCTGTGCAGACAGACAGGGAGCTCTGAGCTGGGTCTCTCTGCTCTGCTTCCATCACCTTCCCTCTGCTCTGCCCTGCTATTCTCTCTTCTCTTCTTATGGCTTCGTTTTTTTGCTCTTCTCGCTCTGTTCTGCTCTTTTGAGGACACTTCAGCTCAGCCTTGTTTGACTCAGATCATTTGTGTTTTCTGTCCGTCCCCTCCTTCTCAACTGGTCGTGCTGTGTTTGTGGGGCGCAAGGTGGCACAGTGAGAGGGCAAAACTATCCTTCAACTGAAAGATGCAGGTTCAAGACCCTGATCCAGCAAAGATCCACCCTGCTGAAGTGTCCTTGAGGAAGAGACTGAAAACCTCCCAGCTCCAGCTGTGACTCTGTAGCTGACCCTGATCAACTCTGCTGTTTTGTTCATTACAGCTCTGGATATCTTGACTCTGTGTGCTTCATACTGTTTGGTTCTGCTTTGTTCTGCCACAGTTACAGTATAAAACCATACAGAGAATCCACAGTAAATGTTTGCATACTTAAGCCTGCTGACCGGTGATTCTTTACAGTGGATCATGGCACCAGCTGAGTAGTACTGCAGTATTTATATGTTTACAGCGATCAGACTGACAGATTCACACCTCGCCAAAATAACTGCAGTAGTCTGTGGAAACCTCCACCCTGGATAATCATTTAAAAATGGAGGTGTGACAGGTGAAGATAATTTATCTTTTATTTAAATTTTGTTATGGTAAATGTGGCATGCATTATAATTAGGACTCATAATGAGGATATGGAGAGTAATGATTGTGCAGGAGCTGTCACTGGCTTTATTTCCAGACTTTGCTAATTTACACAACCCATATGTGCAGGTGGAGAAGATGTGCTGGGTGAGGTGACTGGAGAAGTGTGTGTGGCAGCCAGAGTGTTATCTGCACTGAGTTATGTGCACCTGACAGCACAGTATTGTTCACTGCAACAATTTCACATACAAAAATAATATAAAAACTCAAATTGTATTTGGTGATATGGTTTGCAAAATTTTATAGGAAATCGAAAACTACCATGACACTCTGTCTCTTCGATGCAATTTGTTATCTTGGATTTATACAAACAGCGATGACAATTTGTTTGTTAGTCTAATTAACGTGGTTAAGGATTAAAAGACTTAATGTAATTACACTAAATATTTGAGAGAAAAAAAACAGCTTAACTTCACTGAATCTTGGCATCATCCTGGCCTTTTAACAGCTGCAGTGTGACCCACAACTGACCACGAGTGTCAACACACTGTCCCTTCCCTCGGCGCTCCAGGGGGTTAGAAAATGTGACACTGAGACAGCCAAGTAAAATTTTTTATATTACTTTTGAAATATTATTAACATTATTCTTGGCTTATATCTTTTACATTTAAAAGGCACTTGTTTGTGTCTCTTCTCTTTCAAAGTCTCTGCAGAAAGAACAACATTATGCAATTTTCTTTCTGGAAAATAAAAAAGAGAAATGATGATAAGACGGCTTACTGCGTTAAATAAATAAAGTTAAGTTGTGGCACAAAATTTGCTTTCACACTGACAATTAATGAGCTGCAAAGAAACATTACAATATGCTTTTAGAACATAAGTATTGAAAAAAACAACTATGAAGAAGATGTGAATGCTGAGTGACAAAAGGCGACCGGTTTCTGATCCAGTTTACATTTAAACTGACAGAGACATGACGGAGCTGCAGCACATTCAAAACACTGTTCAACAACATCCAGCAGGGAGGTTTAACTACACCAGACTTTAAATTAAAAGTTCTCCTGTGATATGCAAATGATGCAAAGGAAAAGTAGGAGGTAAAGTGAGGTCTTTGAAGAACTGTTTTCTAAGACAACAGGACAAAAATCATTTAAACAGGTCAGATATACTGTGCCCTCTCCAGTCAGAGAGGTGGGGAGGAAAAACAGTGCTATGACACAAGCGAACAGTATCTTTGGCCTGGACGACCTCCTGAAGCCAAGCCCAGTGCCACCGCTGTGTGTGAAAACACTGACCTCTCTGCTGGTGTTGAGCCTCTGCTTGCTCCAGCAGCACCGCCAGCTCGCTCTCTCTTTCCCTTGCTGAAATGGTCACAGATGCCATTTTCTCCTTGTGAGCACGTTCTGCACTCTCTCTGTCCTGTCTGGGGAAAAGGACCAGGATGTTAAACGAACAGTTAAACCACAATCCATCTTGTGATAAATACTTAGGCACACTTTAAGTCAACAATGGCATCTTGTGTAAAATGCATTTAAAATGACAATTTGAATTCACATAGTGTTAGTACCTGAAATAACTGACTACACCTCTGATAGTGGTGGAGCAACGGTGTTTTTTTTAATATATATATATTGTAGACTGCAATTTTTGTATTTAAGATTTCACTAAAAATACAGGATGATTTTATCACAGTTATGAACAGTACTTGTATAAACAACTTTATCACTTTAACCGTTAATCTGTGTGTTTAAGACATATAATTTTAAGCAAGACAGCAGTTTCTAATCTTGCGTTTTGGTGTATATATCAGCTTATGTTTAGTAGATTTAATTATTGCTAAATGAAATGTGAAAACTGAGAGGGATTTAAAAATATTACAGATCATACTCACTGGTGTCAAGCTCTACATGAATGTAAGTAGCAAATGTAGGTCAACAGTTTTGTTTGAGGGATTAAAAAAGGTTATCGGTCAAAAACCAGAAAACTGTTTACATCCGTTAAGATCAGCAGCCAACGGATCGGTGCATTCCTAATAAATTCCAGCATAGTTGACAACTGTTTTTGATGTGGAAGAGAAAGAGTGATGGATGAACAAAAAGACGAGAGAGAAAGCAGGAGGAGAGGACACAGCGTACGACAGGAGCACGAAAGAAAGGACAGAAAGGAGAATGACAGAAAAGACCTGGGGGGGGGCAGACGGGTAAAAGCGTCAGGCCACTGTCAGCTTGAAGACCCCTGAGTGATACAGCAGCTGTCCACAAAACACATACACACACACACACACAGAAATACAAGGGTCAATTACAGTCTGGTCCAACACTAAAGCTTTATCTGCTGAATGGATAAAAGTCAAGGATAAAGTTCTGAGACTTCATCTGTTGCAACAAACACTGAAGGAAAGACTTGTTTGCTCTGTGATTCTACTTTCCTTTACCTGTTAGTGCATTTCCTGAAGAACTTCTGTCGATATAAAATTCTGTTACCAGACCACAATTATGCTGAAAACACATATAAGACTACGGCGACATGACTTTTGTTGATCAATCATATTTTCTTTTAGCATAAATGCATAACTGTGTGGCGTTTGAGTACACACCGTTCTTAACACGGCAGCAATGCAGACTAGCATGATAAATTTGGTGGTGATCAAATCCCTTTAATCTCCACTTTCATCTCTTTCAATATCAAAATTGTGCAGGTAAGATGCAAACTAAGGTGCTTATCCCTGTGGGCTTTGAACAGCACTGCATTCTGCTCGAGCCAAACTTTTTTTAACTAAGCTAAGTCCAAATGTACCCAGACAACAGAGGAACAGACAAAGAAGGAAAGAAAAGAAAAAACTACAAAGACAGGAAAAAACGAACAAATAAACAGAACTCTTCCTGAAGTCCAAAGGCGCTAATGAAGAGAGAATTCTCCAGTTTAAGTGAAAACTTTTCTCCCCTACAGCGCTTGGCCTGCATCTCTAAAGTGACCGCGTCTGTCTGTTCCTTCGTGTGTGTGTGTGTTCTCCTGCTGTCCTGCTGTCTGGGGTGTGAAAGCGGGTGGCGGGTGTGCAGGGGACACAAGGAGACTGTGTGTGTCTGTACGTGTATGAGTGTGTGTGTGTGTATGTGTGAGCGAATGAACCCCCGCTGGGCTTGAACAGCAGCCTGAGCCACCAAAGCGCACACCAGGGCTCAGCGGGAGATGGCGGGCAGGCGTTGCCAGCCATTTGGTCCTGCAAGAGGTTCCAGGGGGCCGTGTGTATATGCGTACGTCTATGTGTGTGTGTGTTTGTGTGCGACTGGGGGGGTGGGGGGGTGGGGGGGCTCACACCAGACCTGTTTACCCACCAATTAGCATCAGACAGACCGCCAGAAAGTTCCAGCAGTCAGCAATAGAGTGGTGGTGAGGAAGAGAAGAGCAATGAAAAACAGGCGAAGACAAAAAAGCAAAAACACAGAGAGTTATACATTTGGCATCTGTTTGGTCCTGCTGAACCAACATTTTACAAGTACAAGCTTGTAAAGTTGCACGGAACAGAAAAGAAGAGACTCAAGGCCTTCATTTCTGGGTGAGAACGGGGCAACCTCGATGAAGTTTTCTGATTTCAAGTTTCAGTTCTACAAGCAGGGCCCGAGGGTTCAAATTTCTGTGGCAGAGGCCTGAAAGAGCCAGTGAAGATAAAATTTAAGCAGGGAAGTCGGGCAAAGTTGTGTGGTTATTTTTCCTTGCACCATTTTGTTTCCCCGATCAATTGCAACATGTTTGCTTGCAAAATGCTGTCACAAAATGGCTGCTGATGAGCACTGTCAAATTAAAGCATAAAAAAGAGAAGGCAAAGGCGAGATGTCAGAGGAGAGCCAAGCCCTGGATCAAGTGTTAAGGGCGATGGGTAGAGCAGAGGCTGAATATGTGGGGCTGGAGCTGCAGAATTCTCCCTGGACATTAATCTGCCTTCCAGCTAATTGGTGAATGGGCTCTGGGTTGCTGCCTGTGGCAGGAACTCTAGTTTGGGCCTGGGAGGCAATAGACTGAATGTTCGGTTAGCGGATAGCTGGGCCTGTTTGTATATGCCTGGCCTGATGCACCGAAGGACAGCTTGATAAGTGTGGCAGGAGCTGCATGGGCCAGGGGCCTAAGGTAGGCTGGAATGGCTCTGGGGCTGCGGCCAGGTACAGTGGCTGCTGGGTAAGTGGGAGGTGGCAGAGGCGGTGGCTGGCTGGCTAGCTGGCTGGAGCGGCGAGGAAGAAGAGGGGGCCCAGTCTGCACTGCCTGCCTAAGTGGGCACTATTCAAGCTGTTGCCCATTAGATGTGGGGTGCCAGGGCCTGACCAAGCACGGAGTTTGCAGCACCCCGTGGTGCAGCCGGCATCCCACGCCAGAACCACCAAATGCCGCGGTTTATCAGAGAACAAGCACAAATTGGAGTCAGACGGTGGACTTGGAGGAATTGGAGATATTCGCCAACGCCAGACACCACTGACCGCTGTTTGGGCAAAAGTAAAAGAGACTATACTCTGTCTCAATAAACACAATATCACCAGCCATAAGTATACCAACACACACACACATACAATAAGGAAAAATCTATGTGTAAATGTTTGACAGAAAGTATTTGTATGACTATAACTGAGAAACATCTAGAGGATTAAAGACGCTCTTCTCAAAATTTTCTTTTTTGAAGCATTTAGTTAACAAAAACATGGTGAGGAGATAAAGACACACACTGTATATGAATTAAATATGAGCAACCTAATGGCAAACTAAAAAGAACAATTCCTTAAATTAATGCATATTCATATTTATGCTACGCGATGTTACTGTGCTGCAAAATAACAGGTGTGATAAAATAACAGGTGTGAAATACAGGTAAACAGATTGTAAACTCAGCCTACAGCTCAAACATGCAAACACACAAGTTTGGTTCACACCGAAGACGGCTGACTGTTGCAAGACATTGATGATCCCTGCAAAGATTAGTTGAAAAGGAAGACAAATAACACTATTCCTATCTCACAGCACCATCTGTACTAATATAATAGCTTATAATAAATATATTATAAATTATCAAATTTTACACAAGAACCACTGTACTATTAACACTGTAACATTGAAATTATACAATTACATTTGTGAAGTGCCTTTCATCTTAGACTTCTGGCTGATAGATTGTAAAAAAAAAAATCTCTGGGTTATATTTTTAACTAAATTCAATTTTGAAATGAAACTACATAACTAGATTTGAACAAATTATTTATATTTTCCTTTAAATCAATTATCTAAACTGATTTACCCTTAGCTCAATCAACCCTGCGGTGTGACATGATGTTGACAGGATTTAACTGAAACAAGCTGATACTTTACTACTAAATTACAACTGTCAACTATTTGCTCGTATTTCAACTGCTTAAAACAGTGACACTTGTGATGATTCACTTTTGTGGAGGAATTCCAGTGCATCCACAGCTATTTATGATAGACTGCATCAATCACAATGCATTAATATTCAACAGTTTGATATGCAGAAGTACAAAGATGATTCCTGCTTACGTGTGAGTGTGCTTGTTTACGAGTGTGGCTGGGAGACAGTGAGACAGAGGCCTTTGGTAGGCCTATCTAACAGAGACTGCCAACAAGGGATGAGGGCACTGCAGAGAAAAGAAAGTGACATATTGAACGTTTTCTGCGCTGCGTATCGTTGGTACTGCGCACAATAAACATCTAAACTGTTTTTTCTTTGTAGCAGACCGCACAGTGTCACACAATTTTCTCTCGCGCGCACCTCAATGTGTTTTAGCACATTTTTATTAAACCTCGGGGTGATGTAAGTCAGTCACTCTGCTCCCACATTTTTCCTCCGACACCCCCCTCCCTTCATCTCGCTGCTCAGCTTTATGAAACAAACACATCAAACACAGAGGCAGCCTGATGCAGCCTCGTCTATCTGCGCCCAGCCCATCTTTCTGTCTATCTGTCCATCTATCCGTCCAGAGCGTTCTTATCTCTGCTCTGATCCTTTTTTTTCTGCTGTTTCCATCTCTCACTCCTCCCTCCTCTTTTCCCTCCCACCCTTTTTTTCCTGTAACTAAACTGGCTGTGTCTCTCTCCATCTGCTGGTTCTTCCTTCAGCGGCCCTGCACCTGTTCACACCTCCTCTCCTGTTGGCCACCCCCCCCCTTCTCTCGCTCTTTCTCTTTCTCTCTCTTTCTCTCTTTCTCTCCCTTCCTCTTTCTCTGCTCGGTGCGATGCTGCCAGGCCCATTCCTGGCTCAGTTAGCCTCTCTGTCATTCAATCCATCTGTCGGCAAGTCAACTTTGTTTACAGCGGGCGGCCCAAGCCTCTTTTCTTCTTCAAGGAGCGCTAAAGCCCCCCCACTGCCACCAAGGTCAGTGGTGAGCCAATCATGCCCGATAAACAAAAAAAACTGCAACAGTTAAATTAGCAAAAAATAGAATTTTTGTCCTCCCCTTACAACACATACACCTAAATCAGCATGGACTATAACTCTCTAAAAGTATGCAAATCATAATCCGTATCTTTCTTGCATATGGATAAAAATACATGCACCTCCAGACAGTTACAAATGCAAAACCCTCACAGAAATAAACATTTGTGGCTACAGCACACATTTCCTCAAGAGAAAAGCTCAGCTCTAGATTGAAGTAATTAGCAGTTGATTAGCTGCCTCTGTCATCATCTATCTGCTCACAAAACAGAGCGAGAGAAGTTTAAAATTCTTTAATTGGCACGGATGACTGATGGTCTTAACACAGGAAGAGCAAACTGGCAGCGCAGGCATCTGTGATTTTTTAAAAATAAACACACAACATACGTACAATATGCTCCCATACTGACCCAATCCAGAAACCCAGGACTCAACGTGAGTGTCAAATCTGTGCCCTACAGAAATAGTTGTGGGTAGCATATGTGGCAGTGCTGGGGGTCGAATCAATTTCAGCTGAGAAGATAAATGATTGCCTAAAATTAATTATTTCACTCAAGACACCCGCTTCAAGTTACTTCTCATTCTCATTAGAAAAAGCGCATTATGCATGTTGTGTGAATGTACGGAAAGAAAGAATTAGAAATGAGAAATTAGAAATTAGCATGACGGTAGAATTAGGGAGGGAGACAGAATAACGCAGTCATAGAAACGCAAGGTTACCATGTTTTTGATGTTAAGTAACTCTTATGCAAATAATGCACAAGTATTTTTAAGTGGACAAAGTAAATTAGAGATGACAGGAGAACTTTTTAAATGAGGGGAAAAAGGCATCAACGAGACAGAAAAGTGTGCAAACTATAAGTTTGTACCACATGCAGTGTTTTCTCGTGGTGTGAGCACAATCGTCTTGTGTTGGAATTCACTTCACACATGAGATTTACCTGATGTCGTTCAAACGCCCCTCACCCCTCCCACCCGGTTTTAAGCTTCAGGGCAACTGGCAGCTAAGAACATGTGCCATCTCTCTCTCTCTTAACCCACCCAAGAAATCTTCAGTGAACTCCTCTGTTATCCTCTTACTTTCTCGCTCCTTTTCCTAATTTTTCACACACTCTCTCTTCTCCTCTCCGTCTCTGTGCTCCTGGGCCATTGGATCAGATGCCTAGTGAGAGAGAGGCGGCCATTGAGGTGGAAAACAAAGACAGGCTTTTTTAACTCAGTGGGGGGGACTAGGGCTGGAGAGTGCACCATAGGGGGGCTTGTGCCCATCCGGTGCCCGCCTTCATATACACGCCATGGCCAGTTTCACTGCTTTTCTCCTATGCTCTCCTCTGCAATCCATCCACCTCTCTCTAAATTTAAAACTTCAGCTGTATTCTCTAAACCATATTCTCCCCAAAACGTATCCTCTTCTCTTTCATTGGCATCTCCATCTTGTCTGTTGCTTTTATATCTTTATCCAGTCTCAGTGTCAACTTCCTCATTCTTAATCACCTGTGTCTTTGCCTTTATCTCCTTACTAAAAGAACTGCACTCAACAGCATCACCGTCAGGGTCGTATCAATGAGTCTTTCAACCAGGTTCACACAGCACTTTGTTTGGACTAAGCAGCACATCAACATGCATAAATATAGCTTTGGCATTTTGGGCATTTTCATAGTGTGCATGAATATACAAACAAAAGCTTTAAGTTACATTGCAGCAACCGACCTTTAGAGGGATATTCTTTTAAAATATGTCAAATATTTTAACAGACTGCCTTGCAATTTCTGACCTCTCACTACACAACAAAAAGCAATACCATAAATTCATATCTCATTTCTTATTTTGTTCTCTTATTTCTATGCATAGTATAAGAATGCATGTTTAAGTGAGTTTTTTTTTAAATCTTCTCCGCCTGCAACTATTTATTTTCTTGTAGTTTATGATGCCATGCAACCCCAATGAAACTTGAGGCAATAGAGAAGCTTTCATTAATTTTAAATAAAGTATTATTTTAAATACAGATGAAAATCTCTCACATCCTGTGCCAGTGTATGAGATCACCCTCTTGTTTTCTAACATGATACAACTCCCTCTTTAACTAATTTTTTAATTTATTCCTGTTGCCTCCTTCTGTATCTCTCTTCAGAATATCTCAACTTAGCTGCTACCTTGAACATATCTTATCCTCTTCCCTGCTATCTCCTGCTCCTGTTTTTTGTGATCATCTGCCGATACAATCTGCTGATGGGGGCAGTGCACTCCTACCTACGAGGCAATGCCTGGCACGGCTGTACCCACAAAGGGCAACAGAGAGAAAGGGATGGATTGAAGGCAGGAGAAAAAAATAGAACAAAGAGCAGCTATATGAAGGATAAAAATGAAGAGGATGAAAAAATAAAAGGATAGATCAATCAGGTAAAGGAGAGTAACAGAGGTAAAAGAGGGGAATGAGGGGAAAAGGAAGAGCAGAGGGACGTTCTGTCATGTTGGATGAAAGCTGTGCCTACTGGGCAGTGGGCACAGCATAGAGTCACTGATGGTGCCACCCTTACAGCAGGGGGGTGTGAGGCCACAAAGTTGACCAGATGACTGACTGACACACACACACACACACAAACACACACATTCACAGTTCATTCAGGATGCACAAGCTCCTTATACACTACACTCCTCATACAGTTACAAGCAGTACAGGCCTCTAAAATACTGCTAACAAATGCTTTCAGCACACACCTGTTTTTTTCCTTAAAACTGCTTCGACATTTTCTGTATATTTAATGATATTCCAAAAAACATCAGGTAGCCTATATACACAATTTGAAGTGGTGACTTGCATGAGAGGCAAGAGAACATGAGCATGTAAGGTGATGAAGAGTGGATGGTGGAGGGATGACAGAGGGCTGGTGATCTCCCTTTCGTTCTCTGTCCTCCAGCAGTAGTGTGTGTATGTAGGCCAGTGTCCCAGGGCACATTTGGCTGGGGTGACAACAGTTGTAGCCGACAGATTTGCCTCCATCTTGCCTGAGGTCTCCCAGTCAGCGATCTGTCTATTCTATCCATTCCCAGCCCCGCAGGATGGACAGATTACAGCTCTGACTAATAATCCTGGTACTTATCATGTGTGATTTTCCACTGCTGAATTTAACTTACTTACACCAGAAATATCAGAAAGGTTCAAATGTAGATAAAGAAATTCCAGAGTTTGAAAAAGCACAGGAACAGGGCCTCATGGTATCATTTATCATCTGCAAGAAACAGGGATGGAAGCTGTTCTGCTAAAGGAATTAGTAAAGAAAAAACAACACAAAGAACAAACAGAAAGAGGCCTTACAATGTTGCCCTCAATGGTATTAGTAATTGTTACAATCTTGACATATTATCTTTTAAGAGGTTATGGACTGCCTAGTAAAAAGTACATATGTGGCATATATCGCTGGGATTCTGGGTCAATATCTAGCTTAGATCTCTACCTAGCTCTCAGATAACTTATGCTTGATGCAGTTAGGAATCATTACCAGAGAGTTGGAAACCAAAAAATTGCAGTAAGGACCATTTGTTCTGATCAAGGTTTGCAGTAGAATAAGTCTGTGGCTTTATTTAGTTGTCCTTCATTTCTTGCCAAGCATGCACACAACAGACCTGCAATTATCGTTGTCAAAATGTGTGCATCATAGAAAAGTTTTTCAGGGGCAAAAAGAGGCTTTAAGGTTAGGATAGAGGAAAAGTTCCTGGGTTTAGTGCTGGCTTGAATTAAATTCTATTAAATTGGTTTGCATTTCCAATGGTTACCGCCCAGCTTGATAAAAATACACATTCTGTTTTAATTACAGTCAACTAAATTAACACAGATGAACTCACAATGAAGGACCAGAGAAAGAAAGATGCAGCAGAGAGTGAGACAGTGTGACAGAGAGACGAAAGTAGATAAAGAGTCAGAGAAACTGGAAGAAAGATAAAAGACCGAGTAAGTCTCAACAGATTGAACGAGAGAGACTGCGATACTGCAAGAGAGAGAGGTGAGAAGGCAGGATGGCAGAGAGGGCACTCCGACAGCGAGGAGAGAGGAACGCGGCAAGGTCTCGTCACCGGGCCAACGGGCCCACCACTGTCAACATCATGGCACTCTGTGGTACGCACACACACGCACAAACACACACATACACACACACACGGCTGGCCAACGGCCCTCCCAGCTGCCCTATCCGTAACTGTCTGATTAGTTGTGCTAAGCAGCCCCTCCCCTGCCAACCATGGTGCCATCTGCTACCCAACAACATGGCTGCCGACCAGACAAACACACGCACACACATACACACACACACAAACACACAGCAAGCCTCATACCTGGCACTGCCCCGCTGCTGTCACACAGAGACACACACATCAAACTTCACAGACACAGGTGTAGCCCAAAGGTATCAACACTTAACGTTCACACAAAAGCAGGCACACAGACATCTAATTGCAAGCTCACAAACGAGTCAACACACATTAAGAAACAAGGATACTTCATGTGTTCACGCGCATACAAAAGTCACGCACACAGTTGCTGTAGAGGTTGTATGCGTGCATGTGCGTGGTGACAGTTGGTGACAGTGTGGCACTGTTAATGCCAGGTAGAAAGAAGATGCTGTGCTAAAGTGTGTGCGCGCTAGCTGGCAGCGCTTGAAGGTTCATTATGGCCCCCACCTCTCCTGAGCGACTACAGCCCGCGTGGCGCCCCGGCCCTTTTATTCCGGGCCGTGATTGGACAAGGGCCTCCCGCCGAGTTGGTTTGCAGCAGTTTTGTCGCGCCCAGATTTCACTCCCTGCTCAAAGCGAGCCTCTGGCGGGACGCGGCATCTGCTGCCTCACCTTCCTCATTTACACTTCTCCGCCCTCGCACACATACACACAGTTCTGTTCACCGCCTTTCCAGACCTTGCTATCACGATCTACAACTGAGGGGAGTGAAAAAAAAAGAGAGAGAACTACTGTAGGTAGACATACAGAGAGAGAGAGAGCAGCAGCGTGACATGTTTAATAGAGTTTGGGGAACTTTGTGTATAAGAGTCGCAGCAGTTGGTCTGGAGCTCTTTATCTCTGTGCCTCTCAGCATCCATCTTGTGATTTCAGGGTCACAGAAAGGAGAATGTGGCCTAAAAACGCAGTGATGCTATCTGTCTCCGGTTCTAGATCAATCTTCACACTTTCCTGTCTGTTTCACCCAGTTATAAGTACTAATGGATCCATATCAGTATATATCAATACTGGTCAATCTGCTAATGCTAGGCCCCTTTTGTACTGTACTAGTTGCACCTCTGACACTTGATTTTTACTCTCTTAACTAGCCTAAGTGAAAAAAAGTATTTATTTTACACAAAAGGCGATATGTTAAGGGTAAAGAGAGTGAAACCTGATCAAAAATATTACATTTCACAACTTTAGCACTACCTGAACAGCTCTGATACAACGAAACAGTATCTCATGTGTGTTATCCTTATCCTAACCCACTTATCTGGCTCCAGTAGCTGTAGGATTAGTAAAGGAGCACAGACACCTCAACTTTCTCAAACAGAGATCTCAAAACATTACCAGTACAGGTGACTTTGCTCACAAGATCCTCTGTCAGACATTCACAACTGACCCTCACTGCAAGTTTTGTGGCACTGGGTTTGTCCAACAGCTCCCCCACTTCTAATACAATTCACTGCCAAGAAGATTTTAGCTGAAATTTCTACTCTTTTCTTTCACTGTATGTCAATAACGCATCAGATTACATGAACAGTCATGTGTGGACATTTGCTGGCCAAGCGATCCACAGTCACAAGTTCTAGGAGAGAAAGTGAGTGCAAGCAAACTTCTTCATGAAAGTTCTTAAAGCTCATCGTCCATCTACAGCTCCAAGGAGGCCTCCTCATAAACATGGATGCTTGATTTCATGGGGATTTCTATTGGAAGATTTTGGGTCTTACATTCCACTTCTCCAAAATCACAAAGCAGGCACACAATTCTCAACTAACCACAGATTCACTAATGCATGCAAACCCACATATCTACCCCTGCATGCCTATCTGGCATGTGACAGGGGTTATGCTGGGCAGTTTTTACTGTGGCCTTTGGGATCTGCGATCACAACACAGGGAGAGATAAGGCCGGATGGAAACAAGGAAAGAAGAAAAGAAAGAAAGTGAAGAAAGACAGGAGCAAACAAACAAAACAAACTTAGTAAAGCCCTCTGCTGGGCTGGGGCCGGAACTGGAGTGTGTGTGTGTGTGTGAGGCGATGTGAACAGAGTGGCGGGGATTAGGACAGATCCTGGGCTGTCCAACTCACAGCTGGCTGATGATCCAATCCTGGAGCGCAGCGCAGCGCACCAGCCGCCATGGGACCCCCGGATGCGTGCATGCATCTGTGTGTGTGTGTCTCTGTTTGTGTCTGTGTGTACAGGCATGTGGATTTGACTGATGTGCGAATCAGTGTGCACATTTGAAGGCATGCAGTTGTACAAACAAATGTGTGTGCATGTGTGTGTGTGTTGTGCTTAAGTATGTGTTTATCAGAAAGGAAGGTAGGGCTATCAGAAATCAAACAGAGGCTGTCTGTGCTTCATGTCCCCTGTTAAAAAGCGGGCTGTGATCATTTGGGCCACAAGAGGAGGACAGAATGAAAGAGGGGAGCGAGCAAGTTGCAAAGAGAGAATCAAAGAGCTGCCTTCCAAGGCTGGTCATACAAATGCCTTCCAGCCTCACTATGGTGAATCTCGCACTCTTACTCTCTTACAACACACACAAACCAGCTCACTACGCTACAAAGAGTCATGCCAGGCTCTGTAGTGAACAACAAGAGAGGGCAAACAGAGGCATGACTACGAGTGAACTACATGTAGTTCTGCATAACCCCAGAAGGCGCCCGGATAGACAGAGAGAGAGAGAGAGAGGACAGAGGTAAAGAGAGGAAGAGGAGGGGGTTGAACGCTGGAGGTTTATAGGTTTCGTTTGGAACAACATGAGAAACCATCAACAGAGAACATGATATATGAGGAAAAAGAGGAAAAAAAACAGTAAAAGGAGAAAGTAAAAATGCAGTGACGGGCAAAGGCTGCAACCAAATCTCAGCAGGTGTGTGCTTGACATGTGGCTGTGTGTGTGTATTTGTGTTTGATGCTTCGTATACACTGCTAAAATCATTTCAATTTTCATATTTTGTCAGATGACCCCCTTCATCTGCATGTATCTCTAAGACAACTTAAAACTACAATACTATATTAACAGATATGAATAAATGGATGGAAAAACTTCATGGGTTTCTAACAAAACAAGTTTGGAGGCAACTAGCCTGCTGGACAGCTTTACTGTGAGTGATGAGAATAGAAACCAAACTGAGTCTTCAGTAGACCTTCTGCTCCAGGGTTCCTGTTTCGCTGGTATTAACAATGCTAAGCGACATATGTAACAAGCATAAGTGACAAAGTGATGGCCTGTATTTGTATGTATTTTATGTATCTGAACAGAAGTGCTTTTCAGATGGTCGAACATCGTCTAAATTCTCCTCCGCCCACAGCTTTCATCTGAATTGAAAAGCTGCATTCAACAATTTCTACACAGCAGGCCTTTGAGTCTGGTATTTTGGAACAGCTTAAAACACTTTAGACTTAAAAGTGGTCGGACAAAAGTTCTTACAAACTAGTACAAGACGGGTAATCTGACCATCTAAACCATTCTTTATTTTTTTTAGCTAATACTAAATGCTAACAATCATTTAACACAGTGGTTATTTTGACTTATGTTCTAACTTTGAATTAAATTAGGAAAAGTTGACTAACATAAGTGTTTTTTTCTGTATAATTACTTCCATATCAGGACTTACTTATAAGAGCCATATTTTTTAATTTATATTTTAGTAAGCAACTGTTAAGTAGTTCAACTTTTCTCAAAGATCCTCTCATCTCAGCCAAGTTCTGAACCAGACTGTCGAGTTTAGTTAACCAGAGCTGATGGTATTTTTGTTCTCCACAACATTTAAAAACAGTCTTCAGATACTTGACAATATATTTAAAAGTATTAACATATACTGGTTTTACTAAATGCAACCCAAGTCTTAAAATTAGCTCTTTTTTGAAAAAAGAAAAAAAGCCTCCCTACAGATTTTTATGCAAGTTTTCACAAGTTGTTTGTGCATTTTACATGCTATTTAACTTCATCAACACCTTCATATTTAATTTTTCAATGTAGGAGTTAATAGTTTTTATGACTACTGTTATCGTGTCTTTCTGAAAATTACTTGATGACAACTATGCTTAAAAAAAATCTGCCTTTAAAGGTAACCTTAAATGTAATTATGTGAAAATAAATATGAACATTCTTTTTATGCACTTGTGAAGAAAAAGAAATATCTGTATTAAATCAGTATCAGAAGTGGCTTTCACTGCTAATAACCAAAATTGAATTTGAATGGCTACATGCTCAGCCAAGTCAACAGCTGTCAAACATCTAGTATGCATCTGCGGATAGATAAAACTATAAACTCTCTCATGCACATACTCCCGCACACATGGCAGTAAAATGGTTTAGTCCAGTGGCTTCTCTAGTACGGGTCAAAGTCATCATGTTGCCATATTAATATGCATGTCATTCTCCACAGCTGGCTGCAAAATACACACGCACACACACACACAAACACACATACACACGATCCGTGCCTCAACCCTTAAACACACGACAGCCCACCATGCGGCAAGTGTGTTAGCGCTGGCCATCTGACAGACAAACACACTTAAACACAGATCAAGCCAAGAGCTGCAGCACACACATAGACACACACAACACCAAGCTGACAGACACATAAACACAAATACACACGCATACACACACACTCAAGGATTACACAAACTTGCATCCCACAGCCTCCAGCACCACAGGGCACCACCGCCACATCTGTGCCCATCTCAGACACCTCGGCTGTGGGCAGCGGGGGTGAGAGAGTGCCCTGGGCGGCTGGCATGGGCTGGCATGGCCCTGGCAACGGCTGGTGTGGAAAAGACACAGCAGCCAGCGGATGACAGGGGGACAGAGGAAAGCAAGAGAGAAGGGAGGAATGCAGGAGGACCAGAGACAAAAAAGAACGATGGGAAAGAAAGGACGGTAATAGAGAAATGTTAGAGGTATAAGAAAGGAAACTATTTAAAATGTAGAGGTCGATTTTGAAAGACTAAAGAGTTAGAGCTTAGAGCTGTATGTAAAAAGCATAAATGAATGTATGGACAGGTGGGAAAAAAAGGAAAAAAGACTTCCAGAGAAGGTGATATAAGAACTGAGGGGGAAGAAAAAGGTTAGGAAGATGCAGAATTAGATAATAGACAGAAGATAAGAGATGGAGGTGAGGGGTGGGGGGGGGCCGGTAGCGCCTGTCGTGAGAACGGGTGCAGGGCACTGGCAGGCGGCACTGAGGCCAGGCTGTCCAGTGACCATCAGCCGCACTTTAATGCGTATGTGTGTGTATGTGTGTGTGTTTGTGTGCGCGCCAGGGACAGAAGAAAGGCTCAGGCGCCATTTTGGCTCTGCTGGAGCTGTTGCTGGGCTGGGCACTGGCCTGGTGGCACAGAGTGGGCAGTGTGTGTGTGTGTGTGTGTGTGAGTGAGTGTATGTGTGTGTGAGTGTGTGTGAGTGTGTGTGTTGCATTATGTTGTGGCATGCTTAACAGGATTATGGGTGACCTGGTGAGGTCCAGTTGGTACCGGGACCATGGCACAGCGGCATGCATGTGTGTTTATGTGTGTGTGTTTGTATAATAGGATTAGCTGTTACCTGGTGCGGTACAGTTGGTGTGCTGGTCTGAACTGGACTGGACTGGGCTGAGCTGGGCAGGAGCTGGGCAGAGGGGAGTGCTGTGTTTATGTGTGTGTGTGGCATGTGTGTGTGTGTGTGTGTGTGTGTGTATGTGTGTGTGAGTGTGTGTGTGTGTTTGTGTGTGAGTGTGAGTGTGGTGGCATGTATAATAGGATTAGGTACTACCTGGTGAGGTGCAGTTGGCGCTGGGCGTTTGCCAGCTGTTCTGCTAGGCTCAGGGCTTTGGCCTGCCATTGGCCCCCGTCCTTTTGGACTGCCTCCAGATGCTGCCGACAGCCAACCAGCTCTGAGTTCAGCCTTTCCACTTCCTGTCCCGCAGAGATGGGAGGGGGGAGGGAAGAGGAGGTGATGAAATCTTTGACAACAACCCACCTTATGCTCTTAAACAAACAAAACGATAAAGGATGAGTCTGACCTCATGTACAGGTTGAGAGAGGCAAGGAAATCAACTGATCATTCAAAATTCAAAATAGGTTCGATTCCAAACAGTAAAACAGTGCTTTGAAATATAAAAATCATTCATACTATACACAAGGCGTTCTATTTAACAAGCCCCATGTCATTTAAAAGGTGAAAATGGGACTTCTTTTTCAGTGTTCATGTTTAGTCATTATTTCATTATTTTTTGACACTCATGATAATTAATCCCTCTACAGATGATGCAAGAAAATATTTGGAAGGGTTGGAATAAATACATGAGGGGTTCTGGGTGTTGCTTCCTACGCCCAGGTACAGCTTCCTCATAAAATGAAATGATGTCTGTTAATTAGATTAAAATTTTAAAAAGTCATTGCCTGACATGACAGCTACTGAACTAACATACTAATAATAAAGTTAATACATCTAAATTACTCAATGGGGGTGAATGACAACGTACCTGTGCATCCTTTTCCATCTGTCTGCTGGTCTTGGTGACGAGTTCTCGGAGCTCTCTTTCTGCCTCCTCTCTCTTTATTTGGGCCTGACTGAGCTGATAACGCAGATCCACACACACCTAGCAATGACAAGGGCGGATTAAAAAAAGACAGTCCTCCGGCTAACAAAGACAACTTGCTGTCTTTTGCTTCATAATTTTTGTTTTTCCTTTTATCATCTTATCCTATCCATGACTTGGAAAGTTCTTAATGTGAATCACCAGATTCTGCCATATAATCAGTTATGTTTTGGAGGCTAAAGCTCACTGATCTTTTAAACACCATAAGTAATAATACTAAAGTATTTGGCTAAGAGTTTCCTCCTAAAAACAACCATGTACATGTACAAAATCACAGACTACCATAGATATGTCACAGTTACTATAGTTTTTACAATTAAAATGTCTATACTATAAGCTACTGACTTGGTTATCATTATTTATTACTTAAAATTGTATTTAAAAAACATTAAAAACTCAATCTTGTAAAAATGCAACACCAATTTTTTTTTCTTGCTTGCGCTCCCCCAGTACAGTCAGAGCTCAGTGTCAACCACTGAATAGAAACAAGAGTTAGGACGGATTTGGTGTCTGTAGAAAATTTCGGCAGGATCGAATTAGGTTGAAATGCAACACCTGAATGCAAGTTTCAGAAAATCATTTCAGCCCACAAGACATTTGTGTCACTACTTTGGTACCATATGCATGCATTTATACCCAGAATTATTAAATAAAATCAAGTTAAAAACAAAAAACATCTTAACATGAAGCTTGGTTATTTCTCCTGCCTTAAATCTGCTCATGCACTGATGTTGAATTTTTTCCCCAAAACAACTAAAAATAAATATTGAATTAAATATATAAACCTCTGCTGCCATCCAGTGGCTTTGAATGAGCATTGCATGTAGACAGTGAACGCTGCATCTGAGTATCAGGAGTGTTCTTTAACTCCATTTCTTCAAAGCCAGAACCATTTTTTTAGGTTCATGTCTAGCAGCAAAATACACCCACACCATTTGTTGCACTACTGTAGCATCCTGAAGCTAAAAAAGCCTTATCGTTTCTCCTGAATCTGATGATTCAGACTGCTCACTGCATACTGAAGCAAAATTTGCAGCAATTCTATGCAAAAATTTGCATGTGCTGCTGACTTGTTTTTTTTTTTTGCACAACACAGTATGTACCTTGGTACTGTCTTGCTCAAAAACGGTAAGTTTACGCAGAGCATCCTCCAGCTGATTGTTCAGTGAGTTCCTGTCTCTGTGAGCTCTGTCCAACTGTCCTTCCAACTCAGCAACATGCTGGGAGAGGATGGACACCTTAAACACACAAATTTGTCCATAGAAATTTCATAATTATTAAGAATGTCAGTGTTTATTCTTCACAGTAATCTTGATAGATTATATAAGAACTGCCAGGTTGTCTGTCCCATTGTCCCATAGTGTTTAGTGCATCAAATATTAAATATTTCATTAACTGTGCAATGTAATTCATCACAAAAAAAATTAAAATCTTTACCAAAGTCTTTCCTTCTGATGGTATAACATCATACAAGTATGATAGACAAATTATAACTTGTGCATTCAAGCATAGCTCAGTAGTATACTGGGGCTACATATGAGCACAACAGTTTTCCATAAACAGAAAGAGAGACAAAGTTAGATTTACTGTATGTGCCAGCTCATCCTTCTGTTTGCGGGCTTCGGTCCGGCCCTCCTCTCGTGCCTCAGCCAGTCTCTCATGCAAGGCCTGTGCTTCTCGTTCCAGCTGTTCCCTGTGCCGAGCCAGCTCCCTGGACAACTGCTCACACTGTACCTCCACCTGCATGCAAACAAATAGACGCAGAGGGTTTGCCAGAGGTAACAGGCCACAGTCAGTAAACTCGCTTTTTGAAGCAACACAGCTGGAACAGTGTATCTATATGTTTCTCTGACCCTAGCTTTGTACAGATTTGCTTCTTCTGCCATCTCCACAGCCTGTTTGACTTGAAGACAGGCTGCCCACTCCCTCTGCTGGGCTTCCTGCTGACTAGCCCGCACAGCTCGCAGACCCACCAATAACTCATCACGCTCCCTAAAAGATCAGCAAAGATCCAGCATTTAAAACAGTTATTTTTGCATCTCTTTGTGTATGTTGTTTAATTCTTTTTTATATACAATAGCTGATACAAAACATAAGCAATCAGAACATCTGACAGAAGAGAGCTGATACACTGGCTAACTTATGAATGATCCACAGAATGTATTTGTTCGTGCATTGGTACTGACTTTGTTAGCCTGTCAATAGCCTGGACATGCAGATTTGTGTGAGTCCCAGCCAACACAGCCTCATGCTGTGCACACTGCAGACACAAGCCCGACACGCGAGGAGCTCCATCAGCCCTCAGTGCATCAGCAGTCTGTTTCTCCTTGCGTCTCAGAAGAACTTTCACCTCCTCACACTCCCTCTGACTGACCGACAGATCCTTCCTGAAAATGGAAGCAAAGGACGAGATATGGTGAAACTGGCAGTAAAAGAGCAGGGAACAGTTTGAGTTTTGCTCTGTGCACAGACCTGAGGGAGATGACCTGAGCCTCCAAGCTTTCAGTCTGGGCCTGGTAGATCACTTTCAACTGTTCCTGATGAAGACAAACATTTTCAGAACAGACTGTAAAACACAATGAATCAATTGAGGTAATTAAATACAATGACATTATAATTTTACCACAATTGTGTATAACACCTGTATGTTTGAACACTAAAAATATGAGTATTCCCTTTTGGTTTAATGTTTGTTTTTTATCTTTTAGAAAGTTTCATTGGGGTCAAATTGAAAATGAGAGAATAAGTTAGAAATACAAATTGGAAGCATTTATATTCTTTCAAAGTAACAAATTCATAACACTAATTGATATGATATCTCTGATATTGCACAATTAATGAATGCTGACAACCATGTGAGCTACAGATGGTGAACAGTAACTGGAGGTAGAGAGTAAATACATAAAACATCCCTACCAGTTCGTTTTTCCATGATGTGTGTTCCTTCTGCAGTGCACTGTGGCCTGTATTGGAGCCTATGTTGCTATCAGCTCCCATACTCTCATTTGCCTAAAGAACAGATCAGAACAAATTATGAGACATTTGCTTGAAAATATCAGTGTCAACACTCAGTGCACTCAAATTGAAACACTTAATCTGTATAAATGTAGCTGACTTTTCCTGTCACCCTTTTGCAGAAATAAACAAGTTAACAATTGACTTTTACTGAAGATAGCTATGACATCTACAGCTATACTAAATTTGTGCAGAGAATGTCAATGACAGAGGAAACCTCTGTGTCTGTGACTTGAGGAAAAAAATCACAAAACCTCTACTTTATTTGGCATTTAATAGTGTATGTGTATTTGTATATATGATACAATAAAAACAATAATAAAAAATATAAATATTAAAAAAATATAAAAACACACAGACACACACAAATACTACCATGGAGTTTCGTAATGTATAGTCTTTCAGAGATTCATCCACAGCTTTTGATTTAAGCTCTGAGCGCAATTTCTCATTCTCCACCACCACAACTCTGATCCGCTGTTTCATCCCCTGCAGCTCTTCCTGAAGTCAAACACAGAGAAAAGAACAGAAATAACCTTAAAAGTAAGATGAATTAATATTAACACACACACATTCATCTAGGCAAATACCTTGCAGAATTTGACCTCAGCTTCCAGGTGTTGGATGTACTCTGACTGATTGTGAATCATTGGGACTAAGTCCTGAACACTGGACCTGTCCTCCTGCTGTCCTCTCTGACAGAGAAAAGAAGAGTGACATTCAAAAATGAAGAAAAATAGTGCAATGGCACTTAAAATATATCATGTAGAAACTAAAAGGATTTAGCCCATGTATGTGTGAAGAATGTGTTCTAGGCTCAAAGGTAATTCTGTATAAGGCTTTCCTTAAGTCTAGTGTATTTAAACATGCGCAAAGCTGTGTTTTGTACCTTGGATGGTGAGTGTTTCTTTGAAGGAGAGAGAGCTGAGGGGATTTCTTTGCACTGCTTGAGAAGAAGGCTCTTCAGCTGATTAACTAAAATGCCAAAACACATCACAACAACATGAATGCATCTACACAAGGAGCCTCCTATTACAAGTTTGTATATTGTCTTTCAGCGAGACCATGAAGAGGGAAATCTTTCAGGTAGGGCATACTATAATATCTTTCAGACAGTCTTCTCATAACTAATCATTGCATCACCTGCTTCGCTCTGTGTCTTTTGGCTCCATGCAGCCTTGTCCTCTTCAGTCATGGCAGTGAACAGGCTGCCATTGCTGCCTCTGAGCTCCTCCACATCTTCTCCATCAGGGCTCGACGGCTTCAGAGAACTGCTCAGCTGCTGTATGCTCTGGTTAGCCCGCTCTGAATCCATTAAACACAATGACATCAGTCTCGTGTAGTACACAATGTCTGTGTCCCATGACAGTTTTGTTGTTTTCTACTAAACTTGCAGAACTCATTTTAAAACTTGTAACACGAGGACCAAGGAGGTTGGCAGGGGTCTTCAACAGTATCTTGATGTAAAAATCGAATATTATTTTAGATAAATAGACAGTTATCCACTTTCTTTCAGGAGTAACCCAGTTAAGGATACAAATGGGTTCTTCTCTAGATATTTTGAATGTCATAGTAGAAAAAACACAGGTGTAAATAATTAGCATGAACTAAAAATTACTGCATTATATTTAGCTAACACACTCTCATGGCTCTTCATTGGAATACAGCTACCCCTACTGTTAGTCTGATGTTTAAAAAAAGTCTTTTTAATATCAGACTTACAGTTTAGGACGATAACAGCTAATTGGCTGTGTTAGCACATCTATTAACGATACAACCAATTACTATGAAATCGTACAATCCTGTCCTGGCAGTTATGTTGGGAGCGTTTTAATAGTTTTCTTTATAAATAATGACAACGTAATGTTAGCTAGCTATGTGTAAAGGGGGCGTGACACATTAGCTAATGACGGTTTTCTGAGGATTTCATTTAGTTTACGTTCATTTTTATCAGGATGCTTGTTCGTCAGTTTGCTCGAGGAGCAACAGGTGGCAGTGACAGGTCTTTTATTAACCCTCTTTCTGGTGCCGTAGTTTCAATGGCATAGGTTAACTCCTACTGCTATTTTGTACACAACACCTTAAAAGACAGCCAGCTATCACAGTCGCTTCATATCAACAAACCATTTAACGACTCTCTTTAACTTCAGCTGTTAGCTAAATTAGCACGGTAAAACGTTAACGTACGTCTCAGCTCCTTCTGATAAGCTGCCAGTTGCTCCGCTTCCTCCTCGTCTGAGTCTAACGGCTTCATTATTTAATTGACCGCCGTTAAATTAAAGAAATTCATTCGGTTGACATGCTAAGCTAAGCGCAGTAATTCATCAACAACCGTAATATCGCGCACAACGCAACGGTCATCGAGTCACAGCGGTGGTGCGTTTGTTTCAATACACCTGCGTGCCCCGAGATCGGTCAACTTGTTCACTACGATGTGTTCTACGTGACCAACCGGCGTACCCGGAGACATAAAACGAGGCTACCGTCGGCTAACGGCTACCACTTCCTGAAACTCAGATAGTTGCCGGGAGTTGTAGGCTTTATTATTGCTTGTAGTCAAAATAGGCAGCTTCACGTGTGCGACCGTGTGGCGAATACGGTGTACTGCAACGTAATACACAAAATTGTAGGACAATACAAGTGATTATGAAGTAAAAAAATATAAAAATCTTAACTCGGAATGCATTGTTTACATTGCTTTAAATTTTTGAGTCTTCTTGATTTGACGAGATAAAACTTTAATGATCCTCACGGGAACATTTTTGTTGCAGATAAAAACGTGATTAAGATAACAATGAGTAACCACAGAGCAATGCAACATAACTGGTACCTAAAACAAAAGAAAAAGCTTTAGGAGTAAAATGAAGTTAAGAGTCCTGTGGCTTCATGGTGAAAATCACCTGGTGTCCTTCTTGTTTGGCTCTAACCTGCTGTGCTTTGCTTGGTGTCACTTTCACTTCTCTTATCATCTTATTTTGGTTGTCCAGTGAGTCACCGTTGAATACTCCCACATGCAAACACAGACATGCACACAACAGATTGGATTGCTGATAGGCTACAAGGTGAACGTCTAGGTGACTGCTTGAGGGAATTACTCAGAATTACTTTCATATCATAAATAGGCCATTTGTTGTGAAATTGCGGAAATTTCACATGAAGAAGTGGTTATCATCGTGTTTTATCCCATTTATTTTACATTTGAATGCAGCGAATAAATCATGAGTGGTTTATGACGGTAATGTAATGCAGCTGACATGATAGACTTTTAACTGTTATGTGTAACATTTTAGCACCATTTGAAATGGAATTTTTATATAAAGGAAAAATCAGATCTGTGTACTGTACAAACAGGGTTAATATCTAGTTTAAACCATGTTGTGGAAGTACAAGAGAGTAATAAATGTTGACTGAAAGACACAAAACTGTTCATTTTCCCTACCAAGAGTCATATGGCACACCTGAGTAAAATCAA
>JAPZDV010000003.1:18245351-18261489 GCA_029814665.1 Acanthurus lineatus
TTAACTTTCCATAAAAAATAAGCAAACTTCATCTGTTTCTAAAGATCATGAGATGTGGGTCAAAACCCCACAAAAAATCTAGTAAGTGGAGCCTGAGTGAAGAATTTCTTCGTCAAACTATTTCTCCTTGGTCAAAAATTTTAAAAATTTAATATTTTTTAATAAAACACAATAATGATTATTTAATCTATGTAATTAAATACAATTAAATATAACTACAGCTGAGTCTTTGCATGTTGTCATTCGTTCATTAACCATTTATACCCTTCAAAGCTTTATACTGTCAAAAGTGTATAACACTTGTAAACTGTTGTTGTTAGTAAATGTTTGAATATTTTTTATGAATGATAAATACGAGGGGTGTCACTTTTAATGAGGTGGTGTGTGGATAGGTACTTTTGGGTAAAGTTGTCCAAAAGTACCTTAGAATACTCATCTGAAAATGTAGTTTCAGAGTTACATATTTGTACTTAAACACAGAAGCTAATAGTGTCATATTCATATGTATTTCATCTCTGGACCCTCTGTAATCTACACATGGAGGAAGCCACGTCAAGTTCCAGGCAAAAATGACACACACTCAGGGGAGTTTTGAATGACATAATTTTAAAACATTTTTTGTGTGTGTGTGTGCGTGTGTGTGTGTGTGTGTGTGTGTGTGTGTGTGTGTGTGTGTATGATACCATTCAGTGGAAGGGTGAGTCTTAGATCTATGTTTGCTACTGCTTTCATAAGGGTCGGACAAAGGTAACCATGGATACACCCTCTTCCTATTGCACAATAACAGATAACTTCCTGTCGAATGAGCCTCAACTCTGTACTTTTGATTTTTGCAACATTTTCAACAGAGGAGACTGTGAGTCAGACTTTGGTGGGTTCATTCATGAATAGACACCCGATGTAGTTTGACATTTTCATTCACAGTTTATTGTGACAGCTTTAACACAAAGTTTTTTGGGGGGGATTTTAATATCAGCCGGCCCAATTGTTGTGTAAGTCTGAGCATCTTTTTGCCTTGAAAACCTTTATGAAAACATTGATTCCTTCAGTCTAAAGACATCCAAAGACCCCAGAAACTCCACACTCACTGCATATCAGAGAGTTTTGATCATTTAATGAACTGTGATTTTGTTTGACCTGTATTCGCTTTACTAGTTTTGGCGATTTAGGGGAGTGAAAACGCGATGTAAATATAGCAGTGGAATATTCTTAGCTTGCAAAGCTGATACAAAAAACATGTATTTTAGCACATTTACACATAAAAACTCTCATTAGTTCTCTACCTTTAACAAAAGCGATAAGAATAATGAGAACTAAAGCAGTATATGATGGACATAAAATTTAAAAAAAGGCATTTAAATCACCAAATTTGTTCAGCAGAGTAAAATTCACTGTTGATTTGTAACTTTGAGTGGGCCCTACATGTACATGTAACATGTAACATTATTATCACATAATGCAGGTTCACAATATTCTGTATAAGTAAAATGGTGTTGATTTATATATAATAACATACAATATATATTATTATATGTAAATTATTATATATATATATACTAAAATTTTTAGATTTTAAGCTAAATCTTATTGTGATAGACAGAAATGCTGAGGTGATTTCTGGCACATATTGCATATAGAAAGTAAAAAGTCTGAAGTAGTAAAAAATCCAGCAACACTGAAAGCAACTTCATGAAGAGAATTTAATGTCATAAGAGCAATAAAGTTGTTCTTCATACTATAAATGATGCTGGAGTTGGACTTTTCAGACAAAATGAGTGTTTCCAGACAAGCTTTAATTAAGAATATGGAAGAAATCCATTAGAGCTTCCTTAGATCTAATTTAATACTGTTAGCATCAGTTTGAATATTTTATATATGATCTTGTACACATTTCCCATATTTGAATATTTATAGATATCAGAAAAGCATTCTTGATGTCTTTATGTTTGTTTCAACCTTCATTCTTGCAGGCTTTCTTGCACAAAGCTGTGTTCTTGTCATTTGAATGTATTTCTTATGACTGCATGTTGCCGTGTACTCTGTCAGCATCTTTTAAGCACGGATAAAACAGGCATTTTTTTCTGTGCACCTCCATTTCATTTCACTTCTTATCTTGTAACTAGCGTGTTTGCCTTTCATAATTATTTTTTATAGGCTCTGCATTGGAAGGTTTACTGCACCACATCAGTGAGTTATCACATGTCAAGTAAAACAGCGCTCGTCTGCAAAGGAGCAGTTACACAAGGGAGTGTTTGCATACAGGGGTATTTCCAGGAAACCACATTAGCCTACCGATCTGACTGTGATGTAGGCTGTAGGATGATGATGAGAAAGCCCACGCACAACCCTGCAGCCCCACACTTGTTAAATGTCACCTCTACTCTGCCATATATATACTTTTTTGCCAATTCCCCACCTGTCACTGCCATATCTCCCCTCACTCCAAACTCCCCCCTCCCACTGCATGATCCACCCCTCCTAAGTGAGTTGTGCTTTTACTTTGAGGGTGGGGGTTCCCATTTATTTTTAAAAGTATGATGCCCTACCATTCCCCCCCTGGAAAAAAACTGAATTTACAGCAACAAAAAAGCACCTAAGAAGCACAGCCTCATCATTTGAACTTTTTTTTTTTTTTGTATGGAAATGTGTAACAATGAAAGAAAAAAATAAGAACAACGGAGGCTGAGAGATGAAAGAGAAAATGAGTTAACCCAGTTAAGCATGGGAAAATGGTGCACTCTGCCACATCTAAACCCGGCCTCAGTGATCAGTTATCTGATGACTTCTGCAGCACCCACTCCACTTCCTACACTGGAGATGGATTTTGGTGTCGATAGTGAACAACTTGCTTTTCAGCAGAAACAGAATTAGGCGACACACAGCGCAGCAGAGAGAGAGAGAGAGAGAGATGCTGTAATAAGAGTGCAATGTTGAAATCTCAAAGAGAGCACACAGGCATACTGTTTGTGCAAGTATGTGTACAAGTGTGTGTAAGGTAGTGCAAATGTTGTGTTGCATATGCATGTTCTGTGATTGTGCACACACACACATTTTTCTCCCCCTTCCAACCAACCATACGCACACACAATAACCAGACAATAACCACAATACACAGATTTCAGATTTCTTAATAAAAATAATTCATTTAAGGACGACATATAAATAATTATTGAATTACACAATACAGATATCTTGATATGAATAAATACTTAACAAATAAAACCAGGCTTTTTTTTCATACAATACCCTATTGTCGAAAGGTCACACAGAGAAACTTCCACACAGTTTGCATGTTTTGTTACACCTTCTGCTCTGAAGCGGATGCTCTTTCTACTGGTGGAATGTTCCTAAGCGAGTCGGAGTACCATTCCTAAATGCCTCAGCAGCTTAGACAAGTCATGTGCAACTTATGTGATCTCCTCCCAGTCAAACTCAGCCGACGCCCCAAAACACTGTCAAGGGGCCCCGGTGAGCTGACCACTAATTGGCCTTTAATTGATTAAGGTTTGTCTAGAGGTGATTAAAGCACACAGAGATCTACGTACAGGCCGTCAACACGTGGGCTGGCCCGACAGCTTTAGATACAGTTGAATGAAAAGGCAGACCGTGAGCCTGTTTGTCTATTCTTTCCTAACTAGAGCCACAGATGGACATCTGCCTACAGCAGCGGAGTTTTTCATAAGTATAAGGGGAAAAACTGTTCCAGTTGATCTCACATTTCAGCTTGTTTGATAAATGTTTTAGGCTTGTGGTTATCTGTGCACATTAATATATTTCTTTGTATTTGGATAAAGCAGATAGTTATGAACAGATAGCGCCCATTTGGGGATTTTCAACATGAGAGAGATTAATAAACTCTAATCTGTGGTTACACAAAATGTCTATCTGTGGCGATCTAGCTAGTTTAGAATCATCCAGGCTGGCCATTTTTAAGGAGGTAACAACAACTGTTTGGCGATTGATGGCACGTGTAATTTTTTTTTTTTTTTTTTTGGCAGAAACGAAACCAAATCTATCAAAATACATTAAAAAAATCCCCAAAACAAATTAAAAAAGAACAGGAATGTCAGTTTTGCGTATTCCAGACGCACACATGCGTGTGCTCTGTATGTGTTTGTGTGTGTGTTCGTGTGTTGGAGATGAGGCATCAGGTTGGAAGGTCCTACAATATGGACCAAGATCCATATTCACAAAAGCATTTTATAGGTGGGAGCACTGATCCAGGATCACTGATCAGGCTCCTCTGGTCCATAAAATTTCAATCACTACTTAAAGGCAAAACTTATCGAGGATCAGCCCCAATACTGTGCTGTTGTAGCAGCAGCACAAAACACATTCAGATAAACAAGATTAGCCAAAGCAGGCAATGGGATTGCTCTCTGAAGTTTTTGAAATTGTCGCCTTGGCACATCCAGTGGGGTGGAGCAGAGAGGAATGCATTTCTCTACAGGTTTGTTTACCTACACATCACCTCAGGCTCAGGCTGGGGTGGGGCGCATACAATCTCACAGAGCTGTGTGTGCATGTGCATGTGTGTGCGTATGTGTGTTATGTCGCGGTGACATGGATCATCATCCGGACTTCACTCGTCATCATGTTTCTCAGTTCTCTCAATAGTTTGCAATCCACTTCTGACAGAACTGGAGCTACTACATTTGTGTGTGCGCGTGTAGGTATGTGTCAATGCATTTCTAGGTGCTTGAGTGGTCAGTAAACAGGAAAAACAACGTCCAAGGCAACAGATCTGTTTTGGAGGAGAAGAGGGGAAATAAGAGGAAGGACAGGAGGAATAGAAAGAGAATGAGTCCCGTCTCTACTGTCTTCTCTGCCTTCTGTCCGCTGACTCCGCCAGCAGGTTGGCTACGATGGAGAGGCTTGTATTTCTGTACATGTAGCACCAAAACTAGCAGGGGCCTGCCCTGTCTGTCTCGCACTGTTCAGACACAAGGTCTGTTCCTACCTTCCATAACTAGTAAATTTATATGCTTAACTTTATATGACAGATTACTAGCAATGCCTCAAACTATAAATTAACACTGCTACAGACTGACAAATGGAAGAAAACTTTAAAATTAAACAGCTGATTGCAAGAGCCTTCCTTAGCAAATATTTGTCTATTTTGGGAGTTCCACAAAAAGTTTTTTGGAGAACTAAGCTAAACAATAATGTATAGTCTGTAATTTCATTTTAAGCTCTTCACTTGCTTTGCCTCGGCCAAGTTTGGTTCGCTTCTGCTTTTAACTTCCACAGATTTGTTGCTGGGCTTCCCCAACTACTGCATTCCTCGTTCTACAGAGCAAATGCTAGACAGACAGGCAGACAGATACACAGATGGATTGAGACAGATAGACAGACAGATGGGGGTGGGGGGGGGTATAAATCCTTGGCTGTGGTCTAGAAAGCAATGTCAGATGCTTCTTGTTATGTCAACATACAATCATTTTGTCCGGCACGATTCACTACGTACCTCTAAATACATATTGTACACAGGAGTTAATTCAGTTGCTCTGACATGTAGCCAAACCTCTCACCGTGTCAGTGCACAGGGCACATCAGATGATAATAATTGCACAAAGAGGTATTCTGGAGGCCATGTCTACTGAGAATACACACACACACACAAACACACACACTCACTCACATGAACTCACACAAACAAACACACACTCACCCCCCCTCACATACACACTCTCTCCCTTCACATTCTACATGGGGGGCTTGATTTTCAGGCCATAAGGTTACTAGTTAGTCACTAGCTAGTTAGTTAGTTGGTTAGTTAGTATCAGAGGTGCATTGACTGGCATGGGGTGCCCACAGCAGGGCAGCGGCTCTAGCGTGCTAGCGATGTGTCATCATCGTCATCGTTGCATGCGTCGGGTGTGTATGTGGTCAGCCGCGGTAAATCTGTTTGAAGTGGTCACACTCATTGCAGTAGCCCTGTTTCTCTTGGTTGGCGTAGTGGTCGCAGCCTTGCGTCCGGCACCGCTGCTTGGACTTTTCTTTGGGCGCCTGCGCCCGTCTGCCCGCCTCTCTGCCTTGGCCGCGAGTGTGACACTCTGGACAGAGGTCTGTGCAACCCGGGGACACATTACTGCAGCCACTCCGCCGGCACTGAGTCTGGGTCTGGGTCTGGGATTGCTGCGAAGACCTGGGTTTGACTGCTCGGTCACGCTGTTTGTACAGATGAGGAGAATGGGGGCAAAGGAAAAAGGTGAATTAGCAACTGAAAGGCAAAAGTGGGCTAGCAGAATAATGCAATTGAAGAGAACAAGCAGTGGAAGTTTGAAAAGAATAGTAATAGAATAAAGTTAAGGATAAAAGACAGACACCCACCATGACCAGAGGAGGGGAGTGTGGTGTGCGATGTGCCACCTGGTTGAGCCGTGCGCTTTGCTCTTTGACGTAGCACTTGTCGCAGTAGCCCTCCAGCATCGCCTTGCCTACTGCACCACACCCAGGCCCACGACACCGCGAGGCGTTCTGGAAGCCTGCCTCCAAACCATGCCGGCTCTGGACCGGCGCGGGGGGAGGGGTCAAGTCTGGAACAGACAGTGACCAACATGAACACTGTCCCATGTGATTTGTTGTGTAAAAAAACATATTGCTATGAAGGTAAACATGACGAAGGCTATTGTTTAAATACATTTTAAGGCCTTGATAAGACATTATTTTTGAATCAAATCCCCGTAACATGATAGAAATGGTCCGTTTAACTTCGGGACTTACGGTGGTTGGTCTGATAGTCTACGTAGCAAATAGTGCAGAAACCCAACTTCTCTGGCGTCCCAAAGAACTGGCAGCCAGATCTTTTACAAGGGCGGGCCAGAGGGGCTTGCCAGGCCGAAGTGTGCCCTGGGGTTAGGGTGAGGCACGGCCGCTCAGTGTCCCTTGCCTGGCTCCAAGCTGAAGACGATGCCTCAGTCCTGGGGTTGTTCTGCTGTGGCTCCCCCCTCTCTGGAGCCTGCTGTCTCTGCATGCAGGGAGGACACAGGCCATTGAATATCCTGAACGCCTCCTGTCTGCACATGCTACAGCGCTCAGTCTCTGTCTCACAGCCCCCCCACTGGGTCCAGCCGGAGCCCTGGCCCGGGTGGGGGACTACAGGCCCCCCATTGGGACCTGGGAGTCCTGTTGCAGCTGTTCCAGCTCCAGGGGGTCCGTGGTTCTGCCTGGAGTTGAAGCAGCGCTCACAAAGTCCATCGTGCTCCACGCTAAGGGTGAAGAGGCAGCCAGGTGTCTTGCACTTCATGGCATGAGTTTCACTGTACAGGCTGAGGCTGGGAGCGGTGGGTGGGGCTGAGCGGGGGCTGGATAACACCACCCCTCTCCCAGAGGAGGAGGATGGAGGGCTGCTGCTTCTGGCTCCTCTGGAGTTCACCTCAGTCTCTGATCCCCCTATCACTCCGACCCCACCTTGCGCCCCGCCTCCCTTGGTCTGCACCACCCCGTCTATCCTCGCTCCTCCACCTGTAGTGGCCTGTCGCTTCTCAAAGCATTCATGGCAATGAGGCTGCGTGTCTACGGAGACATAAAAGGTGCATCGTGGTGTGGCACAGCGGATCTCGATGAGGGAGAGCTGGGAGACGGAGAAAGGTGGAGGGCGCTGTGGCTGCGCCGCCCATGCCTGCTCCTTGTCCTCCTGCCAGCGCTGGTACTCGTGGTTGACAAGTTGTAGGTAGTCCTCCATCAAGTTCATGTCTTCAGGGAGGTTGCCCTCATCCAGCCTAAAGACGGAGAAACAAAACATTTTATTTTATTAACTGCACTTTTTGTGATTTTACACTCTCTCAGTTAAATTTAACAAATTGTTTTTTGAAATTTGGGATATCAACTAAGCAATAAACTTTTTTTCTTTTGCATTTTGTCAATTTATGGGACGGAGGTAATAATGTGGAGGTACCGTGCAGCGTTGATGATCCGTGTAGCATCGTAGCCCAAGCCTATGACAGGGATCTCTATCAGTAGCAGGTAGTCTTTTAGAAGCCTTTCTTTCTGCTGATGTTCTTTCTCCATCAAGAAATGAACCTTCAGCTCCTCAAAGCCGCCCCTTCCTGGGTTGATCAGTGGTACTGCTCGGATCTCTGGGAAATTCACACCACGACAGTACAGCGAAATGAGCAACTTCAAGTTGGGCCTGAGTCTCTGTTGCTCAGCTGCAGAACACCTGAGTCTTGGTGTTTCTTACCTGGACCACTGTCTTTGATAGTGATGAGAGGTGCAAAGTGCTGGGAGTCGTAGCCGAGCACTATTGGATATTTGTAGCACTCTGTGGGAGGCCATTGTAGTGGCAGATAAATCCCACCCACATTTAGAGGAGAGATGGAGGAACCAGACTTCATACTTCTGACCACCTGATCTGTGGAGAGAACAACATTTTAAAAAATGTTTAAAAAGACTTACTGTAAGCATGTCCCTGACTGAAATCAAGACATAAACAACATCATTCTTGTAATCTCAAAACACATTTCTGCATTTTTACCTTCTATACATTTTAAAAAGCATAATATCAACTCTAGATCCTCTGATAAAAGTAGATGGGAGGTGAAATCAAACACTATGAAAACTTCAAAACAACTGAAAGCGAAATGTTGGGGCATGCAGCTGATGAGATACCCTCATCTACTCTAACACTGAAAGACAAGTCGAAACAAGACCAGTGTGTCTTTGATGGCTAACAAAAAGCCATAAACACACTCCGAAATGATAAAAAAAAAGGAAGTACCTGCGATGACGATGATGGGTCTGCGGAGAATGTTGGACAGGATGAAGATGTGAATGTCCTCCAGGGAGTCAAACTGGAGGCCGTTGCTACTGGAGACCGGCGATGCCATCTTCACAATCTTCTCCCACTCCTCCTCCCAGTTCTGGTACAGCACACACACACACATTCAGAGTTAGGAAACAGAGTTAGGATATTAACTTGTGTAACACTTCTGTGTCAGATTAAATTTGCATGTCATATTTTTGTAGGTGGGAAATTACAGAGAGGGATGTATGTTTACACCAGAGACAGTTTGGAAACAGATCACTTCCTGTATTTGAGTTACATGGTATTGGGCCATGTTTGGTGTTTAAGCAACACACTCTTAGGAGATGTGAAGTGAGCATATTAAGCTTACAGATACAAAAAAGAGGCAAAATAATGCACAAGCAGTAAATTTGTACTTTTTCTAATTGTTTTGAAATGAAAAACAACAGTACATAGGTAATGTATTACTATTAAAAATGCCCCTGATGTCTCAACCTAATGTTTATGTTCACACAAATATGTACAATAGTATTTATAGAGTTACATTTAAAGGTTGCATACAAGGATGCAAAACCCATAACCACATATTGAAATTTTACTGTCACTAGCACATAGGTTGTATTTTTTAAGTCCAGGCTTCTGCCATCTTGTATTAATCTTTATGCAAAGTAATGGAGAGGGTCTTTGATGTAAACCTAATCTAAACTTCGTACCATGGTCGTGTATCTGAGTCCGGTCTGGGTGAACTCTTGGGACTGGAGCAGCTCTGCCTGGAAACGAGCTCTGAAGACGCCAGTGTCCGTCTCTTTCAAAACACCATGGAGGGCTTTCCGAAGCACCAGGTCTGTGTCCTGAACGCCCAGCATGTACTGAGAGGCAGCATGGAGCAAACAGTTCCCATCTCCTGCAGACACACAAGAGAACAGGCAAACACTATGTTATTAGTACTGCCGGTGGCTGGTTTTGTCTACAGGACAGAAACTTGTGCAGGGACACGCACACGCGCACATGCAAATGCAGTGCGTACACAGCACACACAACATACAAGTGCAGTGTGCTCACACACAAAAGCGTAACAAAAGTCTGGGGATTTCCAGGCCATCAGGCCGTCGCACTATCTGGTGTCTAGACTATTATATGACCCTCACATGTCTAAAAGTATGCACACACTGCAGACAAAGCTTGTCTTTTACACAGCTGGCTAAGAAAATTTGCCCTTAATTTACCTAACAAGCATTTCTGAAAAATTAAGTGACACTCCTTTACGTCAGAAAACGTGCTGCCTCGTTTCATGACAAAGAAAACTACTTCCTCTATGCTCACAAACTGTCCAGAGAGATAAAGACTTTTCTTTTGTTTTCTTTCTCATCTGAACATAAATAAATTGCTTAAATGTGTGCATACATGTTAGCATGAGCAACTACAAACATTGGAATTTTATTTAGTCTCCTATGGCAGCCCTGGGTCTTTTGCTCATTGTGAAACAGAGGGGCCCATGTTTGTCAATGTGCGCAGCAATGAAAAACCCTGTTGCCACACTAAACACAGGAATTTCCCTGTGCTAACTTCTGCCTTTTGTGCGTGTGTGTGTTCCCCTTCTATGATCCCAACTCATCAATGCTACTCAACTGGTCCTGGACTTTCCACAGGGGTGTGGCTTGGACAGGGTGGAATGTTATCTTTTTAACTACTGCTATCAACACCAGATGAAGGCTGTGATTAATGAGCGCATGCACATTCACACTGTGTACCATTAAAGTGTACTTTCTGTCTCGCTTTATGATCTGTCCTCTTCTTTTCAGTTATGTTTACCTGGCAATAGTTCACACCTGAAGCATGCACGCTATCCTTTGTGTACTGCTGCAACACAAAAGGGAACTTTCAGATGGAGATAAACCTAATCTCAGTGTTGTTCATATCACAAGAGCTACAGGAAAAACTATTTAAATCAACTAAGAAAAGGTTAGTCTCCTTTTTTTTTTAAAGTTTAGCCTACATAAGTGTCATGTCAAAGGCCAAACTGTGATCAAATGTCTAAAAATAACATTATCTGTGGTGCGAGATGACTGTAATGCAAGATACAGTTGTTTTTCATTCAACTGAAGGAACAATCCCACTGTACTTAGTGCAGACTAGCTAGCTGTTGTTGCATTTCGACACTCTTGCATCACTCTCAACAAAAAAAAAAACATAAAATGCACAGCTCTCTAGTGAGAAAAGACATCCTGAACAGCACCGTCCTCAACAGAGATATGTACACAGGCATACAAGAATAGGCACAAAAACGCCCAAACATGCATGCATAATCAGTTCCTCTTGTGCACAAAAACACACAGACTTTTGACCCTGGATTGAGCTGCCTGCCGACTAAAGATGAAAGACGGTCTGCTGGTCCCATCTGTCTAAATATAGACACTTCCTCTATGGCAAGCTGGGACACTTCCTGAAAACACACAAGCGTAGGACCAGACTTAATCCTCATCTGGTTGCCATCCAGGTGACACTTTACCACAAGTTTGCAATGTTGTGCTTTCCAACGGGGCTCCAGGTTTGTGTCACACATCATTCGCTATCCCACTCTTTGTCCGCAAGCTGTCTTGTGAGACTAGTCCAACAAAACAAGTCCTGGCCAAGACTATTTTTTGCTTCTGCTTTGATAAGAACCGGAGATATTATTACACCACAGTATGTTTTATCAAATAAGAAGAGGAAACCTGAAATCTGTACTTATAAGGCAAGAAGACGGTAGCAGTGTGTGTGTGTGTGTGTATGTGTTTATGTGTGTGTGTGTCTTCTCTGCTACTACAGTATGTAGAGTCAGTGTATTGTAGCTGAACAAATCCTGCCTGTTGGGGACACATGACAGACATGGGATGCTGTTTGGGAAAAACCCTCGGATGCGTCCTAGACATCCAAGACAGAAGACGCACTGAATTTCAATAACTAATTTCTTTACTGGGTGGAAAAGTTGCACAAAACAGTAAGCAGTTATCTTAATTGCTGGGGAGTGAGCGTTTTATGAAGCTATTTTTGCTTTTATGATGGTCAGTTGTGTTTCTTCCTGACTAGAAATGAAGTTGTTTTTTTTTCCAGGAGATGGAAATAAGCTGAGAGGTTTTAATCTTTTCATAAAAAATCACATCAGTTTTGATGACGTGAGAAAAAGACTTTGGGTCAACGGGTACATTTGTATCCCAGACAATGTGGAGACTGATCTTAGAACAGTGTTATGACTTTGAGAAGCTTGATTAATATGACCTGCTCTGACTGGGCATTCATTGACGGACTTCTCTCACGTTCCCTCTCTGTATGTGTGTCTGTGTGCGTCTGCTGAGCTCCAGTGACTCAGCAGCAGTCAGTCAGCCCTCCGTGTGTGTGTGTGTGTGTGTGTGTGTGTGTGTGTGTTGTCCGTCCTCTGCTCAAAGTCACGTCTGGGTCCTTCAGAGTTAGACACTCTGGCTCTGAATTCTGTCTCATCTTTATGACATCATCTTCGCAAGACAGGAAATTCCAACCAAGTTACTGTCAGTAGAGTCCGTCATCCATTCAGGGGTCTTTCTAAAGAGGAACCGTGCAGAGATTTACAGTAACTACTTTCGTCATGACTTACATCAGAATGACCAGGGACCCTCACAAAGAGTTTCAGTAGTCATTAAATAAAACAAGCACAGGGACACAACACACCAAGTATCCGGCCAGTTCCTCAAGCGTACGGTAAATGTTAAAAGTAAATTCTGAGGCGAGGGCGATAAAGGAATTTCTCACTGTTTAGTGTTAATTGCTTCCTGTGAGAAATAAAGAAACTATTTCCTCTGGAAACTCACATGTTTAAGTTCAACTTGAAACCCAGCTTGATTTCCGCTTCCTTCTTCTGCTGTGAATGCAAAGGCTGATGTTTCCCTTCAAAATTTTTTTTCCCCTTTATTTAAAAATAGATCCAAGTCTGATGTAAACTCAAGTTATTACAATATAGATATTTTTTTTTAAAAAAGCAGCAGCAGACACAATGAGACACAGTTGAGATTTGGACACATTTGATTTACCAAAGCCCAATGAGCTGTGACACTTCTGGCTGTTAAAGTGACAGAAACCTACGTCAACCAGCCAGACAGGTGAGAAATTTGAGGTGAAGTTATATGAGATGCTTTAAGATTCACACTACTTACACACAAAGACACACACCTACACAGAAACAGAGGGGACGTACCCCTTAGTTTGTACATGAAAAACTATGGAAAGAGTCGGGTCTGAAACATCATTGACAGTAAGAAACGGTGCTAAATATGACGGCGGAGAAATTCCCAGTACAGAGCTGTGATCATAAGTAATCAGGCCCATGTCTGAATGTTTGCGTACCCCGGGATGTTCCCGTGTTACGACATCCACGTAACAGAAAACATGACTTAGCAGCGGGCTGACTGAACTCAAACGCTCAGCTCGGCACAGTAAAACCAAGGGGGCTGCTAAATGAGTGTATATGAAAGTGGAACCCGTGTCCCTCCATTGTTGTCATTTACAGTAACCCTGCTTGTGAGTAATGACATCTCAGAATTTACATATTGAACAGCCCTGACTCATAAATACGCACCTCCTCTATCACTGAAAATGAAACAAAAGCAAAACACATCCTCCGCCCGAAGCAATTAAGGTCGCCGCAGTTCCTGAAATCAAGGAACAAAAGTCAGCTCTGTGACCAATCTGTTGAATCTGTTTTCTGTTGTTGAACTTTGGATTAAACGCCATCGCAAACCTCCTACTCCTGCAGCAATCGTTCGCATTCATCCACAAGTACACATGCACACCACTAAACAACAGATTCATGTGATAAGAACGTCTCCCAACTTCATGGAGATTCACCCACTTGTAATAAAATCATAAACATCCAGTTAAGTGGAGCAGTTCCTAAACATCAGCATCATCCTTCTTACCATTAGTACGCAAAGGCACCATCTTCTTCACCTCCCGACACCAGTTCAGCTTCTTCTCCTGCTCCAGTGAGGCCTGCATGGCTCGGTCCAGGATGGCGGCCTGCACCACCTCCCTGAAGGCCTGTGGGAAGTGGTTCATGGCGATCATCTCCAGTGTGTACCGGTGCATACCCCGCAGGTGGTGCATCAGGCCGCCGCTGGTCGCCGGCTTCACCACATCGTTGGGGACTCGCTGACGGATCTTCACCGCCTTCAGCAGGTTGGAGACAAACAGGAATTTTGGGAGGAAGTTCTGACCCTGCGACATGGCGGATGTGTGGCCAGGTGGGTGGAGGGAGGGGAGGAAGAGGAACAAGGAGAAGGAAAGGAGGAGGAGGAGGAGGAGGAGGAGGAGGAGGCACCAACCACCGCTGACCAAACAACGTGGAAACTGGATGGAGAGAAGGGGAATGGACATGTTATTTCAAAGGAGAATAAAGGAGAAAATAATAGCATAGACTGATGGGACTAGTGGGAAATTTTCAGTGGAGATTCCCCTTCCTTATTAATTGAGACCTTAAGACACAACTTAATTTACAGTTTGTTGGGGAAACCACCCAACACACAGGATCAACGCACTTTCAAAGCTGTTTGGTGCTTTTTCTTTGGAGAGTCTGGTGGGCCAAATGGAATAAAGTACACAAAGAACCCTTTGTTTTTCTTGTTTGTTCTTTTAATTCTCCTTTTTTTTTTCGTCTTGATGGTTTTTCAGTCCCTTCACCAAACAGGGCTTCCCAGTGTCCCACTGAGCTCAAAGCCTCCCAACAATGAACCGGTGTTTTCCAGACTTTAACTGAAGGCCACCCAGGGCTTCCCGGGCTGCTGGGAAGGTCACACTGAATGCCCTGAGGCCTCCTCCATCGCCAACACCTTTCTGTGCTGGATAAGACCGTCTGTGTGTTTAAAACATGGAGTAATGCTTGCAAATGTTGGGAAACTTTCAATATTTGTGCTGCTAAACAAAGCCTCAGTTTGTCTCAATAAATCATTTAAATCAATGTGCCCAAGACATAAAGCTGTACAAGATATTTGCCTAAAGTTTCTTGATTTACATCAGGAAATTTCAGTTTGAAGAATAAAATAAACAAGACCAGGGATATGAACAAACATTCAATGCTATCTTAAAAAATACTTGACAGTTTTGACATATTGCTCTATAATACTGTGATTACTTCTAATGTGACAGTAAGAGTAGAGTACTTGTGTGTATGTGCCACTTTTGAAGTTCTTGAGCAATATTTGAACCAAAATGACGAGTGTGTCAGCACACACTCAGCTCACGGGAAGTAGAAAGTAGTGGTCAGCAAGTAGGCCTGGAGTTTTTGCTTACTTTTTTAACTTAACAACATCCTCATTTTTTAACCGCTTAGCAGCTGCCAGTCAGCACAAACAGCCTGTGCACACACGACGAAGCTACAACATCACAGCACTTCGCAGCTGTAGTGGCCTCTGTGCATTTACTACCCAAACAGTAGCAGCAGGTGCAACAACAGACTAGGCCATGCTAAAGGGCTGGTCACTCACATGAGGGACCAGACAACAGACACCTGGGTGTCAGTGAGCGTGTAGACAGGGATCATTAATCGCCGTTTGGTGTGCTGGCACCGCTGGCAGACTTTTTCGGCAGACAGACAGCGGCACAGCGGTGGACGCTGCGGTTTAGGATGGCTGGCTACACAAAAAAACACAATAACAGGAGACTTTGCTGACGTTAAAGGCTTACGTAATTCCAATGACAACTACCTTTGAAACAATGTAGCCTTCAATCGCGTCCAGCACCGCGGGTACCGACACGGTGTAGCGGCGCCGATCGCTACGTTCGCCTGTTTAAATGCCCTGTTATCCGCTTGAGGGTGACGTCTTTGTAAACAATGGCTGTCAAAGCCACTGTCGTGAGCAGGCTTCAAGCTTCCTCCATGTCCCCAGAAACACGACCATACATTACTCAAGGCCCGAGCGTGATGTACCCAGCTGCTCTCACCCGCGGCTTGGTAAGAAATGTTGTCCACATGGGGAGGCACGGGCAGAGAGGACGGGTGCCTTACCTGTGTAATATGTCGGGGTAATAACAAAGCCCTCCCGGATGCTCAGGCTAGTCCTCTCTCAGCCACTTCACTCAGCCTCACCGCAGCGGTCCTCGGCGCCATTCAACCCTCTCTTTCCTTCAGTATCAGATCTATTTTAGAGACCTCACAGCCCTGCGAAGCCTCTAAAAGAGTACACTCGTCCGCCAGAGATAGTTTTAAAAGAAGGAAAAGCCCAACTCAAGGGGATTTCCACACGGGGACTTTCCGTCCACCCATTTTCCTCTCTCTCTCTCTCTCTCTCCCTCTCTCTCTCTCTCTCTCTCTCTCTCTCTCTCTCTCTCTCTCAAAGTCACAACCTGAGGTACCGCGTATTGACGCGCGGGGGTTCTCTAACA
>JAPZDV010000003.1:18261589-18297923 GCA_029814665.1 Acanthurus lineatus
AGTAGTAAAAGACCCACTCACTGGGATTTCCACACTGTGTCTCTCTCTCCACCCCTCTGACTCTCTCTCTCTCTCTCTCTCTCTCTCTCTCTCTCTCTCTCTCATAGTCACAACCTGCGTTACCGCTTATTGCCGCTAGGGGGTTCTCTAACTGTCTGACTCAATAATGAAAAGCATATCCCACCTACTTTGCACAAAGGAGCGTCACTGAGGGAGACAGACAGGTCGTGTCAGTCTCTATTTCATGAGACAGCCTTAGAAATAAATCATTATCCTGCAATGAGTCCAGCCTCAGCAAATGAGTCAGGAAACCGAAAGGAAAACTCATCTCTTGATCACAACTGGACTTTGACTGGCTGACTGAATGTATGCATGTGTGCATTTTTGTGTGTGTAATAATGTATGGATGAGTGCAGGCATTTCCATGATGATGTGATACCGTTTTGACTGTATGATGTAGGAAATGATGTTTGCGGTTGAAAAACAGACTCTGCGGTGCTCAGAGAAGGTTGATGTCTTGCTCATGGACACTACTAAAGCAGATGTGGCCTTTTTTCCTTGCTGTGTAATTCATTGCAAGATTCATTCATACAATCTTCCCCTCTCTCTCTCTTTCAATAATGAGATAGTAAGGTACTAATGTTATTTGATGCTTCATACACATTCAAGCGCTCAGCCCACACAGACTTTTAAGCCATCAAAAAATACATATGCAGTGGTGATATATTTGCCAGACAGAAACTTAAGTGGTTACTTCTAATATAACATTGCAGACATAGAACTTTGACTCATATAGCAAGCTCTACAAATAAAACTTACCAGAGAAAGGTTTAGGTTCAGGGATTAGGGTTTAACAACTAAGTGATCAGGAGGATTCATCAGGAATTAAAGAAATTTTATTAAAAAGTGTTGGTATTTAAAAAAAAATTACACAATGAGCAATAAAACTTGAAAGGAATTTTATCTTCAATCTCACAAACTGCAAACCATTAATGTTTTTCAAGATACCCGACTGAAATCTGAATGCATTCGTGCACACAGAGACCTTTGACTTACATTTTATCCCACATGCAGCTCAACAGTTGTTTTTCATAATTCGGGTTTGTACCCAAGTCAACAGATGATCCCTTCTTACGTTTGTGGCTGTTGGAGATGCAGAGACAATGAAACTCTATCGTACTTTTGTGCACCTGTGGGTTATGGTGGTTAACAAGTTTTATTATCAGCAACTAAGCCAACAGCATCTGTGGCAAAGTACGTAGGCTGAACCAAATGTTTACTGCGGTCTACCAACAACAGAAAAGCAGACACAACTCTTAATGTTCGCTCCAACTGTCGCATTCAACTTGCCATTGTTGCATGTCTGATGCAGAAAGGTATGATGCATCTGGGTGACATGAATCTACCAATATTAGTTTCCCTTTTGTGCTCAGATGTGTAAGTATATGTGCGTGACAGTAAAATATAATGTTAATCTATGTAGGTTCTTCTGGTTCATGTTTGTGACACATTTAAATTTTATTCAGTGTAAAGCTGCAACAGATGAATTAAAGTTGTTTATCAAAAAGGAGAAAAGCAGCAAATCTTCCCATCTGAAAGTCTAAACTCAGTTAATATGTGGTGTCTTGCTTCTCAGAATGACTGCAATTCTCAGTAGTTTTCCTACAGATTCATCAAATAATCAGATTATCTTTACTGGACTAGAAGACAAACCACAGCGACTTCCTCAGCATCACATTTCTTATCATTATTCAAAGAAAAGTAGCTCATTATCTATTTAGACTCACAGTTATTTAAAGATTTACCCTGAACCCGACCTTTTTCCAGGTGTTTAAACATGTCAGAGGCCAAAGTTTTTTATGCTGCGTTTTCACTGTAAATAAACATCCAGATAAACTCATGTCAAAAAACAACATTATCTCTCACTTACCTGTCGTTATCCAACTCAAACAGATGAATCAGTGTGCTGTGTGAGTCACTTTCTACTTTCCTTTCTCTTCCCAGCGGACAGACTCCTTGTTCAGTTTGTTTGTGCCACAGATCTGGACTCACTTTCCCTTCCTACCCACTCAAGCCTGGAACAGAAACAAATCACCTGATAGCATAAATTCTTGAGGAATAACCTCACTGAGTCAACTTCACTTTTAAAAAGGTAAAAAAAAATTGTTCTGACCCCAAAATTTACATATCCAGAATTTCACATTAAACACGTAGATCAGCTTTTCTGATGTCATGTCAGCTGATTTCTAGATGAGGTCTTTGAACACCCAGGACATCACCTGACTCTCTTTTGTAAATAATGCTACAGATTTGATTCCCCAAACTTTTTATGGGTTCCCGACTTGGTCACATGTCTGCTGATTCACAAGATTGAATGATCAATACCAGCTGGTTGTGGAAGCGATGAAAGCCAAACACAGCAGTCATCAGCACATGGAAAACCCCAGAGGAGACAATTGGCTCACTCCATTGTTCCAAATCACCAGGTGGTTTAACATGAGCAATCCTTTAAGTTCCTCGCTGTCCAAATCTCTTTCGATATGACTGTGCATGGGATGATCCAACATGCTGAGAAGAACAACAAACCTTCTTAATCTCTGAAGAGCTCTGATCTTCCCCTCAAGTATCAATAGAGTTGAACTTATCCCTCATAAATGCTCTTTATCAAAGTTTACTGCTGGGACTCTTCTGGGAATTTCCTCTTAAATTCAGGAACAGTTAAGGTCAGAGAGATAAAAAGGATTTAAGTCAAGAACTTTCTTGGAAACTTTCTTCTCAAATTGGAAAAAAAAACATTTTTTTTCCCACGCATTAAAAGCGAGCTTGTCAGAATTTGTTTGTTACAATAATTACAGAGGCAAAGCTACAGATTCTTAATTTTTTTAATCAGCATGAATGTTTTTGCAGTAACAGAAAGTAAATATGTATATTTCCGGACTCAGGTGTTGTAAAATCTGAGGTACTTTGCACTTTTACATACCTACAAAGTGAAAGCGAAATATTGTCCTTTTTACTCCACTACATTTATTTGATGTCTGTAGATGTTTTACTAATCAAGATTTAGAAAATACACGATAAGCTTATAAAATATTTAAATATATGATATATTTTTGGGGTTGACAATCTGCAACAGTAAAATACTACTTACACCTTAACACAACTACAGTTATTGTGTTAAAAATAGATATTAGTACTCACAGAGGATATTTTCTGTTTTTTTTTTTATTTTTATTGTGACTCATTTTCATATTTACAGTGTATTTCTAATATCAAAAGTATATGATTTGAATACTTACTCCATCATTACCATTTTAAAACCACAGTACTACTTACATACATCATCACTCACAGCTTACAGAACAAAAGCTCAGTAATTTTTAAAAAGTTTAAAGTTTTAAAAAACATACTTTAGTAAAACCAAGATCCACTTTATAAGAGAGTTTAACGCTTATAAAATATTAACAATGAAATTAAAAAAAAACTTCTTGATAGCTAAAAAGACGTCTCAGATAAGAGAGTCTGCTGAAAAAGGCCCGTCCTCGGCTCTGTGGATGCCACCGACTCGGTTCATTCTTCAGTAAAAGAAGGTTGGAAGCAACAAGTTGAGAAACAGGCTAAAAGTGGAGTGTGAGTCACCGACACTTTGAAAGATAATAACTTTCACAATGCAAAAATAAAGCTGACATGAACTTTTTGTGTCTGAGTGATCATGCTGCTGCACTCATTTTTGCTATATTTAAAAAAGGTTGTTTGATCTTGTGACTCTGTAAATGTAACTTATGTGGCTGTGGTTGACTTTAGTATGTGACCTGTCACATTGTCACATGTCTTTCTCTTAATAAATGTACGTTAGTATGCAGCAGCACAGCACAGCAAAATACCTTCCTCTTTTTTTTTTAAAAAAAAAAAGCACATTACAAAAAAATTACAAAACTTTTGGGTATATGATCATCATGAACATGTTTGACATTTACAGTGCGGATCTATAGGCCTCTTCATACATACCTATATACGTCCTCCAGAGTCATACGTCTCTTGTGTTCTGACAATGTGGCCAGTCCCTCACAGTGACATCTGAACCCAGATCGTTCCATCAGAGCCCCAAAAGTCTCCGGGCCCCGTCCTGGTATTAGGTGGCAGAAAAGTGGGGAGAACCCTGGGGAGAACTGTGACGGGGAACATCTCAATGTTCTACTGGCATTTCTTCACAGTGGAAATCACCTCAGAGGCAGATCGAAACCCACCCCCACTGACAATCACTTAACAGAGCTTTGTGTAGGGGTGAGGGCCAACATTGACTGCACATTGTTTGACAGTTCTATGTCTTTTTTTTTTGAGGCCGCGACTCATCAGACACCTCTGATGGTGCGAGATAACCTGGAGAGTGAAAGCAGTGTGGGTTGGACAGGTGAGAGACGATGCTGATTTACTGATCAAGGCTGACCTCTAGTGGAGATCATGCAGAAACACAGACTAACTATTTTCTACATTTGTGTTACAGCCATAGCTAAAACACACTTTTGAAATTTAGATTTGACCTTTAAAAACATGCAAGAAGCTTTTAAATACAATATATTGTTATAGATCAAAAAATCTTTTTGGCTTCTTGGCCCTTACAGAAAACAGTTTCAGATGTATATGAGTTGTTTAAAATGCATCAAAAGGAAATTTACCCTCTAAACTTATCAGGTGTTTTGTTTAAATAAGTGTTAGAGGCCCAAATAGGTAAAATTATAAATGTTTTACCAGAAAAAATCAAAGATAAAAATAGTTTATAAAAAGAATATAGAAGTGTAAACTTGTTTTGCAGAGCTGAGCTCATTCTTCTGCCCTTCCCCATTAATCGTGTCATGATCTTTATTGTGACCTTTTGAAGGGGAAGCACAGCTCTGAACTACCCAACTTCAACCAACCACAACTTTAAAATGCCACTTACACATGTGGATCATGTGCATCAATGATAACAATCTAATAATGTCATTATTGTGTATCAATTGGGGGCTTTTTTTATTTTGAAGGTTGAATACTCTTTCTTTTGTTCATTTAATTTTGCTAATAATGGTTCTGTACTTTAGAGGGCACGACTTTAACTTGAGATAAAGTACTTTTAGATCAATGCATTTTTAATGGGATTTCTGCTGCTAAAGGTCTCTCTATGAAAACAATAAAAACAAGAGACATTGTTCGATGATGTTGTGAAGTACTGTTGTGTCATGGGATTTATATGGTTAACAGTTTAACAGCCACCACTGCTGATAAAAGTCCACCTGACTGACTCAGGCAGAAGTGTTTGCATAGGAGGTTACATAACAAAGCTTGATTAAAGTTACATATTGTCACGTTTGCTGGCCCCCTTCCTCACAGACAAAACTTAAAATGCTTAAAGCTAAACAAATATAAAACAAAGTATTGCTGTTTTTGAACATTTGAATGTGAAAATGTTACAAATTGTAGGCTTAAGTGAATAATCTGCATGCTTCTTTAAGTAATAGTAGTTGTAGCATTTATTTGTGGGAATTTTCTGTCGGCTCTCAGAGTCTGGAGAGATAATGACAATGTACTTTTAGTTTTTTATTGAGGTGCTTCATTCTTGAACATGTAAATCCTTGTCAGAGCTGCTCTGTGATTCACTGTAAAGTAAAATGATACAGGACACAACAAGAATATGTACAACAGGGGCTAAACTACAGCACCAGCTTTAGTGTCTGTCTGGTTGTTGTTTTATTTCCGTCTTTATCTTTATGACAGTTCTTCTCTCTCTCTTTCTCACTCTCCTGCAGTCTTTCCTTTACTCTCTCTCTCTCACTGTCTGTCCTCCTCTCCTTCACACTGTAATTCTCACCCTCGTGTCATTTTTCCCTCTCTTTTCCCGTCCTCCTCTGCACTTTCTCCTCCCCACCCATTTCACAGGGAACTCAGAGCTGTCACAACATGCTGAGCGAAGCCTTATTCTCACCGAGGCGCGTCCCAGGGTGGGGCTCTCTGTCGTGAGTCATGACTCACACCTGTGGATCTGCACGTTGTTGTTTATCAGCTATGTTCCTCTGTGAGATTGTGTTTGTGTGTTTGTGCATGTTGTGCCAAAGTCGATAAAAGTGTAAGCACAAACGCTGAGATGGGAACATCGTTAACACACCGACTGCAGCAGGATTTCTGTTGAACTTCGCTAAAATTGTTCATAAGAAACCCGAACTTGCACATAAATTTCAATTAGTATTGATATAAATATACATTTTGGATGTTTTATGGTAATAATTTGGTAATTTCCTGAAAATTTTAATCATCTTTCTTACAGACTGGAGAGTGAAGACAGGTTTATGATATATTTCCACACAAACTATGAAACCCTGTAATTTCCCTTTATTCTTTTCACCTCCATCTATAATTTTTCTTCTCCGGTTTTCTGTTTTCCTCTCAATCTTTATATTCTACCAAACAACATGGTCACCGCATTGAAAGAATGAGTCAGAAAACACAACCACTTTCCAAAAAAAGAAACTCTTTATTGCATAAAAATACACAATCTACCAAAAATAATCAGCTCATACTACAGCAGAACAGCTGGGTGGTTTCCAGAGGTGGATGAATGATAACAAGACATTATCTACAGTACAGTATATGCCCATACAGCAGCTAAGCTGGTGTTCAAAAGACAGATTTATGCCCGCAAGTAAAGGAAGTTCATTACCTCTCCTTCCAGACACGAAGGCAGATATTTTTCAAGTTAAAACCTGCCTGATTCTGTCGTCATTCTCGCTTAAAACTTCTACCAAATTAAAATATTACGGTAGTTACTCATGGAGCAGTTTTGCTTCATAAACAACTTAAAAATCTAATCTAATCTAATCTAAAATCAATCATCACATCTGGCTTCATTCAACAGTCATAATCCTTCTCAGAGCTCTGTGTAATATGCATTTGTAATAAAACTAAATAACTTGTTGGAGCATGAATTTGGTCTTTGCATGATGGATTAAAGGTGAGTCAGTAAAAACCAGACTGACCAGTTTGATCCAGGATTGGACGACACAACACTGAAGAAGAAGCTAAGGCACAAGTTTAACACACAGTACGACAGGAGACTGTACGCCTTCGACTCAGTGTGTAATCAAACCAACAGATGGTTCAAGTGAGGATAATCAAAACTTTGAACACACATGTTTGACTGAAGGAAAACTAAAATTTCCAATTAAGTTGAGGGAAAATTTGTTTGGTCTTTTTCTCTAAATGTTGCCACTTTAACACAAGAAGCCACTAAAAACACAGAATGACCTTCTGAGATGAAACTGTTCCCTTTATACTGAAAAAAAAGTGGCATCTCACATGAGTTTAGACTATTATTTGGATTTTTTAAGCCACAGATTCTTTCAAAACGTCTCTGTAAATAAAATCTAAATGAGACTATGTTTACCAAATTTGCAAGAGACAGATGAATAATTCAGATCAGTGGAAATTCATTCAATTTGAATCCAGTTAAGAGAGTCAGAGAAGCAACAACTGCAGCAAAGTCCATCAACCATCACACCATTGTGTCCACTCATGAAGTGTATTATTAGTAGTGTTCAGTACAGATACATGACAACACAGCAAAAACCCCCACAGCTTCACCCCTTCAGTAAAAACTACGTAAGAATAAGAAAAATCAAAAAATAAGAATTATCAAAAAAAAAAGGCTTTAAAAAGGTGCAAACACAACTGTCAAACTACATTTCCATAGATTACATTCAGCTTCTGAGTCCAAACCTTTGCTTCCTTCTCATCTTACGCTCAGCAACACGTGAAAACAAGACACACACCGAATAACAAAACTAACCAAAACACGAGGGACAAATCAGATGACGAGTGATGACTCTTTTTGCATCCTGTGCAAATTCTTCTTTTTGTCTGAACAGCTTTTTAAACTTTGTTTTTAAGGGAGATCTCAAATAAATCAAGCTAAAGCTATACTTTACATTAACTTTACATCCTTTTGGTTAAGTGCACTTGGGTGATCTTGCATTAAGGATAGTAGGTTAAAAAAATACAGATAAAATAAGGAATATGTTACACTCAAATGCAGAATGTGAAAACAAATAACAATCCTGACTTAATCTTAAACTAAAGGTCTGTACATTAACAGGTGTGACATCCAATCACAGTCCACTTCCAGCAGGAATCACCCCTTGTTTCTTCGTTCTCGGATGTTGGGGGAGGGGTTTTCCCACTGCGGAGCCAGATTAACCTGAGCTGAGCCATCGTTGATCTTTGGTGAAATGGTTACAGTGTAAAAAATGTTCAATGCTCAGCTCAGATCTGGCTCACAGCGAGAGGAGGAAATGGCTGTAACTGGTTTGGTGTGCAGGTTTTCTGTCTTTAAGCCGAGGAGTAGATGTATTTGGTCTTGGCCAGGCCGGACAGCTCGTCCTCGTAGCGTGGCAGGCAGCAGAAGAGGATGGCGCAGCCGATGCACAGGATGGTGGCGCCCCAGCCGAAGCCGTAGGCCCAGGTGTAGTAATAGTGGCCCTCGAAGATCAGCTCGTTGAATTTGACGGGGTAGATGATCAGAGCTATGATTTGGAGGATCACTGCAGGGAAAGGGAGGACGAAACACAACAAAACTCACTCATAGGAAACGTTTTTACATTATAAGCTGAAAAAAAACAAGTTACAACACTGCTGGATTAAACTAGGACACAGGAAACAGTCAGACATTCAGTTGGAGGGCACAACGCACCACGCTGAAATTAACAGCAGGGTGTGGAAAATACCTTCACATTAGTGTTTGAGGGTTGCATCAACATATCAACATCTGTGGCATCGAGGTGTGTCAGTATCAGACACACGCTGCCTGTAATGGCTGCCACACAGATTTTCTTTAGAAAGGTGTGACACTGATGTGGCTGTGATGCACGTTTAAGGAAAGTCACCGACAGTGTTTTCAGTGTTTTCCTTTACGCCCTGAAGCGAAGGAAGGGCAGGCGGTGAGTCAGGTGTGATTTTTTATCAGAAAACACCCTCAGAGTATCTGGATTTCACTCCAAAGAACTTAATCTGCTTTTTTTGTGAGGTCAGGAATGTGTCACCAGTGACTCCACGGGAGTTTAACGACCATACTGGCTTTGTTTTGCATTGAAAGCAGTGAGAAGAAATTTGAAGTATTTGAAACAAAGGTAATTAGTGCACATTTTTCTGTCTTTCATGCATCAATAGCTCCAAGCTCGTGTCAGTGTGGAATGAAAAGCCACATAAAAAGACTTAAAAGGACTTTGCACAAAAAGTCGTAGCACTCGTGCAGTTTTAAAGGCCAAAGTTTTTTGGTGACTGTAAAAAAACGATGCAACTCATCAGGATAAAAGTGTCACGTGCAAATATTTAAACCATCACTGGTCTTTTCAAATAGGAGAAAAGAATAAGAATATCTGACTATTTTTGTTAAATTATTCAAATTTAAAAAATCATAACAAACTTGTGTTCTGCAGCCAAAGTTTGTCTAAATCCAAAACTTTTCATAAGAGCCTATTAAATATCAATAGAGTTTGGTAATGTGTGTAAAAAAGATATTAAATATTCTCATTGAGTAGAATGATACAGCCAATAAGAAATATGAGTCTTTGTTTTCAATATTTAATTAAATGTGAACTTAATATAACTTCAGTTTCCCTCAAATATACTAATAAAGGGAAAACTAGCTGTTAGAAGTAAAATGAGTTTTTAGCACTGTACTTTCACTAAATTAATACACACAAATGACCATCAAACTGTATCGCCTAGTGTGGTTCAATGATTATTGATGAATCACACAGTCTACAAATAAAAGACGTGTATTATTTCTAATAAGAGATTAGCTGCTGAGATTAAAGCACCATGGAAGGTTTAGTGAATGTATCTGTGATCTGATGACTCATTTCTTATCTCTTTCTCTTTTTTTTTCCAACACAACAGTCACTTTGTGCACCTGTGGGAACCAAGTGCCAATTTTCTCTGTAGCCACGCCAGCGTGACGACGCCGATGCAAACAACGTTTAACTCCCTCGGGCTCATTTAGACATCACAGCGACGGTGAGCGGTGATTAGCCGTCTGTGTTTGTGTGTGTGTGTGTGTTTGTGTGTGTGTGTTTGTGCGTGTCTCATGTTCTTCAGACTCTTTGTCGGGTGAGTCAGTCGGATGGACAGACTAAACCGGCTGTTTCCGTGGCAACGTCGCTCCAAAACCAAAACCCTTCCCTGTAACTTCTGCTCCCTCCACTCCCTTTCTCTCCTTTAAATCCCTCTGTTTTTACGTCAGATTTACACACATCTTCTTACTCACTCTTTTTTTGTTTAGGTTTTCTTTTTTAACACTCCCACTTTGATCCGTCACTTCCAAAGAAAACCTGACTTTCACTTTTTTAACGGCTTCCAGTTGATCTCATCTGCCCCGTAATCGTGTATTCTTGTCCAAAAACACCTCAAACAAGCTATTGAGTTACAGGAAGTGCTCCTTTGAATGCATTTTTAGAGAAAAACATGTTTGTTTTTTGTGATTTAGCTAAACCCAGCCTTGAGTTCAGCCATGCACTTCCCCAAGCAGGCTGCCTAAAATTGCTGGGTAATTCCTGAACCCTGCGAGCAACTAAACCAGTAAGACCTGAGTCGTCTCTGTTATCAGTTTCAGTTTATCTCACTGAATGACCATTCAGAGTGCTGATCTTTGTCTCGTAAGAGTTAATGCAGTTCTTTAACTAACTACAACTAAAACATGGTGATTCTAGATGATCCACGTCACTTTTTCTGCCTCGGTTTTATTCTTCTGAAAAATCACAATGTGTAGATTTTAAATTCCGCTTTAGTTCTCAGTTAGTGATCATACCTGCTGATTTAAGGTGTGTGTTCATGTGTGTATCTTACCAACAATGATCAACAGTCCTCCAATTAAAGGCAGGAGAGCGATGTTGAGAGTACAGCACAGAGCCACGCAGGAGACGATGAAGGCGACGATGAGGATGAGGAGGCCGATGATCATCAGAGCAGCCACTGCCTGGGCCCAAGCTGCAGTTCAACACAAGCAAACACACAACTCAGTCAGGAATACTCACAAAAAACTGTTTTACGTTTAAATCGCAAGGTGTGCAAATAAAGGAATGAGCTTAACAGCATCTCTAAGTGGTGCAGTCAGTGTTTTGTAGTCTGTTGCACTTTTTTGAACAGAATTTTTGTAAAAAGATGCTTCAAAAGAAAATCTGAAGAGAATTAAGAACGTTTTTCTGTCACATTTTTTCAGAGAGTAGCATTTCAGCGTTCCCGCTTTCAAACTAAACCTGCGTCCTTGTGTTGAAGTACAGAAGTTTAATTAGCATCTGGCCGCTAAAATACAGTTCATTTGTTTGTTTTAGTTTCATAGCATGTTTTTGTCACGTCATTTCTGACCATAAGAACACAGGACAGAGCCATTTTTATAAAACATCCTCTGTTAATTCATATAAGAGCAATAAAAGAGAAAGTTACCACATTATTAAGTACAAATAAATTGACACACCATCAGGTTTCAAGTGTTAAAAAAAATAAGGCTCTCTGCTATAAGATAAATAATAACCAACATAACTGCAGCATCCTAATCTATATCTCATCATTCTGAATATACACAATTCTTTTTTCTCTAGAAATAAATGAGTTAGTGTCTTGTGAAACGAGTCTTTCGTCATTGTCCTGCTGAGCTCGCTGACAACGTGAGCTCATGACGCCACATTTCACAAGGTTATGAGGTTTGAGCTGTTATGGACGGAGAGAAAGACGAGCTGTCTTCTTGCTCCACACACCCGCCACACCTTCAGCAACACTTTCCCTCTCTGTGACACGACCTCTAACAGGAACTTAAAGCTCCGATACAGTTTCAAACAAGCAGATCCTATCATGTGTTATTGCAGATGTCTGTGCTAAAAAAACCTTAATGAAATGCCTGACAGTTTTTGTACACTTTACTCTTTGAACAAGCCGTCAACTGAGCCACAAAGTGAGATAAAATGAGTTTCAGTGGGGACGTTGCTGCTGTATGAAGAAAAGCTTTTACTCTGTGTGATAAATTCTGTGAGGAAACACCTTATGTCTCTGTAAAATTCACTTTTTATGCGTTTTTTGCGCTCTGAACAGGTTTCACGTGCCCTGAGGGATTAAACTATTAGCAATAAAACAAACGCTAATGCAGATAATCTGAACATTTTTTTAAATGTCAAGCCTACAGACAAGCACACTGTGAAACACACAGGCACACCCAGTTCACTGTTACTGGATCGGACAACACCCTAAATTATTCATACCTGTGTTTATGTGTGTGTGTGTGTGCCTGTGTGTGTGTGTATGTTCAGCCCTACCCACCTCAGCCTGAGGTATTTTCTCTCATTACACACACACACACACACCGACACACACCAGACAAGTTCGACTGGTTCAGTGTTCCTCTGATTGATTCTTAGACATTATGGTGTCACGACCAGAACTCAGACTCATCCTGAGCTTTTTCAACTTAAAACTGACAGAGGAGGGAGCGTCTTACCCGAAGCTTAAGAAACAAAGAAAAACAACCGAACATCGTCAGGCCGTCACGTCGTTACTCGGTGATTCTGTGTTGACGAATCAGATTATTGCAAAGTACAAATTAATATCATGGCACCAGAGTAAATTCGAGGAGAGCCGAGCATAAACACACAAAAGCCTTCTGTAATTTTAAATAAATAAAAAGCTGCAGCCTTCATCATGGTTTGTTTGAACTATCCCTCCTCCTGATCAGATTGCCCAACAGCAACATGTGAGTGATATCAGTCGTCCTGGAAGTCTGAGTGATTGCAACATAATGGTTTCTGATTAAAGACAATCATATTGTATCATTGCTGAAGATTCAGAGCTTTTCTGCTTAAACCATTAAGTTGTCTTTCATTCTAATTTAGCAAGAACTCAATTAGTTTAGCATAACAGCACTTTGTGACACTGAGCGACATCATCAATAGACTTTTATATTGATAAAACTGTTGGTAAAAAGACAGTAATTTAAACTCAACCTGCATGTAGACATGTGAGCAGTTAGGTTCCTTTGACAAACTTCACAGATGTTTTCCAGCTTAAAATGGAAAAAAAACAAAGGAAGGAAGGAACTCCACTTGTTTCTATTGTATAAAAATTATTTAAGTCCTTTCTAGTGCAACTAAGTTTTCCTCCAGCATTGTTTCTTTTACATAACAATTAGCAAGAGTCCACTTACACCCCCCCGGTCGTTTCCGGCTCTGCCTTCCTCAGTGAGAGCTTCTCTTTAATGTGAAGTGTTAACATGTCTGTGTTACAGCTGTGTTTCTGTTGGGATCAGGGAAATGATTTGCTCTCAGCCGAGATAGTTAAAGTATTATTAAAATAATTTTTTTGTCACATTTATTGAGATTTTCTTCACAAGATTCATTAGTACTTGTGTTTTTTACAGGCCTGTAATAAGCAGATAGGCAGATATATGCTAAAACTATAGCAAGCTAAAGTTAACATTATCAGGAGAGAAAGTGCAACCGAACTTTCCCAGTGCTGCAGTATCGACGGCTGTGAGTGGTAGTAATAGCCTTGTTTGTTTTCTTATGTTCTCTGAGATAAGGTATCAGTAAGATGACTAATCAGAGCCAAAAACTGTAGATACAGAAGAACCTGCCGCCTCGATTAAAGTACAGCTTTCATCCTCAAACTATGAGACTCAACACTCAACTGTAAAAAATATTATTTATTTTAATTAATTTACAAATTATAAATGTATTCACAGTTTCCTATTTTTATTTATAGCATAAGGGGAACACTAGCTGTATTTAATTGTAAGACCTTGATGTAAAATGATTATTAAATTATCTTGAATCTTTCTTTTATGTAAATGAGATTATAGGAACTAAAACACGATTAGCAATGACGATGCAGTGCCTTCCTCTCACTAACCCCGCCTCCTCCAGCTGTTCAGGACATGTGTTCATGTGTTTTGGTGGGGCGTATCTGGGTGGAGGAGTGACTTTGGGTGGAGACCTGTAGGAAAATGACAGGAATTTTTTGGTTGCTTGCTTTCAAAATCAGGCTTACTCCTGCTGGTGTCTCAAACAACATCCGGGTGTGTCAACGGCTTAAAACTAGATCTTCCTCCCCCTGATCGCTCTGACTTAATGTCATCCAGCTGTTCAACATCTGTTTTTCTTCTTCTGATCAAACCTAACAGAGACTGAGCTTCACTCCTACGCACAGAAACACACAGACTTAACTGTTGCTGTTTCTCTAAAACACACCTATGAATCGTACAAGTTAATACACACACTCACGACACACACTGTGACTCTCTCACACTGCATCGAGCTTCGGCCATGACACACTTGTTTGCTCTAACGCTTGCACTCAGAGCGACCCTGGTGTTACAGTCAGGAGGAATACTCATCAAAAGCTCTTAGAAAAAGGCTTCATGCAGGCAGCAGTGATCAGCTTGACACCCTGAGCTTTCCTCGAAAAGATTTTACTGGGACACCAGACGGTGGAAACAGAGGACCAGTGTTTGAGGTTCTGCTTGAAAACTGCTTTTTACCACCCAAAAAAATGAAAATATTTGGGTTTACAGTCATGTGATGAGTGTTTGTGCAGATAAATGGCTGATATGGATGAAATCTCCAATGATAGTAAAGAATAGTTTGACAGCAGCAATGATTGCTCAATGAATTGATTAGTCAACAGAAAATTAAATGGAAATTAAATTGATAATCAATAAGTATGAGGAGTTGATTCTTTTTCTCTCCTACATACTAAACTAAATGTATTTTTTGGGGGGTTAAGGTCTGATGATCTAATATAAGTAAATAAACCCAAAGGTGGAAGATTATACTCGACATTTTTCATTCTAGATAAAAAAAAACAGTTTATTGAGAAAATAAACTTTAATATAAATTAAGGCTTAATTGCAGCCGCAGTAATTTTGCATTTCACTAGCTGTTAATTCTGGGTTGTAGTAAAATTTTAACAAAATGAATTCAAAAGCTGTTCATGGATAAAATACACAGACTCGAATGCCTGTTTTTCTAATTCAGCAATTACAATCAGGATTTTTCTTTGCATTGGGTTGAAAATCATATGAAAATCAAATGGTGTCATAAGGCTGTAACTTAATATAATTGGTGTAGCTTAATTGTTTTAATTGTCTCATGGAAAGCGTCGCTATATCGCCCTGCCCAGAAGCTATGATTCATATCAAACCAGTAATTATCTGCTTTTCATACATTTCGTCAGAGACGCACACAACCATGAGAACATGTTTAATCCTGCAGTTCGCAGGAGAGCTGCAGTTCCTGGAAATTCAGCCTCTGCAGGTTTACAGGGAGCGGCTGATAAAATACAACGGAGAAACATCTGCAAACATCAACCGTGCTGGTGGTGTTTGTTTCCTCTGTTTTCAGGTTGCCAACATACAGAAGCTCCACAACTTTCACAGTCCTGCTGGGACTTAACTGTAGCAAAACACAGTTCAAAGTGTGTAAAACACATGACTACTACTGTAATATTACACACACAGAGTGGAGTTTTCACTAGGGCTGCATCTAGAGTTTCTGAGATGAACCAATTCCACAGAACGAATGAAAGCTGATGGGTATCAAAAATATTGAATTTTACAGAAAAAAATTAAATAAATATATATTCAAAGTTTAAATCAAGTTTCATGTTTATCAGAACAATATTTTGTGATATTCTTAAAAAATGTTTGTTCAATCCCAAAAAAAACCTTCTGTTTCAATCTATCAATTATTATCTTGATCAACCCTTTGGTCCATAAGATGTATAAAAAAACCTAAAAAAAATAAATTACAATAATCTAGAGATCAAGATTAGGACATTTAATGTCTTGTTTTGTTTAAATAACAGTCAAAAAACCTTCAAAAATTCACTTGCACAACGAAGAAAAGCAGCAAAATTTCAAATTTGAGAAGCTCAAAACACCAAATCTTTGACAACTTTTTAGCAATCCATTGATTACTGAAGGATCTGAGGATAAAGTTTATTTTTATCAACCAATTAGCTGATTAGTTAACTAATCGATGAAGCTCTAGACTGCACTGTACTGCATTATTTTGATAAGTGCAGGAGCTTAACAAAAGCTCACTTCAATCAGCCCTGAGGTCGGGATTTAAAGTTTGCTGTCAGGTTATGTAACCTAAAACAGTGCAGTGTTTTGATGAGTCAAACTGCAAATTGCCATCATAAAATAAAAAAGAATACGTGTGCTATTAAAGCTCTGATGAAGAACTCTGCCGATGCAATAAACTGGTTACAAGGTCTGTGAAAAAAAGGGACTGTTTTGTGAGGAAGAGCGTGAAAACTGGTCAAAAATTGACAATAAGTCAAAGGAAAGGAGAAGAATAAACGTTTGGCTTTCAGGGAACATTTGGCCTGTTTGTTTTGGAGACAACAGCACAGAGCTTCATGCCTTTAGCTTCACTAGGCAACTTTCACAGAGTCTGACAAGGGCAACAAACAATGCTGTCTTTGTTGATGACTGTGGGTGTAGAATAACACAACTACAACCTGAGGAAAAGCGAGGACAGAAGTCTGATCTGTGCAGAGTTTTTGTTCTGCAGAGTTTATGTGTGTGTTTTTGATTTGAGCTCCACACTGAAGCAAACAGTTCTGCCTATAAATAATCATATTTCTATACATACATACTTTTCTCTTTAAAGCAGTCAAACTCTTCCTCAGGCGCTTTGTGAATAAGTGTTTTTTTTTTTTAAAAATGCCCCCAGCAAACTGATGCAAACTGCACTTTGCGAGCAGTTTGCAAAGACGAGGTAAAAGTTATTTTAGCTTAAAGCCACATTTTAACTGGATACCTCTGAGGACTCCCTGAAGTTTAGGCCTATAAATACACCTCACGCGTTATCACTGTCTCTGGTATCAGTGCTAGTTTCTGTGGTGGCAAATATATTCTGATTCTTGCCTCTGGAAAGAAATGTGAGCAAATTTAAAAGGTAAAATGTTACAATAAAATGAACCCACCACAGTGATGAGAAGACTTTCTGTACATGAATGGAGCTTTACTGGCTGCAAATGCACTGCAGCAGTCAGTTTAATAAGATTTTATCCGGTGTATTATTAAATTGTTTTGTTATGCCGCCTGCAGCTTATAGTACATTTTTTAAAATATAAAAATCAGATAAAAAGAAGAACATGTATCGTATTTCCTGGATGTAAGAAAAGAAGCCACAGGTGACAAAGCTGCTGTGACCGACATTACAACCGGTTCTACAGGAGGTTTTTTACACTTTAAACTGGATTAAAATATTATGACAGGTGTCAAATTTAAGGAAAGAATAAAAGGCGATTGAATTACTGTTTCTTAAACTTGTTTTAAGTTCCTGTTTACTTTCTTTTTTCACCTCATTGCACTTAAAGGTGGGGGCTCTTCTCTGAAAAGCTTTTTTAAAAAGTTGCTTCCGTCTATTAAAAATGTTTCCTGATAGGAACTTTAATTTTGTTGGTCCAATTAAACAATTAATGAGATATCAGGGTGTAAAAATAAACTTGGCCTACAAAACAGACAGGAATTATAAGCTAGGAAAATGTAAAGTTTACTTGAGCAAGAGGCTGTTAAGGCTTTTTAAAGCAGCAGCAGCATGAAACATCCACTCAGGCTGGAAATGATAAGCAAGTGGGAGCAAAGTTCAGTCAGCCTGGCTGTTCATGTTGCAGGCCTCCCTCCTTCACTCAGCCTGGACCTTTTTTTTATTTTTTTAATCTCTCAGAGGTCAAATTCTTTGAATCACATTAAGTGAATGTTGAATTTTACACCTGAGCGACACAGACACACACTCAGACCAGGTCACTGGCTCCTTGAAGCCGCATATTCTCCCTGTTTTCATGTCATCCTTCACTGTATTGTGACACTTACAGTACTCCATGAGCGACTTCTCCTCCCACTGGTCGTTCCTGCCTCGGTAATGGTTCCACATATTGGCGTAGTGAGTCTTGGCGTCCTCGTCCTCGACCCATCCGGAGGTGGCTGCGATGGCGATGATGTCAAAAATAATGGCGAAGAGCAGCAGCAGGGGCACGATCCACCTGCATCGGGGGTAGGCGATCCCACAGCGGAACATGACGGACGATCGGAGTGCGTTGGAGCGGGTTAGAGCGGGACGAAGATGTGCGTGAACACGGGATAGTCCGTCCGGTTATGTAGAGGCTTGCGCGTCTTGGAGAGGCAGTGTCACAGGGTGTGGTGTGGATACCAGATAAAAACCCCACCCGAGTGTGTAATGCAACCTGTATGAGGATATAAAGGGCAGGGCTTGTCGGTTATAAAAGCTGAATGAGGCCCAGCCCCATTGACTGTGTCATATTACACCCACTAACTGCATCCACACCATCCACACAGGCGCTGCTTTTGAGTCCTGAATCCACACAAATGATTTTTAATAGTTAAAATGATCATTTTTTTAGTTTTTCTGGGTACAACAGGTAGCTGTGAGCGAGCTGTGAGTGGGAGGAGTGTGAGAGGTAGAAGAGAAAAGAGAAATGAGACAGAAAGTAAGATGATGAAGTACCTAAAGTGGCCACAAGATGGCAGCAGGGAAACTATTGTCATAGTGACAAGAAAAAACAAATATTGTATTTGTTTATTTTTTTAGTTTTATGCATCGTTAGTTTTATACAGTCAGTCGTTTCCTCCCTTTGCAATATAAGCCTAGGATTATTTTTTTGGCCATTTAAATCTGAGATACTGACACACTGAGGTTCAATACCTTGATTTATCCCAATATTCAGAGATTATCAGTAGATAAAAGTAAAAGTACTGCATTGAAATATTTCTTAAGTAAAAGTTTGCAAAAACAACAAGGAAAATGTTCTTTGTGTACTCTCATAATATTTAAATAAAAATTACCTAATGCAAAGAAAAGACACATGTATAGTTTGCCTTGTGTAATTAATGATCACTTTTACCGTAGATTAATCAGCTGATTATTTTGACAGAAAGTTAACTGATTAGTTTTTAAATTCTTAAAAAAGTGAGTGCCGTCATAATAACCCAGATAATAATCCAAACTGGCACCTTAATGATGTTTGTTTTGTACAAACCTACAAAAAAGTTCTACCTAAAAAGCAGCAGAACTTCACATTGGTGAAGCTGGAACTATGAAATGCTTTTGTATTAAAAATGACTTTAACAATCATTGAAGTGGTTTGAAATGAATTTTTTGTTTGTAGAGTGATGGACTGATTAATAGACTAATCATCTCAAGTTCACTTATTCATGTTGTCCACAGAAAAGCTGCAGTTTCTGTGTAGACAGGCGTGTGTGGTGCTTCACAGGCGGTGGATTACAGAGTAACTGATGTTACTTTGTTAGCAGGACACGTGAGTTTACTGGCACTTCATGATTCAAGGCTGTAATCATACTGCAGTTGAAAGAAATTAAACCTGTAAAACCCTGTCAATGATTCACTCATCACCAGAAGACAAAATAAATTGGGTGTTAATACTCTGATGTCAGCAGCTGAAAGTCACTATTTGATAGTTTAAGATATTTGCTGTCACAATGTTATTTTGTTTTTCAGGTGTATTTCTCTGTAGAGAGTAGCTGCTCCTGTAAGCTGAGCCTTTGTTTGTGGTGTCAGGTGAAAAGTGTAACCTGCTTACACTGGCAACAAGCAGTGGTGGAAGAATTACACAGATCCTTTACTCAAGTAAAAGAAAGAAAATACTTTCCTAATCGTAAAAATCCAGCAATGGCAACAAGATAAATAAGAATCCAGATTTTGTGAACTTTCCCGTTCCTGTTGATTTGTTGCAGTGCAATTTTTCATTTTGCTATAATTACATGATATCAAATGAGGTGTGAGGTCTGTCAGATTTGTTTTGCTTTGTAACCTCACAAACATAAATCAGCCCTTTTTCCTCATTGGTGGTTGCATTCTGGCTTAAATTTTGCTCTCAGGTTGCTGCATCCTACTACCTTTAGTTACCACCTTTCCTCCAGTGTTCATCTTTTCCCTCCACTTCAGTTTGTTTTATTCTCAAATTTGTGTTTTTGGAAACTTGTTCCTTCACTGCTGTTGATTACTGTTTGAACTGTACCTGTTTCCCCACCCCTGCTGATCTTCCTCACTCTTAAGACCATTGACTGTAAAAAAAAAGTGGATGGAAGTTCCTCAAAAGAGCCGGATCGCCCCCTGGTGTCAGGCTGCAGTATAAGTCATAAATCCAGCCCTTCCATGTTATCAGATTGGATGTGATTCAAAGTAAATACACAGATGTCAGAAAAAAATATTCACAAAGATGGCTTTTGTCATTCCGGTATTTCTGATCATGCTGATGTGCCCTCAAGTGTTGATACATTGGAGTTTAATTAGAGATTTGATTGTTGTTCACAGGGGGGAAGTGGAGATGTGCCTTCTATCTTTCTTTTTAACAACCACTGCCGAGACATGATGATTTCCCATAAACCTCAGCTTAGCTTTGCACTAGTTAAACTTGTGAAGGTTAATTAGACAAGTTTTCTAAAAACACTTATGAGGGTAAATGACCTTAAATAAAGATACTTCATATTCAATTCGTTGTCAATTCAATTCAATGTTTGCATGTACATTCGAAGCTAGTAACTACAGCTGCTGTATAAATATGTTGAGATATATTTTCAAAAACAATGAGAAATAAACATGAAGACACTGAAGTTTGAATTGTTTTATTTGGGCCAAGCCACATTAACATGTGACCATGTACATTTGGTTAAAAAAATGACACTTATACTCTGGATATAATGCTTTTAGGACATTTATGCAAAAAATAAAAAACGAAATAAAATAAGATAAAGATAACATGACAAAGAAAAACATGTTTTTAACTTTTTAACTTCATTTTAACACTGATAAGTTAAAATGCAGTTTGGGTTGAAGTTGTTCTCAGGACACATTCACATAAACAGGGAGTCATAAAATGATTCTATGGCATTAAGAAAAGACTGATTAATGGTTTTAAAGGGCACACACACACACCCAAACACACACACATATTCACACACACACACACCCACACAACTCACACTGAGTTGATTACCTGAGTGCAACTTTGCGTGTCTTCAGTCTTGGTGTTTTTAAAACGATTGCACAAATAGAAATTAATTTCTAGCATTTTTAAAGTTCCAACAATCAGTCAAAGCTCATCAGTTCATACAAAAGGCCTCCAATAATAAACCTGCTAAAAAGCAAAATGTCTTCCTGAAAATCTGGAAACACGACATCCCAGCAGAGGCGACCTGACTCGTATTTCTCGTGTGCCTGACAGGATGAGATGTATCACGTTTACATGTTTGGGCCCCCTGCTGTAATCAATGCTACTTTTTCTTGTGCTATTTGTTTCCTGTTTCCTGAACAAAGTATCCTTTGTTGTTGGCTACTTTTTCTGCTACAATTGTATATATTTTTTCAAATCTTGTCCTTTGTTTTAGCTGCACATTACTGTACTCTTGCCTCATAATTTAAAAGTACTTCATGTAACCTTTAAGCACAAGTTATAGTTTCTAAAAAAAACCCTCATGACTTTGTTGGCTAAAAAAATTTGGTCAAATCTTCTTCAAATCATTCAACTCATTCTTAATTGATGGGTAACACTATAAATGACAGTATTTAATGTTATAGGATTCCTAGTTTTTGCAGAAGCTTCCAGTGTCTCAAATCACAGTGTAACAGTTTCATGTCTTTCAGTCAACTTTAATTGTGCTTCCATACACTCTTTTACTTCCGTAGCACAGCTTAAAGAAGACATTAACCCTGCACATAAAGTACACAGACGTCTATGAAGGAGTTGTATTAAAACATATAGTACTGTCATTTAATGTACACACTACCTGTCTTTTAAAACCCAATTAAAAGACTTTAAAAAGTCTGTCAAAGCTTTCCAACAGCAACATTAAGAACAGAATCACATTTAGATAACAAATACAAGGATTTCTAGACCTGTGGAGTGTAAGTTTCCTTTTTTCTTAAAAGTGGATTATCTGAGGAAGGTAATCAAAGTTTGGATGATAATTGCTTCCTACTTCCTTCTTCCCTTTCTGATTTATTTCTCCTCCAGATGTCACAAACAGTTTGAATTTACAGCCTTATCTTACCAGTGTGGGCATGCTGGTTTCATCAAACTGCCAAGTACCAAAGGATGGGATGTTTTTACAGTCAGATTTAACTTCCTGTCTGGGTTAAGACAGGAAGATGGCTCTCGATCGATCTTTGCCTCTGTCAACACTTCACAGCCTTTGTGTCTTCCAGTCTATCTCTGTCTGTCTTCCTGTTCTCCCTGTCTTTACTTCCGCTCGACAAGACGCTCGGCATCACACTGTTAGAAATCCATCCAATCCTTATCTAAGCAGTAGCCTGGCTTCGGTTACTGGAGGTGCTGTGCCTCATTTCTTTTCACTGTGACGGCTGACAGGCTTAGAAATGTGCTTTATCTGTTTACATGTGATTATATCAGGATTTTTTTTTTTTACTTGGACCCCCACACACCTTTTTCCTGTTCTGCTCGGCTTCCTTCTTTTCCTTAACTCAGCATGCTCAGGCACACAATCACATTTAAGTACTGAAAAAAAAATGCCATTTTAACTGAGTCGACTGCTGTAGCTTCCAAAGGGACTGTAATGAAATATCAAAGAGGTGAAGGTTGAGCTCACTGAGGCAGACTTCATATGTAGGGAAATGATTTCTCATCATTTTCAGCTCTCAACGGCATCAATTATTCGCATCCAGTTCAACAGAGTTAGGCACATTGTAAAATAAAAAAAATCAAGCATTCCCTTATTTTCCTGCACAAGGCTACAGTAACTGTGAAACATCAGGTGTAACATCTCTCCATCTCCCTGATTCCTCCTCCTCCTCCTCCTCCTCCTCCTCCTCCTCCTGAGCTGACTCGACAAACTCAAAGAACCGGGTCGCCACTGCCGGCTCTGTCGACGCCGCTGCCGGACGTTCTGAAGTCCTGGCAAAGAACGACCAACCTGTACAAGTTCAGTATGACCACCAGGAAGTTCTTGATGGCGAAGAAAACCAGCATCTGGTGAAAGACTTTGAAGTAGATCATGACGGTGAGCCTGACCACCAGGAAAGGCCCGTCCTGGATGAACAAGGCCTCCGCGATGCTCCACATGTCCGTGCTGTGTTTGGTGAAGAGGGACGCCTTCTTGACCCCCTCCTCACCTTCGCTGCCTGGCTTGGAGTTCACCACTTTTAAAAGCAAAGAGACAATTATTGTTAGAAAATTATTTCAGGAAGTTGTCGAGATGATAAATGAGAGGAGGCGTGGTCTGTCTGTAACGATGCACTTTTGCTCTCTACCGCAATTTTTCCTGTTATTTTTAGCCGATTCCTGTTGTTATGAAAAAACCTGTGACCAACCTGGCAAAAACTCAAGAACTCAGACCCCAAATGTGACAACAAAGACACAGGAACAATCTGTCACGTCCATTAGAAAGATCTCAGTTTAGATCTTTTTTTATCACTGAATTTAAGGGATATCCTTAATACATGATGCTGCTCCTGTACAATGTGGCTGAATCCAATGATTTTTTTAAGGGTTGTGACATGAAGCTCACAAAACAATCTAGTCCCACTAAAATTTTCTGGGCATTTATCATCGATATTGGCTTAAAAAATGAGACTGAAAGGTTATAAATTCAAACAGAGTTTTTGGTTAGTCTGTGTTGTCAACTGCTCTTTAAGTTGATTCAGAATTAACTTTCAATTAATTTTTTTTCTGCTCTGACCATCATAAATTTGCAAGTATTTCTTCACAAACTGGGCAAAAGAAATTGTTTCAGGGATCCATTTCATAGACAACTCTAATGAAGAAATGGAAACTCAAACATCTACAACTGCAAACTCCATCTGCATAAAAAAGATTACGTCATAAGATTAAAAGCTCCAGAACTGCTATTAAATCGACTTTATTTAACTCAGCTGCTGTTTACAAAGTCATGGATGGACTCTGAAACTCAGCCGAACATGCTGCATCCGTACGTTCACACCTCCTGTGTTAACATGGCATTCAAACATACTGGAAACAGTGACACACACTTTTAAAAAGACACACCCAAACCTAAATGTAAACACAAACAGTGTGTGCACTCAGGAGGGAAAGCAGCTTCATCTGGAAAGTCAACAGCTGAACCACACATTCAAGCTCTAAGTGCTCTAAATGTATGAAGCTGCACATAAAAGTATCATTATTAAGAATCTCCTCCATTTGTAAATCATTTAAAGGTTTGGTAATGAATCATTAATATCATAAATGCGTGTTGCAATTTCAGAGAGCAAAGTTACGCTGCTTCCAATCACTTTATAATGTTTTTTTCTTTGCTTCCTTCTCTTACAAAAGCTCTTGTTTGTTTCCTCACACTGAATCATAAAGGTTTAATTCTTTTTTGTGCTTTTCTGTAACTTTAAGACCGACATCCACTGGTTTGGCCTTTCCTGATAAGAGTTTCCTCTCAACAGCTAAGCTGAGAAATAAAGACCCTCTGTGGGTCCAAGTCTATTTATGTAATGAACTTGTGAGACTGTCAATATTTATGGAAACCCCTGACGTACACCCTTCCTGTTAGTGACTTCATTTTAAGGCAAGTATGTTTTTAGAACGACGCATCTGAAAGCAAGGACCTCACTGTGTCCCAGTTCGAAGCCCTCGTGTTTCATTCGAGGAGCAAAAACTAGTTTTTTTGGTTAATTATTTGACACAGCTGGAGATAGAGGACCGAGTGGAATCAGCCAAACTAGTTTATTCTGTTTGCTCGCAGCGCTGGCCCGGCCGCTGCTGCTGACTCTGCTGATGTTATGGTTATGGACAACAATACACAGCTGTTACTGCTTAATAAGCACCAGAGTTATTGGTTAAACAAACACACACACTGACCCGCCAGATGCAGGGGGAACTGCAACATGCTCCAAGTCCACACAGCTAAGATGATGTAAACCAGCAGAGGGTTGCTCTCTCTGGAAAAGACACATGGGAAATATTGTCAAAGTCAGTTCCAAGAGTTTTTCATTGGGATGCTGCTTATATCAGTTAATGCACTCGTATAATATCAACAGGATTAAGTGACACAGACATGCAAACTTCATCTCAGCCACCTACTTGACATCCGACAGAGTCTCACTGGTAAACTCGAGGATGTCCGCCGCCGTGCCCACGAAAATCAAAAGAAGCTGCGACAGCTCGTCCCGTGTGACTCCGCCTCCCAAAGGAAGAAGCCACTTCCCAACGATGAGGAGGATGAGCAGGATCTGATGAAGAGCCAGGATCCAGTCGTTGGAGCAGACTGCCGAAAAGATCTGGCTCGAGTTGTGGAAAAGGAAGAGAGGTTGAAAATCAATTTTTTGTCAACAACAACAACGAGTTTGTTTAGGTTGGCTGCGTTTCTTCAGTCACAAATCTTCATGATATCCTTCAATATGCGGCTGGAACTCAGCTCGTGTGTTGTTACCAGATTCTGCTAAATATCAGATATATTTCAGAAATAAATCATCAAATAGTTAAAGTATGCACCTTAACTGGTGATTCTTGCTGTGTAAATCTAATTTTTTATTCTGTTTATGGACCCTGTTACATTTGGTCTGAGTCCTCATCCATTTATTATGATTAGGGGTCATTATTTTATTCTTACTGCCAAAAATCTAATAAGACGACCAAAGCCAATAATGTGTCACACCTCTTCTTTAAACTTTCTCTAACATTCCCACACCGTCAGTGCTTCGCCGCCCAAGGACGTAAATCTTAAGGTCAGAACTTTTTATCTAAATCAGCTTATTAATTTCCTTTAATAGCTGAGGCCAGATGTATAAACAATGTGAAGGCACAAAAAACCATGCGCACGCCTTTTTCCCTGCACAATGAATGATATCTGTAAAGGAAGAATGTGCTGTAAGGACATTTCAGACCAGACGTACAAGTTGTTTTTAAAAGATGGCTGCCGCTGAGACAATGAAGTGGATGTAAAGTAAAAGGTAAGAGACCCTCCCTCAGAGAATGGTTGGATGAAGAGATAACTGGCCTCTGGGTAAAGACGTGTAAAAGGTCTCATTATCTCTTTTACATCAAGAAGCTAAAGACACAGACTTTGTGATTGTTTTGTGGCTTTTTTTATGTCTCTTTGTAGCCATTTTGTGCCTGTTAGTGTCTCTTAATGGTTGTTTTGTCACTACTTTATCATCATTTTGTGTCTTTTAGTGGATGTTTCGCATGTTTCTGTAGATTTGTGTCTCACTATGTTGATTTTATTGCATTTTATAGATCTTTGGAGTTTCTCTGTGTTAATTTTGTGTCTGTTTTCTGGTCACATTGCACATCTCTGTACATATTTTTTGTCCTTTATTGCCCCGTTTTGTAGTTGTTTAAGTCTCTATGTGGTAGTTTGATGTCTCTCTGGTTATTTTGTGCCTCTTACTTGTATTAAATCCCAACAAACTGACATTGTTTTTGCTTCTGATCAAACCTCTGACTGTATTCACAAACATATCAGGAATTCATTTCTGTTATTTTCAATTATAAAATATTGATGTGAGGTTACATCCCTTCAGATACCTCTGAAGTCAAAAGTAATTCTCTTGAAGCATTTAAGTATATAATAACCCAGCTAATGGCATGAGTAATGCATCCTAAATGTCTGCTCTCAATGAGGACGTTGACTCTTCTGTACAGAAAAGCACAAGGATGATGAATCACTCAAATCTGAAAATGTCTTGCAGATTTGTGCCAAGAAAAGACAATTATGAACAATAAAGTGATTCAAATTTAACTCGTTCTGCCTTGTTTGTCTCATAATCTCACTCAGAGAATCTGGGAAGAGGCCGACTCTTCAGAGAATCCAAGCCCATTTCCTTGGCGAGATGTTTTCTCACTCCCATTGGTGGATTTTCTGACCCCCCCCCCCCAGGGGATGCAACCAGTTCTCAAGCACACTGATGTTAATATTTATCTCTTCTGCATTCACTCCTAACAGGCAAACAGCGACTCTGTTCAAAACTCCTACATTTCCAACTAAGTTTCCACAGGGATTTTGAGTCGCTCAGCTGTGCTTTCTCATCAGATTTAGACTTTGGATAACCATCTCGCACAGCTGCATTCTAGCTCTTTATCACGGTGAAGCTCAGCCACAGTTCGGCCTGAATAAGACTGAGAGGGGCTGGGGGAGTTTTAGAAGACAATAAAGTTAGAAAGTCTGTGACAGTTGACATTATTTTTGTCATTGTTTTTAACTGATGTTTTTTTTAATTCATGTTTTTTAAAGCACTAAAATCTGATTGTTGACTCCTTATACATCATTAAAGGTACAGTATCTGACATTTTACAATAAAATGTCCATGAACAAAGAGGCCTTTGTTATGTTGTTGGGCTGTGTAGTTACATTGTCCCATACGCTCCCAACAAGTATTCACTTCATGCAATATAATTGTATTCAAGTTAACCTTGTGTTTAATGGTTCAAATCCCCTTTAATGCCTCTAGTTGCAATTACTTCTAGAAAGACGAAGGGAACACAGGAAGACAAATCAGATATTAAGGAGTCACGTCTGAGTCATGTCAGACAGATTTTCATCTACAGCAATGTTTATTTAACAACAAAGGCAACAACTCTCGTAATCCAACACCACTTCATGACAACGTCAGAGTCCAAAGAGAGACCAGAGACCAAAGAGTACGCACTGAAACCCTAAACAACTTGTTGAATATCCCATAAAAAATGACATTTCAAACAAAATGTTCTTCATATGAACACTGAAACACTAAAGCAACATTTTTAAAGAGGATATGGATGATTTTTTATGATAAAGAACTATTTTGACATGATGAGATGTATTTTTATTCTCTCTCTTGACAAAGACTGACTGCACTTTTGTATTTGTCCATTCAGGAAGACGCTAAAGAGAGCGGGCAATTAGTTCAGCTTAACAAAAAGACAGGAAGTGGAGGGATCAGATAGCTGTGCTCTATGTTTATATAAAACAGCCAATTAGCTTCTCTAAAGTTTACTGATTGACACTTTATATCTTGTTTATTTCATCTGAGCAAAAAGCTGAGGAGAAAAGCACTGAATTCTTCTTTATTTTTATTTTCAAGTGAGTTGGTCATGTGCCTTCCTATTTCCAGTGTGGCTGCAGTGACTTCCTGGAGTCTGATTGACTGACAGCTTCAAGGTGACAGCAAGGCAGAGCTGTGATTAAACTCTGAATCAGACCGAAACAAACAAAACAAACCAAATGATTCAAACGAATGAAAAGTGCTAGAAGAGAAGTGGGCAAGTAGCGTTCCCGTTTCTTGAGAAAGCAGTACTTTTCTGTGTCTTTTTTTGGAATGTGTTAATTTTAAATAGCTAAGTTATTGTGTAAAATCTTCACTTCGATGTAAGTGGTTTTCAAAAAATAAATCAACACAAAAATACTGTACCATTTTTCTCACTTACGTTCATCTCTATTTTTGCAGGAACATCATAAAAGGGAAAATGTTGCACTACAGGAGGCAAGTGAAGCAGAGCGAATTTTCCAGTCTGTCACTCTTACCTTAAAGTAGTCGTGGTTTGTCTGGTTTACCATAGTCTTGTTCCGATTGACCAGTTTCAGCAGGTTCTCCCAAGAGTCGAGCTTATTGCACTGGAAGCAGTAAAAAAAAAGAGCTTTTTTTTAAAGACTGGGCTACTTGTACTTTTTACTGTAATTAAAACTTAAATGCTTTGAGTTTAAAAGCAATTGCAGTATTTTGCTGGAATGAACAAATAAATGATGAACTGCAGCTACATGTGCAAAGAAGTTTGAAAGTTTGAAGGTTTTGCAACTCCCTTCAAGCCACCAACATCTGTCATCAGATTACATTGTTTAGAAAGCACAGTTGTTAAGCGATTGAAGCAATTTTCTGTGTTTCTGGTGTTGAGAACCTTTGGGTCGCTGTTGTTGTCCTGCCGGTGGTTGAGCTCCAGGAGCCAGATGGAGGGAATGATACTTATAAGAAACAGAAAGATTGGAGGAGAAAACCTGCAAGACAATCAACAACCAATTTCGTCAGTACAATGTAGACAAACTGAGGACAAGATTTACTTTATTCTGTGTTAATATTTACACTTGAATTATTACTAGTTAATAAATATCACAGTTGTGAGCTGAAACAATGCAGACAAACAAACACTTTCAAGCAAGAGTGCTTAAACTCCGGCTGCTTTTGCTTGTCTTGTAGGATATTACAACCCAAATTTCCCCCAAAATTTAGGATGCATATAAAACATAAATAAAAATACAATGCTTTCATTTGCAAACAACACAGCAAGAAAAAAATGGCAGAGCTGATGATAGCCAACAAATAATTTGTTGTGGTTTAGTAGCTTAATAGGAAAAGCAAACACATGTTTCAAACATCACTGGAAGAAGGAAGCGAATGGGTGGATGTCTCTCTTCATTACAAGTTTACAATCTGACATCATGTATTACACTTGTTTTAATTATTTGACACAGTAAAATGTCTGTCAAAGGTTCAACAAAAACAAAAACCAAAAAATACTTTAAATGTCATTAAAATGGAGTACAGGATATTGTTCACATATGGAGAAAGACTGAGACATTTCAGTCCCTGCAGCAGAGTTATTGAGGCAGCACCCCACCCTCACTGTCCCAGGACTGATAAAACAATAGCCGCAGGGGGACGAGCAGTATTCAGGGTATTTAGGGACATGGGGGGAAGGGCTGGACGCAAGATGACAAGAGTTTAAAAGTGGTGTATAATGTGCCACTTACAGATTAAATGCATGAATTTATCTTACCATTTGTAATCTTGTCCCTTTCTCCTCTTCAGTGTTATTATCATTTCAATCACAAGCGGTAGGAAGAGGCATGTCAGGAGCCAGTAAATAGGGTCCTTTTTAACCCATGTCACCCTCCAGACCCCCGTCAGAGAAACCAGGATGAATAAGGCTCTGGTGATGATCGCACACACGAACTTGAACATATTCACAACGCTGCCTGTTTGCATGTCGATACTTTGCGCCGCAGCTTCTCCGTTATTCCTGAAAGTTTAGTTCCTAGAGAGCCGGTGGTTTCTGCTTTGACTGCTGACTTTGGTCTTTTTGAACAAAGTCCCCAAAGTTTAAGTCCCGCCCACTGAGACAGTCCCATCCAGTTTTACCTGATCGGGGATCAGATAGTGAAGAATAATAGCGCTGCTGCTGGTCAAATCCGCACCCAATGAGCAGCTGTCAAAAACGTGACAAAGCAGGCTGCACGGAGATCTCATTCATAATTATTAATGATTTATGTATTACATCACGAGTGCATCACAGACTCTGAGAGCGTACAGGAGAGGGCAGCATCACATCATGCGTTCACTCACGATATAACAACATGAAGTGCACTTCCGCTGCTGTCTGGCATTTCGCAAAAGTACAAAGACTGATGACTGCACATTTGTGCCTCCAATGCAGAGCTGATTTATTCAGGGGAAATCACGCGGCGCCAGTGGTGGAGGAAGTGTTATATCCTTAAAGAAGAAATAACAGGACCCACTGCGCAGTGACACGTCGAAGTTTGGTCCCCCTGAGGGCGCAGAATGAAAGTTTTTATGGCGTCTTTTGAATATCCAGTGTTGACTTCCTGAGGACCTCTGGTTCAGGTCACAATTTAGTTCAATGGTGGTCATTATGGACGTCTTCTCCACGTCAAATGTAAACTTAAAAATTTGAGATATCTTTTTTTATACAGCTTTTTTACAAATAGACATGACCTATTTTTTAATTCATTTTTTTTTTTAAAAAAGCCCCATAGCAATAAAAAAAATTCTCAGTTTAAGTACAAGAGCATTGTTAGCACATTATACTTAAAGAATTAAGTGTTAAAACTTTCGCATTACTAAGCATTTTATCATTGGATTATTATTACTGATGTATAAACATACAAGCAGCATTTGTTGAAATGCAAGCTAAGTTTAATTATTTTAATAGTTTAATTTACTTTAATAAACTGTAAGTCTTATGTATTAAATAAGATGCAAAGCTTAGAAAACACATATACACTCCTTATCTTAATATGAAAAATAATCAGTAACTATAGTATTTTCTAACAAGCAAATGAAATGCTAAAGTTAAATGTTAAAATACAAATTTTGGGCTTTGTAGCAAAGTGAAGTGAGAAGTGATAAGTAAAGTGAAACTATAGTTAAAACACATATTTCTGACTAATCCTTGAGAAATGTTCCTCATAAATCTACTTAGTCACATTCCAGTATTGCATTATGTTAATATCTGTATTTTGGGAATTGCATGTTTATTTTTCAGAATTTCTTATTGGAATTTTCTTAATTTCAATTTTTTTTTTAAATGAGATAAGCTGAAATTTAGCCTGCTCCAATGAAAGCGTTAAACTTTTAGTGGACCTGAACTTTCTTCATATATTGAGCATTTTAAAGCAATGCAAACATGCAGCATCGTTAAATTTTCACAAAGTTTAGTTTAGTTTATTTCCCTCATTTACAAATATAAATTCCTAAACTAGTTAAATAAATACATTTACATAATACACACATAACATCAACTCCACACACACATTTTATAACCAAACAAACAAACAAAGAGCAGGAAGAAGAAAAAATATACATAACATGAATACAGATTACTAAGAATTACTATTACTAAGATTTTTTTCCACCTTTTTTTATGTGCACAAAAACATGAGAGTACACAGAAAAGACAGAAAAACCGTTGTGTATTTTTAACCAACATGCCTCACCATTCTTTCAGTTTTGGCCAATTTAAGAGTTTTACATTGAGCAACAGCAAAGATTTTGCTGAAACCGTTAAACAGCACTACTTAGCTGTTAACATGTCTCATAAGTGGTTTGCAGTTTTCCAACATAAAACCACAATCACGTAGCCTATTCACATGTCTTATTATCTTACCAAGCAGGAAATGACACGTCAGACCAAAATCCACCCCGACTGAAACCTACACACTCAACTCACACACACATACACACTCACACACTCTCTCTCTCTCTCTCACACACACACACACACATGCACTTACAGACTTGAGCCATTTTGCCTCTTTTGGCTGCATGCTGAGTAGATTTCTATTCAAAACAGTCTGGGCACAGAGAGGAAACAGTAGAAAAAGCCTGTAACCTTGGAAAGGAGGCAGACTTTTCCTGTCATTGTTCCAAACTGTCTATCATCATCCTTCACTTTGCATCACATGAAATCACAATGAGTATTTCAGACAGTGTAAGAAAAAAGTGGAGTAGAGTAAAGAATATCCAGTTGCATGCTGGGAAAACAGATTTCTGTTCCATCATGCATAAAAAAAACAGTGTGGGTTGAGTTTTTTAAGAAACCACTGGTGTATTCATGTAACATGTCCCTGGTGTTTATCCTGTTTCCCGCTTTCCAAATTTTTGAAGTCTAGAATAAACTATAAACAAAACAGTGGCACCAAAACAAAAATCAAACCAATTTTTAATTGAGAGTGATCCCTCTTGACTACAACAGCTTATTCTGCCACAGAGTGAGTGTCAGTCAGTCAGTCAGTCAGTCAGTCAGTCAGTCATAAAGGGAAACAAACGCTCCTCTGTTGACTGAGACTGAAAGGCCATCCACAGCGTCCCCTCGGCCTGGTGTTACCCAGTGATTCTGTGTGTGTGTGTGTGTGCGTGTGTGTGTGTGTTCAAGACTCAGCTCTTGGCTGTGTGGAGGTGATGATGACAGAGATGGCCGAGGGGCTCTGGTCGCTGATCACAGAACAGTGATTCTCTCTATGTTGCGTGTTCAATCAGCACTGCTACAAAGCTCATGTAGAGCTCAGTCAGCACACACACACACACACACACACATAATAAAACATCTTTGTAATGTAGAGGAGAATAAAATAGAGCAATAATCTGCATCAACCGTGAGATCAGCTTGAAATGTTGCTGGTTATAATCTCCTACAAACTACAGAGAAGGATTACTAAAGAAAAGCTTCAAACTTGAGGCCAAAATAAAATCAAAACTGATTTATTCAAACTAAGGTTTATAAATCACAAACCATCATGTAGTCATATATATCAAGCAGGCTCCATCCAAGTTTCTTTCCCCCAGAATGAAGCAGAACCTCATAGTTTTGGTTCACTTTGTGGGCGTGCACTCTGTTCCCCTACATTTTTAACTTTGAGACACAAGAAAAACACATTGCACAACTCTTTTCCAATATATTTTGTGCGTTAATGTCCACCAATTGATTTCAGCTGTCTTGTCTTCATCACAATGGTGTCTGAGGTTACTGAGGTTGACATTTGAAGAGAAGTTTTATAACATTCACACACCTAAATTTCCCTTTAAAGTTGTACAAGTTTTATTGATATTCTTCCAAAGGTTTATGCTCTGAGTGCACTGGTGTATGTGTTGAATATGCAACCAGAGCAGCGCACCAAGGCCCATGAAGACCATAAAACCATGCCATGTAACCTTCACTCAGTCAACATTAAAACTACTTTAATATGAATGTGATAGATATTCAAAACACTCTGCCACCTTGTGTTACACTAATGTTTTGTATCCTCTTTGTGCATGTGTGCATAAGTGTGTTCTTGTGTTTGCAAGAGGGAAGAACCAAGAGAAGTATTTGCACCGCGGCCAGTCACCATTATGTTACACTGTGGCTTTGATGGCCTCAATTTTATTATCATTTGTTATCAGTCATTTCCCTTTAAACCATATAATGGACCAACTGCTGTCAATAACAAACCCCATGACTGGTAAACCACCACTCTATATGCTTCATGTGTTATGCATCTGCTTTAATCGTGTGGCTTCAAAGGCTAAAAGCAGCCAGAGGAATGTATTTGTGCATCGTTGTCGTCTTGTGTTCCTGTAAATTATCTCCCAGTTTAATGACCTATATAACTTTGAGTTTCCCCTGCAGTTCAATAAATGTGTTGAGTCATCTTGCTTTAATAACCTGCAAGCCCTCAGAGATTTTTCATTTGTTTGGGTTTCAGGTTACAGTTTAAGTGTTGCATGTCTCAACAGCTGTCGAAAGGGCCTTTTTCCAACCTAATAAGAAAAACGTTCAAACATTTTTCAAGCATTGAAACAGTGATATTAAAGCACACGAGGCAAGTTTATTTTATATTGCACAATTCAGTCACAGGGCAACTCAAAGTGCTTGGCAGAAAAAAAAACATTAAAAATAAGACATTAGGAAAACATTAACATTGCATTTGGAGTCAATAAAAAACAAAAACAAATGAACACTTTATCTCCCAAATGACAAAATGAAAGATCAGTTGAAACTGCATAAAAAATCAATAAAGTAAATAGATACATACATGAACAGTAATGTTTTAAGGCCTGAAATGAGCCGAAGATGTTAGCAGGCCTCAGGTACTGAGAAAGCTTGTTTCACAGGTGGGGGGGCAGAGAAACTAACAGCTGCTTCAGCTCGCTTGGTTTCAATGCTGGGAACTCTGAGTAAACTTGTCCCAGATGACCTGAACGGTCTGGGTGCTTCATAATGTAAGAGTAAATCAGAGGAATCAGCAGAAGATTAGAGGCATTAGAGATGTTTTAGGTTATTTTTTAAAGCTGCAAACTGCTCTTGAAAATACCTTTTGTAGTGGGAAAAGTCACAGTGCAGCTTTTATCATTAGCTTATGTCCCACACAGTTCAAGACTGGCTAATTAATAACTTGGTGATTAGTTTACACTGTAAATTTCCCTCTGAAGTCCTGACAGCTGGCTCTTTGCTCAGTGTCGTTGCTCATGTTTACCAACAGGTGGCACTCAACACCACGGCTTCCAGGTGCAGGGGAGCTGAACAGCTCTGAAAGTCACACCTTTATTAGTCAGCCTGCCATTTATGCTAATGGACAAAAGGCTCAGCACTCTGTGTAAAAAAAAAAAAAAAACGGAGGGGGGAGAGACTGAAGAGGTGTTGTTAAAATTAGCAGCCATATTTTTAGGGCTGAAAAATGTTTTCACACAGTTAGCAGTTGGGTGGATATAAGTCATATTTTCCAAAAGTGCTCCTTGTAAGGACAAACCACAGAATCCATTCCTGCTTTGTTTATTCATTTAATTTCATGGCAGCTGCGCCGGCTTTAGAGCCATGTCAGAAACAACACAAGTGGATTGTTTCACAAATATAAACTTTCTTTAAACAGCGGCAGGTCACGGGTGAAGCAGGTGGCTAAACGGTCACACAGCTCTGGCCTTGATTCTCTCTCTCTCCTTGTTTCAAAAATACCATTTCAACTCAGGGCCCTGCAGAGTCACACATGTCAGGCATTTGCATGGGAGAAATTGGACTTAAATGGGTAACACATGACTCATTGTATCTCAGCCCCGACAGCTGCAACAGGCCAAGCGGTTATTGGACAAATATGATTCGCCTCAGAACAGAGCGAGTCTTCAAAGCTTTTCCAATGTGGAATCTTTGACGTAAGCCAAAAAATAAAAAAGATATTGAAGGGGATTTAGTGTGAAACATATTGAGTTACATTCAAACCATATCTTGAGTATTCATTTTCCTTTCACTTGCTGGATTTTTTTCTGACCTTAAACCTGACAACTGTTATGAATTCTGCATTAGCAATCAAAACAAAAGACTATTATGCAGCACAGTGCTGGCCCCCGGTTGCTACTTGGCTCATATTCCCCGTACAGTAAACAGCCCACAGATGTTTTACATTGATATTAAGAACCTTAATTTGTCCTGTGCAGAAAAAGGCCAAGCATAGCGTGGGGATTAAGTTCTCAGCCATGTATCACACACAGCACAGACAGCAATCTCATTTAGCTTGAGTGAAGTTTACAGTGAGTGGGTTTTGCATAGGTCATTAGTTGTCTCAAAATACCCCCCTGTCACCATAGCAACTTCAAGTGACTGCTAAATTGCCTTATAAAATGTGATAAATTATTAATGCCGAGAATTTCTTTTTTTTTTTTTATGTGTAATATGTGTGCTCGAGCTTTGAGCTCTGAGCAAAATATTTCCTTTCCCTTTCGCTGCTGTAAACGGAACAATTCAGCAGCTGTCAGTCATATTGGAAAACTTATCCATTGTCTGCGTTTCTTGAATGGACTGATTTTCTGTGTCCTGATCTGCAGATATATCACAGGGATTACGCAGATTACAACAGTATTGCAAACATGGCAACTGAAGCAGTTTTTCAAATGGAATAGCTCATGACAGATCACGAAAAAAAAAAAAAACTGCCAGTGTAACATAGCTGCATTGTAATTGCCAATACACACAGTTATTTGACATATACATAATGCAGCGCTCTCAGCCTGGATGGAGGAGGAGGGGTTGAGGGGTGTGTGTGTGTGTGTGTGTGTGTGTGGGG
>JAPZDV010000003.1:18298023-18351569 GCA_029814665.1 Acanthurus lineatus
GATCATAGATGTCTGCTGACATTTATGCCCGTTTTATAACAATTCAGTGTTTGACAGAAAAGGCGGCGGTGATGCATTACACAGATGGTAAACGCTGAGGTCACTGTCCTCAGCGGCTTCATAGTCAATGATGGTTTGACCACTGGGTGTAATAACCTTACTGATGTTTGAAAAGCGCAGAGCAAATCATAACTGCTGAGATCAGGTTCTGTATTAATGGATTCCTCAGATGTGGAGGTGACACTGTGACCTCTTTGCTTCAAGAATCCATTTATATATTTATTTATATATATATATATAAATTTTTTATTTTTAGACTCAGACTCTCTTTGCTCTGAAAACATCCACATCTCACAGGCAGCTGTAACTCAATCTAACAAAATGCCTTTTCAATCACTCTCATCTTTTATAGTTATACCCATCAGACATTTACATAAATACATTATTCATGGTTCTAATCCCGGTTTCAGATGGGAGATATAAAATGCAACTGTGTGTATGTGTGTTTGTGTGTGTGTGTGTGTCCCGATGTGTATGCAGATGGCAGGGGAATGAAGCAGCCTATTTTGTTTGTGGTTTGCACATTTCTGATTCAGCTGAGTACTCTCCATCAATGAGGCAAATTTACATTTGCTGCGGCAGTAATAACCTAAAACCCATAGTGGTGTTAACACTTGTATACACTCGAATTCACGTTGCCCTGCTGCATGATTACATTTCTGTGGCGCTTAATAAAATGACTCACTTGACATTATCAAACAATTCAGCTGTAATAGTGGCCATGAATGTGAAATTGTGTTTTGCAGGCAATTAGTTCATTGTCATGGCAGTCATTCACACCGGGCCAACCAATGTTTGCCTCATGAATCACTATCCCCAACACACATGTAAGTATATAGTATTAGATCTGATCAATGGCCGCAGCCATGAATGGATACAATAATTGGTTGTTGTTTGAAATGAGGGACTTCAGCATTGAATATTATAATTGAAAAGATGGATGGCAGAAAACATGAATTATGCATAAACACGACAAGATATGTTGGCTCGGATAAATAAGAGTGATATTAGATAAGAACAAAGAGGGGAAAAATGTATCTTATTTTCGAGAGGCTTGCTATTCTGCTGTGAACAGTAATATTCCTCACAGTTCACTGCATGCGGTAACTCCTTTGATGTTCTGAAGATATCACTGCATCACAGATATTTATGAGCTCAGTCGGTTAATATTCAGCCGACAGCACACTGGCTAACACCTGCTAATATACACAGAAATCATCTCGAATAGCCTCCGGCTGAGTATATCGAACTACAGTCCTGATTAAAAGTGATCCTTTTCAATAAACTAATTGGATTTCTTGTGTGCATTGGCTGCCCACTGTAGGTGGACTCACATGTGATTGAAGGGAGAGAAATGTAACACCCTGTTATAATGAGTCTAAGAGGCTAAAATTAGCCCGGCAACATCACACAGATCTCCTGTTACCTTTCCTCAAGTCACGCTGCAGACGTCAGCCATTGTCGTGTGATTACAGCAGCACAAAGACACAGGTGTAAAGTTACTATTGAAACGTGTTCCTGTGGACAAATTTACTTGATGGATTTTTAATGTCCCAGGGCTTTCCATCGATGATAGATGGATATCCACTGGGTAATGCAATTGTGCATGTGGAATGAGCAGGAGATGAGTGCGTTGCCCTAATTTCTCAGAGGATTTCTTGCTTTAAGATATCTGTAGATTTTCATAATGCCTGGCAGTCTGATTGGAGATGTGAGTCCACATAACACACTGAGAGCACTTACTGTAAGTAAAAGTTATGTTTGGCCGTATGTAGATTCCCTTATTTCCCAATGCTGCTAAATAAATTTGACTGTTTTCCCTTTAAGGCTGCTTCTCACACTTTATTAGATGACTAATTTAGTAGGCTAAATGAGGTGGCCTCAGGTGGTTTTATCCTTGAATGATCTTCTCTTCTGTGGTAGAGCATATTTTAAGTTGTGATATCTTGTTGAAAAAAAAACAATGAAGCACATTTACTGAGGGACGGCACTCGGTCACAAGTATTTCCATTTTTCTTCTACTTTTATTCAAACTGAATCTCAGAAGGGAAAAATTTACTTTTTGCTCCATTACATTAAACTAAACACAATAGGTACAATGTACTCTGAAAGTTTTGGTCTAAAAAAAATATGACCACACTTTCCAAAAACATATAAAGTGGTAAAAAGTAGGTCAGCTCCACTTTGTCTTAATACAGCAGAGAAGTGCTGAAGTTTTGTTAATGCATCAAGACACAAAATAAATATATATATTCATGTAATTTAGAATTGACCTATTTTGGCTAAATAAGGCAGAAACTGAACATAATATCCATATAATTTGTTTTTATTAACAAATATCAACTTAATACAAAACTTATTATATTGTCAATATCTTATAAAAGAGCCATATGTATCTATAAAGGCAGGTCTTCTTCTTCTGTTGAGTCCACCATGTTTCTACAGTAGCTCAAAAACAAACCAAACACTGTGTATATAGAGGGCCTGTCATGTTTTTTTGTGAGTTTCATTGCCACTGCAGGTTCTCCTATTATGTATTTTATGGCAGTTTAATGGGGAATGATATATATAAAGGCTTCAGTTGTTAAAAGTAAACTCATGAACATTTGGTGGAGGCTCATGGCCTAATTAAATATAATGTGGTCAACTTTAAAAAAAAAGGCTATTTAGGAATTTTTCATTCCTTTGAGCATCAAAGGGTTGATTTAAATTTGAATTTATGGGAATCTATTTCCTAACTGTAGGTGGTTAAATAGTTAATACTACTTTAAAGTCATTTTACATAAAATTCATATTTATCATTATGACATGTCAACATATGTTGAGGATTAGGAAGAGATATGTCGTTTTAATGGCTTCTTTGCTTTGCTGTGGTTGAAACTGTAACTCCAGTTCTCCATTTTTTGAGGTAACTTTCCAACCACATTTGTGGCTCCCCGCTGAGACTAACTCATTACAGGGAATGTGGAACACCTGTGCTGAGAGAAAAGAAAAGGTTTGCACCACTTATCCTTGCATCGTGCTTTTGTGCTATAGGCAACAAACAAGCACGCATCTGCCTGAGACATATTTATTCGTCCATTTTAAGATTTTTTATTCCAGGCTTCCTCTTGCTCACTCATGCACTCGACACATGTTAGAAGTGTTTTATTTTTTTTTTATATATCAGAGCTTTGAAAACAAAACACAGGATATTCAAATAGTGAGTGATCTTATTTCACTCAGCCACTCAGCAAAAATGCTCAGATAAACAAACTTGTGAGCATTGATTGCAAAAGAGGAAAAAACTGCTTGAGAATGTAAACTAAGTCAGAAGTGAAAAAAGACTGTGTGTAAAGTGGGATTTGAGCTGCCACACCTCAGCGTGGAAACTATAAAACACATTTGATACTGAACAGTGTGCCTGATATTCATGTTCAATTGATCAAAATGGATTACTGTATATTTCTCCAGCTATTTATTTGTCTATTGACCTGTGTAGAAAAGACACACAAGGCCCTATTTCTTTATATTGAATCATTCTTGTCATGTGTCAAGTTGACTCATGAGGTTAAACCATGCACATAAATCTTATTGATTCCTTTTTGAAATCTTATCTAATCACAAAGTCATGTTGAGATAAAGAGAAGCAGATGAGGTTGCAATTTTTTGATTTTTATACTGAACACATGGACTATAAAAGCTTGTGCAGCATCAGGTCTTTCAACACACTTCTTTTATTAATGCCTCAATAAATATTTCCCAACATGGAGCTCAATTTACACCGTTTCACATCAATATCTGCATCACAATGTTGCAGTCACTGCTGGGCTCTCTTGCTGTTGACAAGCAAACACTTGCAATTGCCAGATAAGAGCTCGAGTGGTGCAATTGATTAACCAGGGACTTCATTATAGTGGCTGCCATTAACAATGCAACCCCATTGATTCAGCCACTAAAATGGCTGGGAGAGAAATCAGGAAAGATAACACTAAGAGCTGCGGTTTATATTAGATTCACTGCAGGATCCCAACACTGCTGTAGCCGCGTGCAAGACAATGAGGCTTTGTGTAATCCACCTTTTTTACTCCAAACCGATGCACTAAAACATCTGAGTGTCACAGAACATTGCCTCAGCTATTTTAATATTAATACATTATGTTCTGCTGCTGACTTGAATAGAGAGCAGTGGAGGGAAACAGATGGCCCTATTTAGAGGACTTAATTTATGATCTTGTTCTGAAATGTTCTGTCCTATATATATTATAAGTCTATTATATCAAACCCCATTGATATAATTGGTGGAAATCATTATCTAAAAGCCTTAATGCCACTGAATCTTTGTCATTAGCCTCTTTATGTCTTTAAGATAACTATCAGACAGCCATTCATAACAGCAGTAGGGCCTGGATATGAAAACATGTCCGTTTGGTGGACAGGAAAACACTTCACTAGATGTGAATCAGTGCGCCTGTATGCTCTGCCCGTCATTTCTAGGAGAAAAAAAAGCGCATTGCGTAATACTGTACTTGAAATAGCTGGTGTCAGAAGTAGGCCTGTGTTGCTGTTGCATGCTGTGTGATCTGAGTGGTGGATAAATGCAGGGTAAAGGGTGGACGAAGGTGAGGAAACAGCACAGCCTTGTGGACGGAGAGGGTACTGCTCAATATGTGAATAATTCCAGACAGCCGATAAAATACAGCTGACACATTCAGCCGCGGAGGCTGAAAGGACAATGAGTCAAAGGATGTAAATAGAAACCGCGAAGTTTGTTTAACTTTACATAAATACCATGACTGTCGTTAAAAATGAATATATTAATATTAGTTTCCTCATACCTCTGTAATGCCCAATTGTGTATGGTGATAAATATTCATCAATGTAATTATAAGAGGCTTTGATCGTGAAAATGTGTTAACCTTTGTCAAATATACTCCGCTGTCTTCACAAGGTCATCGCAGCGTTTTAAGATGATTTATGCCTGGATAATGGACCGCCTCGTGAATTCTGTCTCGTGACGCCCCGCTTTCTAACTCGGCCAATTTTGTCTCTTCATGCTCGCCTCAAAATACATAAAGGCCATTAATTTCAGCATTAAAGCCAAGCGGCGCGCCTGAGCCATAACGCGTAGCAAGTTCCGCTCTAAGCAAAGCCGGCACCTCACGGGTCCCACATTGCCTTTTGAGGAATCATTTGATAGCCCTATTAACTTTCATGTAACATTGTTTCTTGAAGGCATCCACAGCAAGCGCCTCAGTGTCATTACTGTGAGAAATGTGCTTTCATACTGAACGTCTTTTACAGAAGTCCTGGAAGGCACGTAGTCGCAGAAAAGCCCATATACGCAGAATTTTCGCATAAATCACGCTTCTGCAGGCAGATCATTTTACAGAAACGACATTTTATATTTTATATACAACTAATAGTCGCTGGTGGTTGAAAATTCTTGATATTTTTATAGTTATGTGTTAATATTTTGTCTGAACACGTTCAAACGATTAATAAAAAGTCGCCTAAAAAACACCGTCGCAGATTTACCTTAATAAATAAAAACGCACACTTGCACAATATGTCTTGCAGCGTATTTACCACAAAACATATTTTTCACTGCACTCAATCGATTGATACACGACGTTTCAAACTCTGCTGAAATAGCTTCCTTGCAGGACCTTCGGCAATCCATTCAAGCCAGCAAGTTTGGAGAGCGTGTTGAGTTTAATCAATTCATAACGTCGAGATGGAGCCGAACTCACTGAAGGTAACGTTTGTTATCAACCGTCGATTTATTTTATTTTCACATCGCGTTAATCGCCTCCTACTGTAAACTGTGCTCACGTGCCTAATCCACAAAACTTTGACACATTGCATTTAGTATGACCACATCTGTGTCATATGTTGAACATCTAAAAATAGTTACTAATTGTGAGAAGAAGACGGAGGTATCCTAATGTTATATCTGCCAACCGTGCGTAATTACGCAGGGATGTTTGAAATGTTTCTGTCTACTTAGCTGCGATTTGTTTACCAAATGAGTTGATAAACCATTAATTCATTTGTCCATTTATGTTTTTTCCCTCTACAGTGGGTGGGCTCGTCTTGCGGTTTACATGGACCATATATATTCTATAAAGCCTTTAAATTTAACCGGGACGGCAAACCGAGGATTCTGTCTCTCGGAGACTTTTTCTTCGTCAGATGTAAACCGGAGGATCCTATTTGCATAGCGGAGCTTCAGCTGCTCTGGGAAGAAAGAACAAGCAAGCAACTTTTATCAAGCTCCAAACTTTATTTTCTACCCGAGGATACTCCCCAGGGACGGACAGTCACCCATGGAGAGGTAGGAATATTAATCACCTGCTCAGTAATTGAGAATGATTGGTGTTTTTTTTTTTCGTGTTTGCTTTCTGTGTTCACCCCTTGTTCTCGAGCATTTTTTATTAAACAGCATCTTTACTGCATTAAGTGCTGGCAGTGGATGTGTAGTCTCCGCTGGCAGCCATTCATAAACGCATGTATTGATACTGACATTGATGTATCCGAGCGGTAAAGCGATTGACCTACGGCGGTGTTTGTTCTCGAGTTTTACTTTAGCCTATTTGCCTATTGTGGTGTCAACTGCTGAATGTGCACTTGTCCAGCTGCGCTCAATCAGGCAGCCGCTGCGCTCTATGGGGTTAATTGTGTTATAAAGGGGAAAATCCGCAAGAATCCTGCGCCGAGGCTCTGTCATTTCATTTCTTGGTAAAGCGTGTCAAATACTGACATATGGGCGGAAATTGCGAAACGGTAATGAATGCATGGGGTCAACTTGGCTCAGATCGGTCGGTACGACAGTTATTAGATATTTTGTAATGCCGCCTGATGTTGAAAGAGGCAGAGCGAGTCATAAAGCGTGGCAGAGCAAAGCCAGCGCTGACACGTTTTAACTACTCTCCAAGCTTTGCATAATTTTCCATGTGGACGTTTCCATCCTCAACAATGTGATGTTGTCAGCTCACATTTTAGGCAGCACTTTAAACGCCTCTGTGTTACATTACGCCGCTGTTGGCACAGAAAAGCAATAGTTATTATGATTGACTGTGGCCATATGTGGCGCTTGTGATCCGGTTACATCGTTGCACTGAATGGCATTGCTCTGATATTGAGAGTTTTTCTCCCCGGCTATGAAACAAATGATGTGTTGTTTTCTCCCTTATATTCCTCAGCCAGCGACAACAGCACTTTAATTACTACTCTGTGCTTTTGATCACTTGCGGCTGGATGGAAATTATTCTCTGCTGCTGTTATATTGTTTATAGGGAAGGACAAAGCCGTGTTTGTACTCGACTCTTCCGCTGATGGTTTACTTACATTCTTTCCTCTTGAGTAATAGAGTGGCTATCACATTTCCCTTTCATGAGAAAGGTGGCTATTTATGGCCCGCCGCTTAGACAAGCTATCATCTTTGTTGCAAAATTTCTCCTCTGAGCTGGTATCATCACCTGAAGCCCCCTCGCTTTAGCCTTTAACACGCTGCAATTATTTAGTAATTACTTTTAGTGCATGCATCGCCGATTCTGAGGCCACACTTGCGCAACAACATATCAGCTCCGCCCCTTTCCCAAAGACTTATTTGCATTGCAAAGTGCTTACATTCCAGTCCATTGGGTTTATCTGGAAAATATTATATTAACTAGCAGACGGGCTGCAGCGCTGCCAAAACAAATCAAAATGAAAGAATTTGGGACATAAAGTGAAACATTCAGTGATACAGTTTGTGTTTGTTCATTGGATGAGTAAAATCAGAGAAATCAAAGAATTTTTCTGCATGAATTATGCAGCCACTTGCATCACACCACACAATCATGCAAACGCCAGAGACATTTGTGCTCCCTTTGAAATTGCAGTGTGATTAAAGAATAAACCAGACAATAAAATAATATGATTGGAGTATGAAATGTCTAAATGCAGTGTAGGTGCCTGCAGGTTGACCTCAATTAGAAGGCTTGTCAAACCTCCTGCTCTCAGCAAATCAGACTACTTAAAGTATATTACACAGTGGAAATTGCCCTGACAACTTCAAGTCAGTTTATGACCTTCACTGAGCCCATTCAGATTCTCGCTGACTTTGCCCCATAACACTAATCTGCACTGCATGAGTCAGCTAGGAGCGCTTACAGACGCAACCCATAATCCATAAAACAAACAGGAAGGGTAAACCAGCCTCACAAAAAGCTGTGATATTAAAATCATCGGCTGTTAAATTCTGCGCCCGAGTGATTTATGTACAAAAAGGTGATTTGTTTTCCGAGTGCAAACATTAGCAAAGGGTTCATTTTTAGCTTTGTGGGGAAGTTCAGTTTATATTTCTCACATTAGTCATTTTCTCTCTTCAGCCACTCTGATAGTATTTAAAGACAGATTGATGCATGTGGAGCTACACTCAACTGCAAATCTGCAATAGGCTGGCTGGAAATCAGGAGTTCAAATTAGCCCAGTGACTCATGCAGATATGAACCTGATAACAAACAGCTATCAGGAAGTGTGCTTTTTTTTTCCTTTTTTCTTTTTTCTTTTTTACAACCTTTTAGTGTCAAATGAGCTGAGGCTGCATCGAGAGTTTAAAACCACAGCTTGGTGTCATACAGGCACATGACATTTATTCTTAGATCATGTTAGATTTACTCTTGAATATTTTCACACAACATAAAACAGACACTGTGTTTGACACTTGACATGTAAACAGCCAGCGCTGTGTTGCTTCTTCTCCCCCCTCACACGACAGCTATTATCTCAAGCCTGGAGCCAATATCCTCCAAATACCAAAAGGCATGACTTTTTTTTGAGACATCAGAACAGCCGTATATTGAACTAGCTCACTGGAATTGGATTACTGATTCACTTGTGTTCTCAGCGTCGAGCTATGATGTAATTTCCTGGTTATTTCTCAGGTATTTGTTTGCTCTCAGCCTCTCCCGCGCTGTGTTTTGCCGTGTTTTGCTGTGCTGTGCAGTGACAAGAGGAACCAACCCATGACCCACTGTGCTTGTTTTTCTTCTGTCACAGGGTTGGAGGTCAATTCCTTTTTAAACGCAGCCAGCTTTAAGTCCAGTCAGCTCTGGCTGGAAATAGAAATAATGATTCATTGCATAAACCTACCTCGGCGCCCATATTTGCTTAATAACTGATAAACAGATAAGAGAAAATTTATTAATGTATTTATTCTGAGTTAATTATTAAGTCCATATGTGGAGGGAGATTTATTTTTTCATTGTATCTCAGCCTGACACGCAGTGTTTACCCCCACCAGTTGAGCTCTGCTTGCTCTTTAAACAGGCTTTGTGTCGAGTTGCTCACCCATTATGACAAACCCTCTTATGGGGCCTCTGCTCTATTTGTCTGCCTGCAAACTGCCGCCGACTAAACAGTCACATGTGTTTTAAAACTCATTGAGTGACACCTTATTTCTTCCCACTCTGAGCACCCTGCCTGTCCTGCTGTAATACTTTCTGCTTTTGCACTCTCTTATTTTGGTAAGAGAGCTTGTTGTACAGGATGTGCAGTTAAAAAAACTCACCCCACACAACACCCACTTATTGTATACTCTGGCTTCAGGCGGTTAATTGCGTGCGCTTATCTTACACTATATATCCCACTTTAGTGCAAATACAGCAGGGCGCTCTTAATGGGAATTCACGACCGCGGAGAATATTTCTGGATCATGTTATATTAATGTGCTATTATCATCACCTCTGATTTCATCTGACCTCTCTTCTCCTCTATTCTGTCCCTCTAGCTGACAAGGCTTTGGCACACACACATGCACACATGCACTCATACACACACACACACACACACACACACAGACACTGACAGGTTGGGGACTGCAGCAGTAGGCCAGTATTGATTGCTGTGGAAAACACTTTGGCATGCATCCAGAGCCATTTCTTCAGTGCATGGCAGAAGTCCATGCATGTGTTTCAGTGCTTGGAAAGCCAGCTTGTAGGGAAATTAGATTGTATTCATTTGCTGCTTCTTTGATTTTTCCTAAGGGAAAAACCCTGAATGGGTAATTCAGGCATCTGGGATGCTAGTTGAATTAAGTGTAAGTGGCTTAGATATGCGACCAGCATTTTGATGGATAAGGTCGTTCTGCTGAATGACTTGAGTGTAAATGTGATATGGCAGATTTTTACAGTGATCTTTTAAGAGCATCCATACCGCTGCCTTGTCTTGGACGGTCTATGCATTATACCAAATCTCCCCATTCACACAACAATGGTAGGAATTTAGAGGTGAGGGGAGGGGAGGGAAGGGGGGGGGGCACTTTTTAGTGTGCATGTGTGGCGTGCGCGCATGTGTGCCTCCTCCTGCCGCAGAACAAGTCATTAACTCTGAACACTGCCCTCCAGTGAATTCCTCACCATTGCTGAAATAGCATGTAAATTATTACCAGCTTTTTAGGATAGTGTAATTTAAAACCTTTAAAATGGAATACCCTGGACTTCAAAGGCTATAAAAAAAAAAAGAAAAAACCCAGCTAACATTTCCCTTTGGTTTGGAGTTGTCATCCTGGTCCTTCACAATCTTCTGATTTCTTTTCACCAAACTGTTTTGTGTCTCTGCTGCCTAAGTAATGATATGTTACAGCAGCCCATGGTTTGTCAACACAAAAGAGGCTTTTGGTGCTCTTTAGCTCCGTTTTTTTCCACTTTGTCATTGACTAACCACTTAAACAGGCAAACATTTGCCTTGATGCATGACTCCAGCGCCCCCAGCTACACTGGATCGTTATTATAACCTTTGAGGAGAATGCAACCACAGACGAGATGCTCTTGCTTAATACCCCAGCTGATATTTTTTTTATTATTAATGGCAGTTTCTTAGATGGAGAAAGGGGAATCATTATGCATTAAGTTTTTTTATGTTTGCCTGTTTGCGTTTGCCAAAACACAAGGGTACAAAGATGCAGCGATTGGAGGCAGCTGACACAGCTTTTTTGCGGTGTCACCTTACATGATGGATGCCTCAGCCACTTTCAGAGAGGCTTTGAAATCTCCTGTTATCTCGCTATTTTTCTCTGTCATTATAACAGCGGAAGAATGCAAAGTTCATATATCACGGCGGCTCATGCAAGCGCAATCTCTTAATGGAATCAGTGAATAAAAGATGAGTTCAGCACCCCGCAGATATTACAGCAACTTTTTATGCATATGAATAAACTGCATGCATTAAGTGGCAGAACATTATGTACAATAATTCTCACCTTTTAAATGTTGTACCTTGAACTCTTTCTAGTCTTAAGGCAGTCTCAAAAACATATCCTAATTTAATTGTCCCTGGCTTACTCCCCAGAGCTCCTTTTTAATTCCCAGATAAGTTTGTTTTGGGACACTGAAGCCAAGGTCAGTCATGTGGAGGGGAGATAGATAATGAACTCATATTGTGTTTCATACCCTCTCTCTCTCTCTCTCTCTCTCTCTCTCTCTCTCTCTCTCTCCTTCCTTCTCCTGCTCTCTCTGCCTTTCTGTCTCCTCATTGTCCATGTCACCATGTCCATTACTCAATTACTAATCTCCTTTGGCCTTAGGAATTCCTGTGCTGACCTCTCTGAGGCAGCAGGCTGAAACCTTCCCAGCATGACAGGAGCACCGTGAGTGTGTGTGCGTGCATGTGTGAGTGTGTGTGTGCTTGTGTGTACCCACAGTATATAGAAAGACACCCACCCACTGGGAGCATGCACCCCTCGACTCCCAAGCTGAAAGTCCTGTCCGAGCGATGAGACGCCGGGCCGCAGAACGCTGACAGTCAGGAATGTCTCCCTCACTGTTTTGCGCACAGTGGCGTGGATTTCTCGTGGGGAATTGTCCGGAACGATATGGAATATTTCAGGGTGCATTGTTTCTAATTGGATCACCAAATATAGAATTGGGAACGGTCCCTTATGTGCTGATTTGCCACCAGTGCTCTGCAGCATCCATATAAATTGAATGATATGGATTTTAGCAAGTTTAATTTTCAGTGAGATTTCTTGGAGTCGTGGGTTGCTGGAACAGAGATATCTACAGTTTCACAGCAGAAGTCTGCTTTTCTCTACTCGCAGGCCATTATGTGCAGTCATTGCAATAAATTCACTCAGTAATGTTTTTGGAGATATCATGCTGCTGCAGTAATAACATGAATTATTGATAGAAGCACAGAGACAAAATGTAACATTCAGCTTTTAGCGTGTTATCTCGCGTTTTAACTCAATCACAAAAAAAAAATAAGCAGTCGGAGAGTATGTGCATTTTATTGACACAGGCAAGATAAAATTATAGTAGCACATTAAGACATTAAGTGCAGGATTCAGAGTGTGTAAATGCTCTCAATGCTTCTGTGTAGGAAGTGTCGCTGAAATGACACCAGGCCGTTTGGTATGTTGCTGATGTGGAGTGTCACCTCTTGGCTGTGGGCTTGCAGTCCTCTGACCTATATTATCAAGTGGCCTGCTGGCTGTGTCTGCCACTTTGCTAAAGTATCAGCTGCCTAACTCAAAATGACAGGACAGTGTGAATGGGCGAGTTTCTAAATCACATATTTAAAACAGAAAAAATCCGAGTTGAGGCACCCCTGCGACGCTGCTGAATGCCCAACAGTGATTAATGATGGTGGATTAAACAGTTAGTTTATTTGGCAGAAAATGAATCGACACCTATTGTAAGAATAGATGAAATTTCTGAGCCACTAAAAGCAAAAAAAAAAAAAAGCAAGGCGAGTAATGATTATTTTGATTATCAGTCAATCTTTCAATTGTTTTCCTGAGGTTTACAGAGGATTAGTTTACACAATAAAAGAAAATTGGCCTGAAGGGATTAATTTATAGTCAACTCTTCAGTTTATTTTTCACTATTTTTGACTTTTTCCAGGCATAAAAAAAAATGAATCAACAGTTTGAACGATGTTAAAAAGTGAAAAAACAATGATTGGTTGCAGCCCTAGCTTTGTGTTCTTCTTATTATTTGCAGAAATACGTCTTTGTTTTTCATTTCTTTCATCATACTTACACACCAGGCTGTCTTTTCTCAGTAAGGGGCAGGGTTGCCTGTTTCGCCAGAACTTTTCATGAACCACGCAGCACATGTTCTGAATTCTACAGTATTTGCCTAAACATTTCTCAATCAAATACTCGCTTCATGACTTATGCAAACCACAAACCAGTATTCGACTTCCTGTCTGCATGTGTTGGATCACACAGCAGCCCACAGACTTCAGCTGGTGTAAAGTTGGCTGGTAAAGTAAAAAAACAACAACAAATAAAAAGAAACGGAAAGCTGTAGCCGGTTTTGGCTCCGTTCATAGACTGATTATATTCTGGACTGTGTTGACAGCTGCTGAATTGCTCTCACCTGTTGTGTTTTGCTCTCAGGCCGAACAAGTCCCCAAACAGGATCTGTTGACACTCACACAAGGCACCATGTCATTCGGCTGATTGATATAGAGGGAATGGTGATGTGTTTTAAGGTTTGCCGGTGCTGGTTGTATGCTCTGGTGTGCTATTGAATTACTTAAAGTACTGCCGTTTGACTCATGCATCAGCAGCAGAACATTCAGTGCATTATTTTTTTTTGTTTCGAATGGACTAAAAAAGCGAAATGTTTCACGGTGTTGTTTCACAATGTGCTGTCAGTAGATCGCATCAAAGTACAGTAGCTTATTCTGTGGAGATACAGTACAATGTGGTTTTTGGCTGCAGGCTGAATGCTATTTACTGTTGCTCTACATTATTCAAATGGCCTGCTTTTTCTGAAGGCAGGAACAGCAGTCAGTTTTTCACTGCATGGAAAGCCGGTTACAACCACCCGCCACCACTTGACAGCTGAAGACAGCTCATTATAAGAAGACCGAAAACCCATGTTTGATGTTTCTACTTAGTGAGGGAGGCACAGCTATATCAAGCTATCCCTCGCAGGCTTTTCCTTTATAAGGAAATACTGTCTCCAACTGGTTGGGATTTGATATGCCTGTAGTTGCAGATGATGTGAGAACTGAATATGGGTAATTGTATAGACAGAGCACTCAGAGAGAATCTGAAATGCTGAAAAGTCATGTGTTCATTTTTAGACTAAAGTGACAAAAAAGAGGAACACTTTGAAATAACAACATTTGAAAAGCAGCTTTAAAAAAACTGACATTTTAAGCATCACAAAGGAAGGATTTACTGCACAGTTGTTCTTTTGGATTTAATTAAATCTTATAGGTGTGGCTTTTAATGCATCCACCCTCGCTTCTTATATACATACGGTGCATTACCATGTCAATATAGAATAAATAAATGCTATTTCAGTGCCAGCAATGCACAGGCTCTCTGAGGGGAAAATGTGTACAGTCAGACAGATGCATGCTAAATTGGAGATAACCAAGGTAAACATGAGAGACCTACTCAGAGTGTCTGCATTTCTGCCTGCACACATCTGCCCTCCAGATTTCCCCCCCGTTTCTGTAATAGCCATCTTCCAGCACACCACTCCACTCTGTTGGTAACAAGTACTTCAGCCATTAGCCCTTCAAATAGAAACACATTTAACCATCTCTGCTTCCTTCCCTCTCCATTGGGCTTGTAGTTCTTTGAGTGAGGGAGTTATTAAAAGAGTCTGAATCAACCTCAGGATAAAAAACGGTTGAAGCACATTCTGGGGAGAGAGCAAAGCTTATTAAGTAAGCCAATAGCATGTAGACAAAACCACCACAGCCTTTTTTTTCAGCTTAGCCTCAGTGTCAGCCATGCACATCACAGCTATAGATTTACATTTACAGTTTCCTGACATTAGTTTAGTGAGTGTTAGACAGACTGTCAGCTCACAGCTCTCTCCTGTTTCCTCATCTTTACTGTTTAGAAGTCACATTTATAAAACCCTTCCATGCTTTAAAGATGAAATCATAGCCACTGAATGTAACTTGTCATTTAAAAGCATAAAAATAATCTCAACATTCATGGTGAATATCAGCAGGATGGACTTCCTAAATGCTAATCGGAAAAGTTCAAAACATCCACGACCTGGTTGACATTGATTTAACTGCTGGCATAAATTCAATTCAGCAATCATCCACATCATCCATATTCATGGTGCCATAATTTACTAACATTAATGTGCATCCACAGCCGTAATGCTACTTGACGCACAAACCAATTTAGATGATAAATAAGGACGTTCTGTTGTTTGTCCTGTTTCCTCGACTAACTCTGATTCTGGTCTTTGTCCATTATTTATTTATTTATTTATTTATTTATATCCTGCTATTTTCATCCCTGAACCTCTGACCCGGATATATATAACCAATTATCTCTGCCAAATATCTCTAATCAATGGTGAAATGTAACTGAGTGCATTTACTAAAGTAGTTCAGTGCAAATGTGAGGTGCTTAAACTCTGCCTGAGTGTTTCCATTTAGTGTTACTTAATACTTGTACTCCACTACATTACTAAGGGAAATAATGTACTTTTTACTCTCACTACTCTGACAGAACTGTCAGTTTAATGTTTAATTGTACAGTACATAAGTTTTATATAAAATTCACATGATACACTTATAATGATGCAGTCATGATGCAGGCTGCTCTTGCATAAACAGTAAAGTATCTACAATTGGCTTCAGATTGAAAAAGAATAAAACCAAAACACTCCATGTTATTTTTAGAAGAAAAGAACATGATATATTAAACTGTGATGATAAAATATGACAAGAAAAAGGAGTTATTCTGTATGAGGAGTACTGTTACTTTAAAATACAGTTTGCTGATATTATGTTTGTGCTTTGAAGTAACATTTTGAATTTAAATATAACTTCTAAGGGAATATTTTTGAACTATAACTTTTTACTTTTAGGTGAGAAAAGGCTCAAAATATTTCATCAAACACTTTCATGGACTGTCTGAAAGTGTGGTGCAGCTCATACTAATCCAAGTTCTCTACTTTAAAAAAGAGCCGTGGCTATAAACACACCCACAATAAAGAGCCTACCAAAGCTATTTGTTGTTTTATTTGATTACTTGTTGTTTGTTCAGGTAACTATGGAAAGAAAACAGTTTTCAATTTCAAAATTTCACTTTCAGTCATGCTGAGGTGCTATTTTCCAAATGACTGTTTGAAACATGGCCATAAACTTGTGGCACAAGTAAATGATCCGTGACCTTGGCACGGTTGCATTTACGTAACTGCCTTTATGTGTTCCTGATTGTGATTTTGATTCTGCACCGCTTCCTTTCAGCATGAGGTAATTGCAGTGTCTGAGAAGGTGATTGTGCGACTGGAGGACCTGGTGAAGTGGACTGTACCAGACTTCTCAGGATGGACCCACTGTCTGAAGGCCGAGCCTCTCAAACCCTCTGTGCTCCGGGAGCTGGGGACCAACGGGAGGCGGGAGGCCCTCCACCGCTACCGAGAGAGCACCCTGACCAGCGGACTCAACTTCAAGGATGTCCAGAGGGAGAGGGCGCAGCTAGGTGAGCGCCTGCAGAAACCTCAATTTCTTAAAGTCTCTTTCAAGTTATTTTTAAAGCAATTTCTTCATTTCCAAAGGTTACTGCAGTGTCTCCAGTTTCTCCAGTGCAGCTGTGTTGAATGTTTACGTGTTTGTGTCCATAAATCAGCTTATGTTTATGGTCCTTTGGTTGATTTAACAAGTTTTGTCTCGACTGGAGTAATTCATCAGCATGTAGTTGGAGTTCTTCCCGATATAATGAGCTGAAAATAACACTAATCGAGGCAGGCTAGAGGTAATGGCAGCGTGTTTGCCAATTGCCATTACCATCCTGTAACAGCTCTGTTTTCTGAGTGTGACAACAAGAGGAGCAGCATCGCAGCATCACATTATTCAGCTGGCAATGTCTTTAAATATCCGAGTCACATCAAACTGCAGGCCACAGCACCTCCGACACCTTCGCAGCCCTCAGTTCAGATCCTAATTGGCTGCGTATCTCAGGAGCTTTGAGGATCATTGCTATGTGTGTCTGAATGGCTGTATTCATCATGTACACGGTGCCATTAAGTGTCACTGATTGTTTGATTCTTGCACCGGGCTTTTTTTGGGTCTCGATAGAGCATTACCCATGAATCAGTCCCAACATAAAGCTGGATGTCTCTGCGGATGACTCATCCGATGCAAATAGGAAACTGGCATTTAAGCTTAATAATCAGCAAGAACATAATGTTCCCTTTGAAGCCGTTTCCCACTTATTTGCCTCACTCTCACATGGCTGTGATGTAATGCCTAATGCTGATTATAATGGTATAATGTAGCTTAGCAAACATGCTAAAAATACCATCACAATTACAGTATGTCTTGTCAGGTTATAAGCATGGATTCTGGATATTTAAGCCACAATGTTTTATCCTCTCCTAATTCATTTTTTAATAATCATTTTATGCCTTAAGCCTACGTGGAAGTGAAACTGCTTCAGGTTTAAAAACATGAGCCATTTTTCTGTAAAAGAAAATAGTGATTTATTGATGACTCTTGTTCTGTGTTCTGCTCAAAATCTTCCAGGAATGCTGTAATTTCCCCTTGATTACTCGACTTTGCTTGAATCTCATACGCAGAAGGGACATGAGGATCAATAATGGATGCTTTGTTGTTATTCCAGTAATCAATATAGTTTGATCGGGCTTGTTGGTGAGTGTGTGTGTGTGTGAGAGATTGCTTGCTTTCATAATCAGACGTGTCAGCCTGCTTCTTAAATGATATTATGTTTCATATCACGGCTTTCTATAAATGTGCTGCATCGGTCAGATTTCATAGATTTATCCGTTGTCTGTGTAATAACCTGACAATGACGCTATTGTTACTGAGGGGTGGTGTGTGTGAATGTGAGTGTGTGTGCTCTGTATGTGTGTGTGCGTGTGTTGCTAATGAGCAGCACTGCTGTTAATGACTCCATCAGGCTGTTTCTAAATGCACTTGTCACTCCGATGGGACACTCCGCCAGAGAATCTGCCCACTCAGCAGAACCGGCTCAGACTCTGGCAGGGCACCAATGAAACACACACAGGCACACACACGCACACACACACTTTGACACACACACATACACACGTAGATGGACACGTGCACACATGCTACACACCGACAATCAGTGGCGTGCACTCACTTATCCATTTGTTTGTTTGTTCGCTGCATCTTTGGCGTGTGTCAGTTGTTGACAGTCTTAACAATATGCGAGTGGCAGATAGTTTGGGAGAGAGTGGGAGAGATCATTTATTCATCAAGTCAAATGCATGTTACTCTGAGGAAGGGTTTGCATAGAAATATGAAATATGCCACTGCAATGCTGCTCACTGCTGGAATAAAATATTCATGCCACGGCATCAGCAGATCAGATATTAAAGTACCCTTAAAGCATCTTGTAGCTGAATGTCTGTAATTTTGTGTAATATGTTGTCTCATTGACTTTTTTTTATGATAAAGCTACACTCCCTTTTTTTGATTGTATTCATAAACAGAATAGCCTGGGGTGGCTGCTTGCTGTATTGCTTGAATGATGTGTTTGCTGATTGTTATTCTCAGGCTGATCTGTAACTATGTCAGAGGAATTGGATTGTTCCCCATAACAGGATACTGCAGCAATACCACAAGCTGCACAGAAAACCATTGTGAGCTAAAGAGCAATAAAGTGTGCCATTGTTATCGAGGGAAACTGTTCTTTTTTTTTTTTTTTTTTCCAAGTGCATATCCTAACTTTTCCTGGCACGCTGCCTCTGTGAATTAAGCGTGCTGTTATGGATATGTGTCTCGCAGGCAGCATATGAAAAATACTTAAGACAAATGTGTCCCAAATAGCAGAATAACAGTCGTAATATTCTTGATCTATGTTACATGGAGCGTTACGGTTTTGGGGAACAAAGCTCCGCTCTGTTCTTAGAATAAATGCATGAAGAGTGAAACCAAAGATGCCCGCACAAAGTTAAGTAATTAATTAGCGAAACAAGTGACCTTTTGCTGCTGTCCTGCAGCATCGACAGCTGTGACTCTCTAAAATCTGTGAGGCAGCGAGATGATTAGCATCATTTTTCAAGTTCCAGCTTTAGCAATGCCTTTGAAATACAGTGTTTTGAAAGACTGGCTGACCTGACTTAAACAGGCCTCCAGAAAGATACTACTTCCTCATAACAGTACAAATTATTCGATTTGCACAGCGATACAGCTGGCATCAGTTTGCTCTTTTTTAATGTATTTGACCCAAAGATTAATACCACTATTGTGTCTGTACAGTAAAAAAAAGATGCCACTGCCAGAAGCAGTTTAGCATATTGACTGAATAGAGCCAGCTTGGCTCCGTCAAACAGTCACAAAATCCACCTTCTAGCAAAACTAAAGCTTCCTATTTAACATGTTATATCCTCTTTGTTTAATCCCTATAACAAACACAGCGTATAAACAACACATTGTGGTTTTGCAGGGGTAATGTGGTGCACTGCTTCTTGGCTGCTCTCAATAACATTTTCCTCCTCTTGTCACAAGGCCAGGCTAGCAGTTTCCCCCTGTTTCCACTATTTGTGCTAAGCTAAGCTAAGCTAACTGTTATCTGTAGGTAGTTTCACATTTACTGTACAAACAAGAGAGTTGTGTCAATCTTTTTGATCTTATTCTTGGCAATATTAAAGATGTTCAGTTTTTCCTTTAAGTATGTACTGTGCTTTGTTTTGTTAAGGATTAGTCTTCTTGTAGCCCACATAACACAAACACATAAGGCATTTAATTACATTAAACATACCGTTTAAAAATGATTCAACTGAATTACTGTTTCCCACATACGGCACTCAGAGCCAAGAGAACGGTAATAGCATATTTCTACTAGTGCTTGTTTGTATTTTGCAGTTCTTACATAATCTGTAATGTTATTCACTTAATCAGGTAATGTAAACTGTCCACTCAGTTTATCTTGTATTGAAGTGAGCATTAGAGCTTCTTTTTACAATTCAATCCACCGGGGATGGATTGCCAGGGAAGTTTACATTCTGCCCCTCTATCTCTCCCCGGAGAACTGGCCTGATTTTTTCCTTTTTTTTTCTCTTTTTCATTGCTGCCTGCAGAAATTGGTTTCTGGTTGTATACAAGGAGGCCGAGCGTTGGAGAGCTGTATCTGCTGATACAGTTTGTCGGCTTGTGCTGGGAGAAACAGAGAGCTGCAGACAGAAAATAATATGAAAATGTATCAAAAAAAAAGGATAAAAAAGCTCAATAGGGTTTTCTTGTCCGTCTTCAGTGTGGATACCAGTGAGCAGATTGTGAGTTGAGATGTTGTGGAGGATTACACAAGGTCATAGCCTGTGACTTCTGCATTCAAAGAACATAGATAGTGTTTCTGACTCTTGCCCTCACCTGTAGTATCATCTGTAGCTGGTTCAATCCCGCAGCCCTGCCACGATCAGGGCTCTCTGAGGAAACATCCTGACAGGAAAATGTAACCAAAAGCAGGCAGAGAAAAATATACAGTGTATTTCAAAAGCATTTTAACCTTCCCTTTGACTTTTTTTTTATACCGTTTCTGTGTTGCAGCACCTCATGGAAATTAAAATAAATGAAACCATAAAACTACAAAAATAATACTAATAGGTTTTATTGTAATCTTGGGCAAATATTTGTGTAAGATATTAAATGTTTCCTACAGTGCCGCATATTAAATTTTGCTCTTTGACCCGCCACATTTGTACAGTAGATCAGACTAAAGTCAAGGGTGCATAATGCATCAGATATCAGAAAATGTGAGCATTTATATGAAATATTCAGTTGGTGATGCTAATGAAGGTCATCTATTATCATTCAAGGAAAGACCTGTTCTTCATGCATATCTCTGCTGTAAAAAAAAAGCTGCAGATGGCTTTGACTTTGACTCAGCTTCCCTTTTAATGCCCAGAGTAACATTTAATAAAATATGTTTGAATCAAAAGGCACTTTGTTGTAAATTGTATGTAGTAAAAGAATGAAATTATAGATTTTTCTCCCTATGATTCATAATAACTGACCTTTTGTTATTCTGCACGCTGTTTAGGATAAATAGTAGATTTTGTGCAGAAAGATTTATATTTATTTCCAAACACATGCATCAGGAGCAGGCTGGGCTGCAGTGTTAATACTCTGCTTATACCTGCTTAGAGTAAGTGTGTCACCTAGAATTGGGACACACACCCAAAACATCACTGTATGCGACCAGAGCTAAATGTACACTGATTGAGCTGCAAGGTGCAATAGGCCAGTGAGGCACAGAGCAATATCACTACATTTCAAGATTCTTTACAGCCTCGGCCGCTCGCTCGGGGGGATACAACCACTGTATATCCCTCTGATGCAACATCTGATCTGTATGCCAGACTTGGCACATACACCTGAGTTGATATCCCGACAATATTTCAGTTGGAACATTTCAATTTGATGTAGAGGTAAGATTCTGTCCCTTTTCAGAGACTGTTTGGAGCGTCTCTGAATGTTTATGCGGGTAGGAGCTGGTGATAAGGAAACAGACAGATGCTGTCTTCTCATGGTTGATTTGTCATGGTGACAATACAGAACAATATTTTGGGACTGTGGCTCACTATCACACATGAAAATGTTTTATGTTTTTTCGACTCCGACGTGGGAAGGAGTAAGCGCTTTTCTTGGAAAAGATAAAGCGAGCAATGTCGCGGTGTTATGAGAGTAATGGCATGTTGTGACTCTGACAGAGAGAGAATGCTTCTGTAATACACACACACACACACACACACACACACACACACCACACACTGTACTCCTCCATTCAGAATATGTTGCAGATTGTAGCGTTTGCACTTGTTTGCTTTCCGCCCCTCAAACATATTTGCTTCCCCTTCTGCTTTTTTCCGCAGAACTAATTCTACAAACTGTTCAAAATCCCTTTTGAAGTAATTTAATGGAGTGTTTGTATTGATTATGTGCCTCTCTCACACCCCCTCCCTTCTTTCTCCCCTTCTCTGGTATGTTTTTTTTTTTTTTTTTGGTGTTGGGCGGCGGGGGAGTGGGTGGGTTTATGGCAGTATCTTCTTCATTATGCTCAGACCTGTAGGAGAGAGAATCACAAGCTGTTTTTCCTCACCGATGTGCTCATATCATTAATTCACTTCTGACTGGCTGGAAGCCAAAGAATTCTAAATCTGTAAGCAGTAAATTGTGTGCCGGGGTGGAAAAATCTATTAGATGTTTGAGCATGCCTCGAATTTGAATGGGAGAAAGAGAGAAAGACACACTGTGAGAGAAGGAGAGAGAGAGAGAGAGAGAAAGACCACCCAACACCCGAGCCATATCCTGTTATGGCTTGCACCGTAATCAAATTCAGCTTCTTTGGATAGCTATATTCATTAATAATTTGTGTTATTTTATTTCTGGAATGTCACATAATGTGTTTTCCGACTTGGGCGAGGGAGGGGGGCTGATGGCTGGTGGATGGTTAAACAATGAGAATGGCCTCAGAGGAAATGAAGAGCTCCGTCTCTCCATTACAACAGTTGTGTCTCTCTTCTCTCCATTAGTCAGGTCTGGAACAACAGAGATGCTATTGATGTGACCTCTGCCAGGCATCTTAAACAGCTCGAAAAAAAAATAAAAAGGGAGTGATGTTCCCTTCCAGCTCAAATTTCCTGACACATTTGTTTTATATTAAAATGTTATTTTTCATTATTTGTTATTAAAAAGATTGAAATCACATTGAACGGGAGGTTTTCATCTGAGATTGTGTATTGATTTGAAGAACATTTGCTTTCTTTTTCTTCGACAAATTGCCTGCCAGTTCCAGTTACACTCTGACTCATGCTTAAGTGTTACCCAACCAGCCGCCTTTCTGAAGAGATTTCTATATCCGTCTTTGTCAAGATGATGCTCATTTCAAGTATTACAGCAACATTAATATTTCAGCACAGAGCTGCCTTTTGTACATGTCTCTGATATGCTTATTCCTTCCTGATGGTTTCACATTCTTTCTTCAGACAGATAGATATGGATGATTCTGCGCTGCTCGGTCGGCTTTCTAGACATCACAGATTTTACAATTAATAACTCTGCATATTTTATGAGCATGCCGGTCCATCTGCTTTATGAATGCATGTAAAACTGTCCTCTTCCAGACGTCCTGTTGTGCGTATTAAAAGGATTTGAGGTTTAAATCCACATGAAGAAAAACACATATTGAGAAAGGAATGTGAACAGTGGTGGAATGTGCAGATTCAAGGTACTTCTACTCTAATGAACTTCTGGAGGAAATATTTTACTTGACTGTTATTTAACACTCTGTTACTTTACAGAGGGTCTATAAATAAGATTTTGAACAAATTGCAGCAACCAACTGTTTGCTGCCTCTCTTTGTGTGTTTATAATCTGAGTCTCTCTGTTCTTTGCTGTGGTTGCCACATGTTCATGTTAGTGCATGCAAGTCCTTCAGTGTTAGACTGCTGCTCCTTCCTGTGTTTAAAAAGTGGCTACAAGAGTGATCTCATTCACAGCAATATACTGTTATATTTAATTAGAATTATCATCAAACTTAAGCTGCTCAATGCATATTTCTTATTTTTTTTTGGTAGCTGGCATTAGCAGGATAGCTAGCAAGCTAATAAATATATTTATTAGCTATGTTGTTTACTTATGTTGCTAAATTGACTCTGTTTTTTAAAAAAAATTCAATATTACAATGAACAAAATAATAGCTAATATTTACATCCTCTTGTTTGCTAAGTGTACTTATCCTGTACCATGACATTGTTCATGAAAAGTGTAACTTTATCCAACCATTTTACTCATTAGAAACCTAAAAAGGAAAAGAGAAGCTTGTGCTTTAGTGCAACATCTGGTTACTTAATATCTCAAACTTTTTACAAACATTTAAAATTTCATGTTCGTAGCATATAACATAACATATAACTCATCAAATTTTCTTGACATGTACTTTTCCCAGCGGCTTGGTGAAATGGTGGCTAATGCCTATAACATTACTGATGATTTTTATTTTTTATAAGAAATAACAATAATGTGTGGTGGTATAGTGATGATTCAGTATTGCATTTCTCTGACTTAACTGAATCTAGCTAACATCGCTACTTTTTCCCACAGAGCAAAATATGTTTAGCAAATTGCAATTATGTTGTTTTTCTACAAATATTGTGCATCCCTAATTTTTGAACATAAGGGAAATATTATAGTGGTAAAATGAAACTAATTTGTAAAATGGTAAAAATTAGCTCCACTTCAAACAGGTACAATAGTATAATGCTAATTATACATTAATGCAAGTGTGTACTCATAGGACCAATTTCTCTGCATTGTGAGTGCTGATTGGGCCAGTGAGTACTTGTAATTGTGATACTTAGAGTACATTTTGCTAATAACACTTAAAACAAACACTCAGTTAAGTGTCACTTTAAAAGATCCAGCTCCAGTCATGGCTTCCCTTTTTTTCACACTTTGTGGTTAAATGATTGAATAAGACTGAACTGTCCCTGCTGATAATAATACTGTAACTTGAATCCTGCAGTGTGTTCGTGTGTGTGAACATTACAAAACTCACATTAAATAGCCATTTAATTCTACCTTAGCATTACAGTGTTGGAAAAACACTTTTCAGTCAGATCCATGCCAAGGTAAAAATAGCTCCTGCCGCTGATTGCAGATCAGCTCCTTGCAACCACTTAATATCTGTCTTAATCTGTAAGGCAGAACTGATGCAAACGGGGTCACATAGCCAGGCCGCAGGATATGTAGTATACTACAGTACGCAGTATGGAAGAAAGACTTCTAGCCTTGAAGAAATAACATACTGTTCATTTCACAGCACAGAGGTAATGCATTTTAGCCGCATTGAAGGTAATTGCAATGGGAGATTTGATAGATTCCAGACCTTTGGTGGGAGAGATGTGTGTGTAAGTGTGTGTGTGTGTGTGCGCATGCTGCATGCTCATACATACTTGCTTGGGTACATAACTGCTCTTAATGCTTTTATTAAGCCAAAGAAAAACACAAATGACGTAATTTGTATTTGTAAAACATCTCTGTGCAGATGGTGTAATATATTTTGGTTTCTTTGATATATTGACTGCCAGAGGAGTTGGAAGGCGCGCCTTGGCTGCAAACAATAGATCATTGATGCCTCTCTGTCCTCTTTCTCAACCTGTCAGTCCATTTCCTTGTTATGTACTGGCCCGAGGAGCACTTGGCAAAATGAGGGGCATTCAGCCAGCCTTGTTTTTCCCCCGATTTTCCCCCCCTCAACCGTAACTCAGGAAAAGCTGTTGTTTCATTCGACGAGTCACAGGATAATATGGAAACAGCCGAGTCATAGACCCACCGTGTTCTAGTGTAATAGGTGAAACTTTACGTAATTCAATAAATGTGAAAAAGAGCAGCTGATGCTCCAAACAGATAAAAGTAGATAAACATGCAATAAACTAACCTCACATTTTAGTAATCTGCTTTAATGAGGAGCATTTTTCTTCATTTACCACCTCTGTCTTATGTCATACACATGTGGCGAGTCACCGCTGTGTCTTAGACGAAGCCGGATCATTTTTATGACTCATGTTGTTGTGTCTTCTCACCGTGTTATTATACTGTATACAAAACACATAGCAGTACGTGGAATGGGTTTTGAAGGAAAATAAACAAAAAGTAGCATATAAACAAAAAATATCTCGCTGTGTCATTTTCAACTTATTTGACCTGTTTTATTGCGAGCGGTTGTAAAGAAAATGCAGCAATATAACAGAAGGGAATAAAAGTTTTTTTGGCATGAGTGAGCGTCAAACATAAACTTGTTATCGGAGCAAGTACATATTCTCCATTGAAGTTCTTATCTTTGCTGTGCAAAGTGAGACAAGCAACTACAAACACAGTATGTGCTGCATCACAATGATTGCAGCTCTTTTGGTCAAACGGAGGTTTTGCCACATCATGGGGCGTGTTCTGTAATCTGGAATGAATGACTTTATTGCCAAACTCATGGCAGTTTTATCAGAAATTACCTGCTTGTTTAGCCAGATACTGAGCGTGTCACATGAAGAACACAGCAGCCTTGTGAAAACAGATTGTGCAGCACCGAGCCGGGGAACTTCAAACAGAGATCATTAGTGCTTGTGGATAGAAAACAATTGTTTGTGGTTGTTGATTTCTTTTTCTCTGTTTTTTTTGGTATGTTTAGAATGTGTAATCACAACTAATTGCACTCCTAAATATGCAAGAGAAAATCCTACAGTGTGCATTTCTGGGATTTGCTTTTGTATCTTCAATACACTTGATACCAATGTCAGCACATAAACAAGAAATCTGAACAGATGGCACTGGTTTTTAATGACATATTGCTATCTGTAAAGTCTCCCTCTAAGCCACAGACTAAAACGTCTCCCCTCGGGGAGCGCACCGCTCTAGTTGTTATCATCCGCTGCTAATGTCACTCTTTTCTTTGTCACATTGTCAAGTCCTCCAGCTAAATAAAGCAATGTAAATTGAGTATTGTGCTGGATGTAATTATTGAAAAGGGTTCCAGTTGGCTTAACTCAACTGGCTGTTTATTTAAAGCCTTCCTCCTCCGTACAGATCTGATGATAGAGAGAAAAAAAAGAGAGAGACAGGGAGAAAGAGAGAGGTTCTTATATAATGACAGGAATTCACAATGGAGCCATGTTGAATGACAACCCCCCCAAACATATCCGACAAATACCCCCCCACCATTCTTTCTCATTATAGTTTTACCATTTGCCTGTCCCAAATAGCCGCTAGGATTATTCCTTTTTTTTTTGCTCCCTCCTGCTCTTTTTTTTTGCATCATTCTTGTACAGAAAAAATATTAAATCATGTTTCCTTTTACACAGTATACGCCCAGAGAAATAAGTCTGAGTTGATAATGAGGGGCCCTTCTTTGAGGAAATACACACTGCAACTTTGATCTAGAATGGCATGTAATTCCTTGCCTGACCCAATTCCCAATCTCCTGATAAGATGTTTTTTTTTCCCCCTCTCCCTCTCCCTCCTTCGCTCTAACCTTCCTGCACAACTCACTCAAATGGGAACTTGCTGTCCCATTAAAGATACATTTAAAGCCAAACATGTCATCCATTTCATTCTGCAGGAGGGATGAGTATGCTAGGTTGGCCATGCTGTCTGCTGCAGGCTGTGCTGAGGAAACTTTAGGTATCCTTCCTTCTCTAACTCTCTCTCTCTCTCTTGGTGACAACCTCTGAGATCTCTGATCACAGCTGCTCAATTGAGTTTGTGTGGGACAGAGCTGCGTGACAAATGAGAGTGGCCGTCATAGTAGATAGAGTATCATCACCTGGGTGCAAAAGCTTTTCCACTCGTTTGAGTAGAGCCAAAGAAACACGGAGAGTGGTTTCTCTTGTTTGTACAGTCAAAGGGCAGCTGTATTTCTGCAACCAAAGATAGTTGATTAAATTTGCTCCTTGTGGTATTTGCACATTTCGGGTTTCTTGCAGAGCAGCTTGTTTTTACTCTCTGAATTGACTGCGCCTTAAGTGGATTGACCCCCAAAACCCAGCAGTAGTCTTTCATTAGTCAGGATGCAGCCAGGGACCAGACAGCGAACAGTGTTTAGGGCCAATCCATCACACAAAAGGGGATCAGCGTGGCACAAACTTGTCCCACTCATCTTAAACGACACCGCGGCCTCTAACCTCGTAGTAATCAAGGTTTCAACTTTCCTTCCTCGACACCCTGATAACCTGATAATTCAGAGCGGCCTAAGAGATGTTTAATTTCATCTCCGGCACATCAAAAAAAAAAAAAAAAGAAGAGCCCTCTGATTGCTCATTTGTTCTGAAGTCCCTGTTGTTGTTGCTGTTGTTGTTGTTGTTTTTTGATAATTAAAAGAACCAATTTGGGTTTTTGACAAGGAGCCCCTCTGAATAACTCCTTTATGTATTACAGGACCTATTAAATGCAAACTTTTCAATCTGGCAATCAATAAGGCAGGCAGCTCCGCCTGGCCCGATGCCAGACACATTAGGGCTGCGAGCGACGGTTGCTAGGGAGCCGAGCCCGCTCAGGGGAAAGAATGTTTAATGTAATAGAATCACATAAATCAACTGGAGGAAAGTGCTTGTGTTGTTTCTTCTCCTCTTTTCTCGTCTCTTCTTACCCTCTGTTTAACTGAAAACATTTAATATGGGTGTGTGTTTTCGAAAATGTGGTACGGCCATTTTTTTTTCTCCCGCGCCCACCCCCCCCACCCCCCCCATCGTCTGTCAACCGCAGGAACATCTGGGTTGGAATTAGGTTGAGGGAAGTTGAATTTTCTGTGTGTTTATGTGTGTGTGTATGTATGTGTGTACTGTTATTATATGTGTCACGACCAGTGTGCATGTGTGTGCATGTGCGTGTGTGTGTGTGAGTGTGTCCGTGCATGCTTGTTTTTGTATGCATAGCTGTGTGTCCTCAATCCTTGTGCACACTTGAATAAATTGAGGTGAAAATTATATAAATGTTTCTTCTCTCTCTCTCTTTTTTTTTCCCTCTTTGTCACAGGCCACTGCCCCACCCTGCCGAAATGAATGAGGCACTTTAGTGCTTTACTATAATTAAGAACAGGAGCCAGCATGCATGGAGGGCTCTCTTTCTATGTAGTACTCTCTCTGCGTGTTACTCTCCCTCTCTCAGCCCTCTGTACAGTTTCAATAGAACATTTCCTCTGGGTGTTAGTGCCCTTTTTGTGGGAATATGATTATCTTAGAAGAATTAGCGCACAGCAATGGCCCGAGAAGGTAAAAGCCTGATATATCTTTAAAGTCACACTCCACAGAGTCTTTATGATAAGTCAGAATCTTTTAAATATCTTGTACAGCAGATTTGATCAGATTTAATTCATGATTATCACAAAGAATATTCTCAAATCAGTCTTGAGGCTTAAATAATGTCTTTACTTTTTTTCTTTACTTTACTTATTTTAACCAGGATGTAGTTAAATACCCTGCTAGTGTCCCACTTTTCTTACAACCTTGTCCCTGGCTTGTTTCTTGGTTTTAAATTCCTCTGTAGTTTGCTTCTGGGCTTGTCACTTAATTTCTCAATAAACACAACCAAACTCAAGACAGCCATGTTAAACAGAGCTGCATGTTCAATTTTAAAATATTTTTTGAAAGTATGAATGTTTGGAACAAGCTGAGTTTGAAATAAATAGCAAAGAAGTGAACTATGCTGCTGAGAAAAAAGTTTCTTAGGACTCTTGACACAATCTGTTGTAACCATCAGAGTTAAAATAGTTCTGTTATTGTTAAATACTTTTGATTTAAGAAAATTTTAATTGATTTTAATGGATCTTTGTGGTAGCCTGGTGTCAGTGAAATAATCTTATTTCATTGTTTTATAAAACTCACATGTCAAATGTGTTAATCAACAGTTGCATCTGTGAACATCCAGCTGGCACGAAGCGACATAATGACTATTTTGGAGTCCAAGTTCTAAAACACATAACTCTTCTCCTTCTTTTTTGTCTTTTTGAAAACTTGAGGAAAAATATCAAACTCTTAAGCTGCTAAATGCTTCACTGTCTTCACCAGCTATAAGCTAACTGTGTCTGTTTGGGCTGAACAGGAAGTGCGAGTCAGATTTTTGAGGCTTTTCCTCTGCAAATGGCTTCTTAGCTCTGCTGAAAACTATGCTGGTGAGGAAAATGAAAGTGAATCAAAACAGTGGAAAACAAACAACAATAACTGAGTGGGAGTAAACCATTTTGCATCACACAGTCATTTATTACATTGTTGAGAAAGTATTAATTTATTAATTCAGTTTATTCATTCAGTTCATGAATTCATTAAATAGATCAGCAGTTTAATCCTTTTATGCGTGACATGTGCCATTATGTAATATATGACTCAAGTTAAAAATCACTCGGACAGATAAACGTAATTGATCTCAAGGGGAAAATTCCCAAACATAAAAATAATGTCATGATATTGATTCAGCCATGTCAACTGGTCCCATTTTGATCCTCACAGGATGTGATTATGTGGACTTTTTCTTCAAGGGGTTGAATGTGTGCTTTGTTATTGTGTGTGTGTGTGTGTGTGTGTTTATATGCGAGTGCACAGATTGTGGCTGATATGATGAGCGGAGGAAAGGCGAATCAGTGTCTGTGACTGATGTGATGTTGATGACGGACAGCCACCGAGTCATTTTCAAACACAGTATGTCATCCAGCGCAGGTCCATTAAATACATTTAAAATATTATTCCAAATCTGCTCCCTTTGAACAAAATAAGCTGAGTGTTAGTGACACAGCGGGTGACTGCTTGTGCTTTGTTTTACTCCAACTCAGTCATTTATTGATGCCGCGTCCTCTGTGTATTTAATGTGATGTTGTTTACAGTACAGACTAGCTTGTAATTAACGAAATGTCCCAGCACATTTTGTTTCATCCACGATGGCGCAGTCATTCACAGATTGGATGAGCGATGATGAATCATGCAAATGAATTTATCCCTTTGTTTCATGTAATTCTCTCATCGTAGGAAACACAAGGTTGCCCGCGAGTGAGAAAGTGACGCCCCCCCCCACCCCTCACCCCCACCCCCCCTCCACTATGCATCATCTCCATTTGATGTCATTGACAGATGCTGTTCCCTCTTTATTTGGTCAGGTTTCAATAACATGAAACCAATAGCCAGATCGGGCGCCTGCTGCTGCTTATATGGCCCCCTCTCAGTGTCATGTCCCCTCTGTGAGAAGTGAGAGAGAGAGAGAGAGAGAGAGAAAGAGAGAGAGAAAAGGCGGATGAATCAGAGATGTGTTATATATTATGAGAAGAGGCTAAATGGAAACAGGGCAACCTCGAAGATCAATACAGAGCAGAGAGCAGAGAGCTGCAGGATGGAGGGAGAATACCAAACAAGCAGCTTCTCCTCTCCTCTTTTTCCTCCTTTCTTCTCTTCTCTCCCTCTTTTTTCTTACCAGTGTATTGCTCTCTGTCTTTTTATAAAGCTTTAAGACAAGTTTTAGTGTTTAGGGAAAAAAAAAAAAGAAAGAAAGAAAAACATCAAATATGAAAGTTACATTATTGGCTCTGGGTTACATGCCTTGCCATTTCTCGCCATCCCCACAAAAGCAGCAGGGGGATCCAGTAAATTCCTTGGCCGAGCAGATAATGTGGAAATGTTGACAACAGCAAATTTGAGCCGAGTGAGTGATTTAAGGACTACAGCGGGTGACAGAGAGCATGAGAGTAATGGTTTTCAGCCTTTTCCTGCTCGTCTGTGACAAGAGAAACGAGCACACTTGCCTGAAAGATCTTGTCAGAGCTTGTGGGCAGTTCGGATATTTTCAAGCCTGGTTAAATGCAAACGACACAGTTTACATGAGTCACATTTGGGTTTTAATTAGCCAGCGCAGATCTACTTTTAACTGTCAGCAGCCCACATTTTTATTATTACGACTGGTTTTATTCCAAACTTCACAGCCGCTACAGAAAAATTCTGCAATGAAAAGCAGAGGATCTCAGAGATGAAGCAGTAGATCACCCTTTTTATTTTTCTTGTTTGATATGCAATGATATCAATGATGTTTCATCTAACATTGCAATAGCTATTCATCCAGCAGAGCAGCTGCTTCAACCAAAACTAATGAGTTTCATGTCGCATGCGGCATTTCAGAGATTTTGATTACGACGAGTAATTTATCATGCTTGTTGTGGAGGAGAGGCACAAGTTTTTCCTTTGGTGTAATTGCACAAAATATTCTTTAATTCTTTGTGGTATAATTTAATGTCTTAGCTTGTTCCCATCATTTTTATTTCTACTCCTGTTTCTCCCCGTGAGGATATATTACGCCGCAGTCTCCTCTCTTCCTCAGTTTACCGAGTGTTTTCCTTAAAAAGAAATGCTGGCTCGCTGCTATATCTTGCCCACAAATATTTAATCCATCCTGTGTTGTTAAATATAATTTTGCTATTTATGAACCAGATATTGTGCACATATATAACGGCATGTTGCTTTTACTATGTTGGAGTAGAGTGAGGTCTGTAATTCACTATGCAGTGTCTCATGACAGCTACTGTGGTTAATGACTTTACCAGGCTGCAGGAGTGTCGCTTACAGTGCAGACTGATACATTAATGAAATACTAGTGTTTTAATGGACTACACATGCTCCTACATGCTTTAAAGAACTGAATTTGTACTTGACATCACAAATATTCTCCTAAAACACGCTACACCAACCAGTTTTTTGGACATATTTTCTTTATTTGAGGGCTGAAACTAACAGTAATCACATAATATCATGTAATTAGTTATTCTGTTGATTTTCCTTTTTAGATTTAACAGTTAATTGTTTCACTAACCCAATGAAATCCAATGAAATCTCATGAAGTAGTGTGAAATGCATTAGACAATTTCAACCCGAGTCTGTTTGCCTGTTTTCTTTGAATCAAATGACAAGTAGCAGCAAATTCTCTTATTTGAAAAACCGGATAGAGATGTTTCTATGTGGAATTATTACTGGAATTAAGACACATACACAAATAATCATCTGCTGTTGTTGATGTGGGAATGATAGGGAATAGGGAATGATTTGTCTCTTCTGGAATGCAGTGATGTTTTTAAAGGATAATTTGTAGTGCGAGTTCGGGAAAGCAGAGTCAGCTGTAAAATCAGGAGTAATTCTGAGAAAAAGGGAGACAAAAAGGAAGCAGACGCAGATGTTGCGAAAAAGATGATGTGAATTTCATCATGTTTCCCATTAAAAAAAAAAAAAAAGTTGCTGTTTGGCAGACAACTCTAAAAAATTCCTTGTTCCTGTAAACACAACATCAAGGAGGGAATTTCAGTCATTCTCTGTGATGGATTACCAAATGTATTATTAGCAACTTAAAAGTCTCTGCAAGTTGGTTTTCATACTGCTGTGAATAGAAAACAATGGCTGCCTGGAAGCCAGGAAATCAATACAATCAAATCTAGCAGTATGGTCCTTTAAGAAGGAAATACTGCAGCTTAGAAAAAGAAGCCTTTGACTTTTTCTCTGCTGCACAGTTGTTTAATTTCACAGTCAAATCAATAGGATGAAAGAGAGCTCCTTTTGTTCACAGTTAATACTCTGCTCTTGATCTCTGTTTGTTAAGTTTTTGGTTAAAAGAGGTGCTGGAAGAATTATATCTCTGAATGACGGAAGTTTGTATGATTTTGTCTTCAGATATTCAAAAGATATGCAGTAGTTTTCTTTGAGTTCAGGTCCTTTTTCTTATGTGTTGCATCACTCTTTACCCCTCAGGTCATGATTCATTACAAAACACCAATCAAACAAAGCCACATTTGTAACATACTGTATTGATTTTCTGTGCAGTTTCTTTTATACCAGCTTTGGTCAAAACAATTCCTGAAACACGAGTGTATTTCTATGAATAAGAAGGAAAGTGTGCTTGTGTAAAACTTCAATGTGACTGATGTAATTTATTATATTTCAGGCCAGAAATGAATTCAGCCAACCATTCATTTCATATAATTGTCTTCCTGACATCAGGGGGCGGACGGCTCAGATCTTAAGTTGAAACATACATTTTAATCATTTGGTCTTAACCCTCCTTGCACAAGCAGCTCAATAATCTCTGGACCTTTTTGCTGTATTTGCTGTAATGCCTGAGTCTAAAAAATGTAAAAATTTGACTCCTGTTTGCATATTGCAATTTGCATATTGCAAAACTGGTTCAGTCGTTCCTCTTTAATCTTGTGGATGTTCAGATGAGCCGCGTCCTGTCATCTGAGACACAATGAGATTCATCCATGTCTTTGTCACATCCTGGTTACATTATTGTTATGCACTTTTTACTTGAGTTAATCAGTCATCCCTGAAGTTTTTACAGCTTGAATAAACTTCTGTGTCAGGCTCCTAAATAAGACTAGATGTATGCTAACAGGCACTCCTGTCATCAGTACATTTTTTAAATTATTTAAACACTTTCTGGGCCTTGCAAGGCAAAGCTGCAGGTGACAGTACTTTGATTTAGGTGTCTTGAACTACAGTACCTATGACTACAAAAACTATGATACAGTCTAATGTCAGAAACATGTGCTTTAAATAACACTTGAAAACTGTCGCATATATCTTCTTTTCCTGTTTTGCATTGTATCACTGATTATTTAAATATCTGCACCTATTTCCCTGTATCAGCATTTATATAGCTGTGTATATATTTTCTATTTCCATTTTCTTCTTTTTCTGCAGTTCCCTGTAAAATTTTGCTCTGAGAATTTAAATCAATGTAAGCACAATATTGAGGAAGCTGCTCCATCAGCAAGTCTTGCTTTGCAGTTTTACAAAGTTTGAATTTAAAAACTGATGGTCAAAGTTGAAGCAGCAGAGTCTAAAAAAAATATTCTGTTTTTTAATCCCCAGTATGAGTCACACTGCAAAAATCCTACAATTCCCACAATGCAACTTGATAGTGTGCTTCATTAAGGCTTTCTTGGCTCATACACACTCATGTCTTTTATAAACCAATACACCCCCAAGTCTCAAACACATGTTTTCTGTTACACATTTGTAGTGTGAAAGCTCAAGCTGAGATAACCCTGATTATGTCATAGTGATGTCATCAGGGTTATTTTTCCAGACTTTGGAAAGAAACAGTTATACAACTGTTTTCACAGGCTTAGTTATGCTCCGCAAGTTGATGTGGGAAATTAGCGGAGTGCCCCTTTAAGTGCAACACATTTGAATAGAACATAAAATTTATAGTTTAAATATCACATTAACAACAAGGAAAGTGTGTCTGACTGCGTGTTGCATTGCATTAGAGTTTACTGAGTGGTTATAACGTCCTGTAGAGCAGTTATGACCCTGACTCTGTTGCAGTTTATGAGGTCAGGAGCTTTACAGTGTGTTCTGAAAATAATCTCTCACACCACAGCTATTTGATCAACACGCTATACAGGCACCAAGAGAGCACTGACGGACAGACAGAGAAAATAGAAAAGAGATCCGGAGAGAGGGAAACAAATTGCATAATGTTCTCACATAACGTCTTCCAGCTCTCCAGCGAGGCAGCCACAGCCCCAACCAATTAGAAAGCTTACGCAAAGATAAGGACGTCCTTTATTTTGAAAGGTCGGGTTGTAAGAACAAAGAGAATTTTTTATAGTGTACATACACTCCATGTACATTACACGCACCGACACACACACACACACACACGCTGACATGCATTGCTTTGCAACGCCTTGTACAGTTATTAATGCCCTGCGGCTCTTTCTCCAAATTGAATCTAATCAAGTGAAATGCTGTGAGGGTCCTCGGGAGAAAGAGCAGGTCTGACGGTGACCGCTTACAATAAAAACCCTGACATTTGGAAACAAAGCCTGCTCTACCTCTGAGCTGTAATTGCATATGACAACTGCTGCAATCTTTAATAAATGTGTGTGTCTGCAGTGTGATATGCATGTGCAGGAACATGTGTGTTTATGATATCTGTGGGCTTTGCAGCAGACTACTTCTGCAAAGGCTGTCTCTGTGTGTGTATATGTGTGTGTATGTGTGTGTGTGTGTGTGTGTGCTGTTAAATGGTTTTAATAATTTCTTTTGAAGTGGTCGTCACATCGGAGTACAGTGGAACTAATTACGCTGATTGTCGGGAATGCAGCTGCTGTAAATATGTTATGAATGGTGTCCTTCCTGCCCTATTTCTGCTGCACAATTCAGTGATCCTATCCGCCTCCAGCTTGATGAAATAACACCAAAAAAGGGAGAAAAAATGCATTTTTAAACAGACCTGTTTAAAAACTGCCTGTTTTGTCTTTTGGAAGGTGAAAAGCTCGCTAGTTAGCCATCCCTGAAATATTAACTTACCAGCAGAAATTCCCCATGAATGTCATGTCCAAGGGCTTTGTAAAAGCAGACAGGACAGTGAATAATTCATGTAAAAATCTTGTTTCAAACTGCCTGACTCTGCTTCATCAACTGTTGAACCGTGTAGTCGGCTTTGTAAGCTGGAAAAATATTAGCACTCGACTTTCGAACAACAGCCTACAAAATGTGACATTGACAGAAGCTTTAGGGAACAATGCACTCAAATACTTTATCATTTTATTATAATTTAGCTGATTTCAATTAATTGACAAATACTGTATGGTGTTTCATTACTTATACTGAGGTCATATGTCATTTTATTATCATGTTATCCCCAGACTTGAAGATTCCTAGGTAATATCCATTGTAGATTTGAGCTAGAGGCACAATGTGATCATTAAAATGTATTTTTGATTTAAAGCCACATTGCATCAATTAATCAAACTGTATTAGAGCTGAAACAATTGGTTAATTTAATCAGTAAATCATTTGGAACATTAAAGTGCAATCATTTTTTTAAAAATGACTATTTGTTACAGTTTTTTAATCAAAAATGACAAGAAATGCAATGATTCTATTCTGATATTTCAAGGGTGCTCAGTGCTTAACTTAAAGTTTGTACTTTAGACTTTTGACTTCACAATTTTTTAGTTACAGAATAGTTGAGACTAAATGATAGTGAAAATAATAACATGTTTGCAGGCCTTTATTATACAACGTTTTATGTAGTCATAACATGTAATATTCATACCTGAAATAATTTCCTTTCAGCTTTAATACTCAGCGGATTTTAGATGCGTTTTATGGTGAGAATGTTAAACATTGTATGCAAACAAAACTAATCACCACACACAGATCTCCTGCAAAGGGAAACACTGGATCCGAAGTCTGGCAGAAAATCAGAAAATGTCTCTTGTACAACCTTCAGATTTACTCATTAAAGTATTTATGTAACCAATTCCACATACTGCTGCAAATGAAAATAGTAATTTTAATTGGCATGTAATTAGATATAGATGAATATATTTCTCTTCTGCAGTTGGCAGAAAGTGCATTTGGTTTTATTTAGGTAGAGCTGCATAAAAAATTTTAATTATCAATGACCTGTAGCCTCGACTGCTCTGTTGTTTGCATAAAATCCACCTATAGAAGATAATATTCTGCAAGAAAAGGTTTCTACAAAGCTAAGTAAAGTAGCTGTATTTAATTAAAATGAGCTGTATAGTCTTCTGGTTATGTGTGTGTAATTGTTATGCAGGTTAAATGTCATGAACAGATACTTAAACACCTTCCCGAGTACTCTGTGTATCATGTCAAGTTGCCAATAACTTTATTCTCCACTCTTAATTCACCATATCATCATATACCTTGTGCTTTAACTATTCAGCAGTGAGTGTGTACTTTTATTAGCCACTGAAAGCAATCTGTCAGCTTGATTGCCTCTTAAGCCCAGACTGAAATAGCTCAGCAGCTATCAGTGCTAATTAGCAAATATTAGCATTATAACATGCTAAACTAAGTAAGTGAACGCTGTGAGCATGTTAGCAGCTGTGGCTCTGCAGTGAATCTAAGTAGACGTGGTTGTTTTCACTCCGTCAGCAGATCAGTCTTGGTTTTAGTGGCAGTTTATTGTGTCACCTCACTCTGCACTTCCTGTCCAGAAGTTCTCTAAATAACGGAAGAAAATTCTCTTGCAGTTAGTTTTCACAGGTGATGATGTATTAGTCAGACTTAGACACTGTCAGTGCAATATTAATAAAACACCCACATTAAAAACAACTCGCCCAGTGTGGTGGCAACGTCTGGCTCATATTGGAAGTTTACGTAACTAAAGCTTTGTTACCGACCAACTGTGCCACATACCATCAAACAAAAGGCTGTAAATCTTAAAGCATGATGAGAAACTTTAATATGAATCATATATTTTCAGTATCATTGTTTCATTTACTCGTAAAATATCATATATTTGAGTTTCCCCCAGCTGATATAAATAGTTTCATACATGTAGACGATTGCAGGGTAACAAAGTCAGCAGTCAGGAAGACGTCCCACTTAACTTTAGCCACACCACAAGTTGTCACACACACACACACACAAATGTACGCACAGAGCACACAAATGCATGCATGTGTGCAAACGCCCATTCACACCCGAACACCTCAAGGTCGCTTGTTTAAAAAAACTTGTCAATCAAAGACGCAAGTGTCTGGAGTTGTACTCGACTTTCCTGTTGCACCAATAGTGATTTCAAACATGCAGTCCAACAACATTACAGATGTACAAATACTAAAAGGACAGGCTTGGAAACTTTGAAATCTTTCCAAAAGTCACAATAAGACAGTGGCATCAGAGTGTGTCACTTCCTTAATATGAAGCTTTTCCCTGAAAAACACAGGATGCCATCAGGATTCCAGGTAGCCAGAGAGATTAATAAAGGTTGGATGTGAAAAACAGAGGTGTGAAAAAATCAGCAAGAGATAAATTATGCCCTGGAATTTTTCAAAATACATGAAAATAAATTGTTTCTTTGCATCATTTACTAGACACATGAAAAGTTTCTGCTGTTGTTGGATTATTTTAGTCACATATTTACCTTCTTAAAGATATCTGGTTCTCACTAAAATTTATAGTTGGACAAACTTATAGTCTGTCATCTCCAACATTACAGGAAAATTTTGCAATTTAAGTATAACAGTAAAAAGTAAAAGGATCCTTTTTCACAGCACACTGCCAGGAGATGTGCCAGAATATAATCGTGGCCAAAGAATGATCTATGAGAGAATAAAGTAGTAAAACCTGCAGAGAATGGGTCAGCAGCTCACCTGGTAAGGCTGATTTCTGCATGTCATCCCAAGTCTCTCTCTCCCCTTTCCTGCCTCCCTTCAGCTGTCACCATCCTATAAAGGCAAAGAGCCTAAAAAAACTCTGCAGAGAAACCGAAGAGCAAATGTGTCCTGTAAAATTAATTGCAGCCATTCTCTACAAATCTTAAGGGGCACTTAAAATACAAAATGTTCCCCTATTTCCCTACAAAGCTTTGAATGACAAATTTAACTATAATCTCTCTGGACCTTCTAACTGTGTGTCTGTATTCTGTGTGTTTCTCAGGCCAGGAGGAGGACGGGCGCAAGGTTTTGGTCCTCAGTTACCCCCAGTATTGCCGCTACCGTTCGGTCCTGGCGCGGCTCAGGGAGCAGCCATCCTCTCTGCTCATAGACCACACAGTGCTGGCGCTGGGCGGCATCGCTGCATTGGGCGGGAGCACGAGGATCCTTTATTGCCGGGACACCTTCGAACACCCCACCCTGCTGCAGAATGAGAGCATCTGTGACGAGTTTGGTGAGTGTGGCAGCTGGAGATTTGATTGTAGCTTTCCGATAAGTTATCATATTAGCTCATCTGAAATGCCAACTGCCGTTACAGTGGCAGTTTATGGCCTTTGGAGTGTTGCACATTGCCCCATGAAACACCAAACTCTTCATGTCATGAGCTCTGAATGTAATCATGCACTTAAAACTACTTCTTACCGCACGGTTCATCTCAAACTTTCAATTATGTCATTTTGGTCACCCTGACCATTTGTTCAAGTCTGCTTTTAGTGGGAAATGGACAGTGTTTTGCACTTTATGGGCAAAGCAATTTAGCTTCCATTGTGTGAAATTTGAGTAAATGTACTTGAGTCCATTTAAAATTTTTTAATTTGCTTAAGGGCAAAAAGAAGAGAGCTACTGTATCATTTGGGTTTAAAGGCCAAATACAATGGCTGTGCTCTATAAAACATGTATCTTTAAAGCAACAGCACTTCATGAACTGAGAGAAACCAGCCCTGGTCATGTCAGTCTGACAACTTATTTTTCTCTGAAATTTTTAAAGGGGCAGTAAAGTTCAGAGCTGAACCAGTGGAGGAATCCTTTAAGTATATTTTTTAATTAAATAAGTAGCTAAGTAAGTAAATTGACTGTTTTGACAGAGAAAACTCTGGCGGCAGAAATTTCATATTGTGAATTTAATAATTCAGTGTTTCTACAAATATTTTGAAAATCATCAAATTTGAGATACATAATTTTCACAAAAAACTTATTATACCTCTCACTGGGGCTTTGAGGAAAAGACATGTTAAAAAGTTTCAGAGAAATCAGTGTTAGTAACAAACTGGGAGTCATAGTTGTTGTCTGTTTCAAAGTCAGTGCTACTTTTCCATAGCTGTGACTTGTATTTGTGTGGAGCTCATTAGCTTGTGTGCTGTGGTCTCATTACACTCGTCACTCCGTTGTTTCTGTCGTAGCTCTTGTATTCGTCCTTTCTGACCTTTCAATGCCCAAATAAATTAAACAGACCAGGCTTTTGATCGATGCTCTTTTAGTTTAGCTAATTAAAAAAACTAAAAAGCTAAGATTAAAAATTCTGTACAGCACAATTGTTCTCCATTTGCTTTTCAATCTGTTTTTTTTTTCTTTTTTTTTTCATTTGGTCTCAGTTCATTTGTCCCCAGATGGATCTTTTTGTTTACGAACACAAGTGACTGCCATTCAAACTCCCTCACCAGTCACACCTACGAAAAGCATTCTGTGGTTGTAGTGAGGAATTTTGAAGTGCTGGAACATGTCTATTTGCCATTCACCGTGCTTTCCCTGCCGCTCATGAATCCACACATTTTATTAACCCCGAGCTGGGCTAAAACAAAGGAATAATGTGATTCATCTCTCTTTATATTTCCTCTGTTCGCTAGCACAGTGGAGCTCAGCGGGCTCTTGTGCAGCATCAATTTGACATTCACAGTAACGGCTCCTCTGGTCAAAAGTCATTGTTTTTCTTTTCCTGTAAATTTGCCAGTAGGTAATTGCATTTTAAGAGAGCGGCAGAGGTGAGACCAGAAGGGAAAACGGTTTTAGGCATAGGAAAATAAGTTATGAATAGTAACGCTAACATCCTGTGGCTGCTGTTGCTCATTCACTTGGCTCAATAATGCCATTCCTGTGTGAGCCACATTTAAGCTAAAGGTTTATTTTCAGAGCCTTAGGGAGTTATACTTTTTCTTTTTTTTCTTTTTTTAACTATAAGGCAAGCAGATTTCTAATGTTATTCACATGAAGGTTTACTAGGTTTGAAGCAGGCTTTTATTTCTGCTTGAATTGCTGCTAGGAGACTTGTTTGTGATTTGTTTCAAAACAGCACAGCCAAGTAATTTCCATCACTCTGCCAAGTGAACTAAGGCCTCAGGGGCGTCTTACTTATAGGCACAAAACACACACATGAACGTTTGCACACATGCACACTGAGAAACATACACAACTGCTGAGTAAATTCCTCCTGCCATTTACAGGCTCCATATCAAAAAGCAGCAATAAACGCCATATTAAATCCACCTTTATTAGGATAAATACCAGCACTGTGGATACGTAAGAAGTAATAACTGTGCAGCTGTGAAATATTAAAAAGTTAAAAATTGATCTTGGGAACAATTTCAGGTTTTCTTCCATGCTTCTCTCAATGCTAATTCTGACCTTTTGGATTCAGCCAAATCTGCTGTGGCAGCTCTAATAGCGGTCCGTCTTGTCTAGGCTAATTCATGAAAGTGTGTCAGGCTACCTCGGGGGGTAGAGAAGAAGAGGAGAGGCCTCAGGAAAAAAAAAAAGTGCTATTGCAGATTTTCAACAAGCCTGTTGTTACAGTATTGTGTGAAATGTAGCCATCAGATGAAAGCCTGGTGGAGAGAGCCGGTCTATTCTTGGGTGCCTGGTTATAGTTTCGACACAGCACTTTAGTCTGTGTATATACAGCATAATCATGTACAGATTTATTGTATAATTAGCAGCATATGTTTTGGTTTTTTTTTTTAATTTGAGCATATCCAGAGTACTCTCATTCTGATTTATCTGTATTTTTTGGAGGTGAGTGGTGAAACATTAGCACGCTCTGGCTGCTCCTGTGTACATAATGACTTTGATATCTTCAATATTTGCTCTGACTTGACTCGATGACGTAAGTTCGTTCCTGGTACGACTGCTGTCGAACACTGTGCTTTTTCAACTCGACCTATATCCTTTTTTTTTCTTTTTTTACTCATCCACATAACCATCACCGTGCTTTTTCAACCAGCCGCTGTTGCGTCAGTTACAAGATCTTTAGTCCTGTGATCCATATTTATGTTCAGCATCGCCTGTCACCCCTGCAGCTGCTTTCCTCATGGGGAATGACACAGTTTTTGTTTATAATTATCATGCATTCTCTGCCAGCATGGATTGATTATACCCATGCAACTTTGTGTCCCCAATTTAATTTCTTGCCTGGAGAAAAGTAATATTAGCATTGCACAATCCAAGAAAAAAGAAAGTTGGACAGTAAAGCACAAGACCTTGTTGGCTCGCTTGTTCTTTACTGCCCTTATTCTGTGCACACTGGTAATAAACTGCATGAAAAACAAGCTCTTAAATAAACCTAAGAACAAAGAAGGTTTTACATCCTATAATGTACTATGATAATATTGGCATTTCTAAGGCTCCTCTGTGCTGTGAGAAAAAAGCCAGGAATAGTTTGAGTGGGCAGACCTTCGCAGCGCTGAATGACAGCTGACACGGTTCAAGGTTTTGTTATTAGTTGTCATGGTTGTGTCGAGTATTACTCACATTCATTTGGCACGGATACTGTATGTGTGACAAAGCAATAACATAAACATTTGTAAGCTCGACCTAGAGGTGCTGTATATGATATATTTAAACAAGAAGCACATCAGAGAGCTTCGCAGCATCTTGACGGCCACTCGTTTGGGCGTGTGTTAAGGAAAATATTATGACCAACATTTTTCCCATTTTCTCTGATTCTGAAGTTTTTTTTTTTTCTCTCAAACTGCTGACCTTCCTCTCCCCCAACCTCCCTCCACCCATTCAGAAACCCAACACCCCTTGTGTGCACATAGCTTAAATGAACAGTATTTTCAAAGTTAGTGAGGCGATTACATTTGAGGCAAAGCAGTTGAGAGGAGTTGCCCCCCCCCACTCCACCTCCTCCTCCCCCTCTTGCTCTTTCTCATTTGTCCTATATTCCCCAGGTCTCTTTCCTTGGCACAGAAACTATATATTTCATGCTCAGCTCGGTGTGTTTTGTTTGAAAGAGCTCTCACTCAGCGCTGGTTTGATTTTTATTAAAAAGAAACATTATCAGTGCAATCCTGTGGAATCCTTTCTTCTAATCCCCCATTGTGGGAGGAGAATAAAAAAAAACAACTATTTATTGCTTCAATATATAATAACATCGTCCAGATGCACTAATCATAAACAGAATTTTGCAGTCTATTTTTGTAATGTGTTGCGTGTGTGTGCTAGTTTAGTACATCTGTGGCTGAATGTGGTTGTGCTTCTTGTGTATTTATGAGGGTGTTTCTGCAAGTCTGACTTAGTCGCATCTGTCTTAGACAGGAAAAAAAGATTTCCTGTCTTTTAACTGAAACTGATACTGAAATAGAGACTGTATAAGAGGAGGAGAGATAAGGAAAAGTAAAAATTTCTGAAAAGCAGAAAACATGCTAAATTCTTGAACTTATACTCTGAAGTAATGCCTCAAAAAACATTCAGTCCTGCTAGCATGACTGGGTTGGGCCACCACATGAACATACAGCATGATGTCATTGTTTCCACAACTTGAAACACTTTTTCGCTCCCTCTTTTAACATGAAATCAGATTAGATGAAATATGCATACGCCAATATCGTCCCATGACAGCCCCGTCTGTTAATGTAATAGGCAAACTGCTTGCTAAGCTTGTGTTTTCCCTTCTCCTCTGCAGATTTGTGTTAACCACCGGCCCATGAATTTTTCATCGTCCATATGTCATGGTATACAGGGGCCATGGAGGAGAAATTTTGAGGAGAAAAGAGCACATATTGTAGCCGTTTAGTCAGATTTCATTATCGGGACATGAACTTCATATAACAATGAAGTGAACATCTGGTGAAAAGCTTATATAATACATTGTCATCTCCTTACATATCTGTGAAATAATGTTTTTACAAGCAATGAAAGATACATATTTTTACAGTACAGCCTCTCACACAGCATATAACTTAACATGCAATGCTTTATAGTAAGCCATAACCCACTGTGAGCAGGATATGTCTTATTTATTGCACTAATATACTGGGTATGCACAGGCAGAACCAATGCCACCGTGCTGTTTTAGCTAAAAGCACTTTCTTCGACTGGCGTCAGCAGCATTAGCATGACTTTTGGGCTGAATAAGGCACAATCTTCCTGATTATCCCTATTATGTCATCAGCAACACACCAGCTCTACACATACTGCTTTGCATTGCTGCTTATCTATTTTTAGCAAACAGCACAGAGAGATAAATAAGCATCTGGCTATAGGCAAGAGGCATTTCAAAGGTCTGAGCCTGTTATTTACAGTGCAAAGGTTTCTCACATCGAGGATAGTTGATGAGTAAAGGATGAAAGAGCACTCAGGTATTCACTAAGTTCAGTTAAAGAGTCATTATACAACATGTCCCCCTCACTTCTCAAATCCTACTTTTGTCTTCCCAACTTTAATTTTACTTTTAAGAAGCATCTTCTGACTGACCAGTTTTTAAACTGCACAAGAAAAAAAGTTGGAAGTTGATGAAAAATCTTGACATATTCAACAAAGTCGCCTTCAATTATGACCGTGCACCAACAGCCATTAGCTTTAGAGTAACAGGGAGTAATTCTTATACTTTATATGCCCTGGATTTTGCCTCTCAGGTTACATATGCTGACCCTCTATAGGGAGAAAATATGCTTGCAGAAAGAAAACATATTGCAAGCTTCTTTGCATATATTTATAAGGTACTAAACCCCAAAAGTATTTGACTTGCATAGTTTTATTCAGTCAATATTTTTTCTGAAACCACTGGTAAGGGTTAAAGGGCAGTACTTCTTTAAATGAAGGTAGATTATTGTCTGATTTTATGCAGGGAAAGTGTATCAATAGTGTAACAATTTGCACAGTATTTTTATGTTTTCTTTATAAAGTTACTATTTTTGTCATTTCAGGCAGGATATTATGCGCAGTAAATAGCATCCACATATTTTTCTTTTCTTTCTTTCTTTTTTTTTTCAAACCAAACCCACAACCTTGGATGCTTTAGATATTTATGTGACAAAGTTTCCCTCCTTTGAGGCAGTCAGGTTTGTCATTTTACTATGGTATGAAAACCTCTTTGCAGTCACATAAAATCTTCTTTATATATGTGATCCACAGTGAAATGTTTAGTCACCTTTTTATAGTCAGACTATCATCACATGTTATTTCAGCTGTGACTGTTTTGAAATCTCCCCGTGTTGCTGCATTCGTGGACCCTCTGATATCCAATATTTCAGGGTTATGTGGCAAACAGGAACCATATTAGATGAAAATAATGACTGCATTTACATAATCTTGTCCTGAGAGAGAGCTTTTCTTTAGGGTACAATTTTCTGTCAGAACACTGAGATCATAAACGCAGTGGGGTTTTTTTTTTTTCATTTCTTTTTTTGTTTTGGTGGCAGACTTTCAAACATTGGATGTCTGAGTGTCCTGAAACGCACCGTTGCAGATAGTTTCCAGACTGGTTCCTGCTTGTAACTGTGATAACAAGATGTTAACGTTATCAAAAAAAAATAACAAAGGTGCCAAAATGTTGACTGTGAAGGATCACTCAGCTTTTTATGTCTCTACATTTCGATAGCAAACTGGAATTTCCAAAATCTAGAAAATGACTACAAAGATTTATGGTGCAAAAGTTATTAGGTAGTTAACATCGCTTGCTGAAAAAGCACAATCTTGTTCTCTTTGGCTTAGTTATTAACCACTTTGGTTATAAATAATTTGACAGGTCATTATCAGGCTTGAAGGATAAAAGGAAGTGCGGGTTTTTTTTTTAAGTAGTTGTGTAATTTAAAACTCTGATAAACTGTGGAGCATGTTATTAATTACTTTACACTTCAGCTGACCAGGCCTGTTTGACCTCATTTGTAATGGCTTAGATGATTATTCCATTAATACTCCTGTCAAATATGAAAGAACCTCCGTTGGTGAGGCTGATTTAAAATCAAGCAAGATTATATTTACATGATAAAAAGGTTGTGGCAGGGTTGCAGCTGTAAAGGACTTCACATTGAGTCATATTTTCACGAAATCCTCAAAATCCCCTAATAAAAAATCGCAGAGCAGCATGTTGAAACCTGGAGTGAACACGTCTGACTCATCAGTGTAACTGTAGATGCTGTTTACAAAGTCTGTCTCTGCCAGTGAAGCTGGTGTTAAAAAAAAAAGAAAAAAAAAGGAAAAACAGCTCATGAATGCAGCCCTGCAGCCGGCTCGCTGTCTTAAATGTCGAGCATCTTTAACATGTCTGCAGGTAGAGGCTTGTTACCGGTTGTTGTTTCTGAAAAGGGCTTGTGTAACTTAAGTGACGTCAAAAAAATCATTGTTACATGGCTGATACATGACAGCAGCAAAGGATTATACTCTACATGACGACTGTGAGTGATGTTTCCAGTTTTTTTCCAAAGTAACACAGACATTTCTTGGAAAAGAGAACGCCTACCTTAAATGTGTCACTGCTGGCAGCTGCTTTAGACATTTGTTAGAAAAAGTGCTGCGGTTGAGGAAGTATTCAGATCCTTTACTTAAGTGAAAGTAAAACCACTATATTTTTTACACTTTGTAAGAAAACTCTGCTTCAAGTAAAAGACTTTTATTGAGAATTTTACTTGAAGTAAAGTAAAAATAAGTAAGCATAAATAGAAACAAGTGTTATAAAAAAAATATTTAAAAAATCCCCTTTGACTGTTGAATGGATATGTTTTATATTATTAGTTCTTTAACACTTTTATATTGTTTAAAAGCAGGATTTTACTGTTGTAGTAGGTTGAGGTAAAGCTAATTTTTAACCATAATGATTATTTTGTTTAAGGATTAATCTATTGATTATTTTCTCAATTAATAGAGACATTTTGGCCTGCATCAAAAGTGACATCTTTGTAGTGCTTGTTTCACTGTAGTGCAAACAAGAGCTGAGAGCTTCATGCTTGCTCACACGTTACCTAAAGTCTTTGTTGTTATTTATTAAAAGAATTTATTAATAGGAAGTTAAGATGGACTTTGGGCGTAAAAGGTCTCTGACCGACTTGCTCAACCAGGCAAGTGAAAGAAAAAAAACCCCATCAATGTTGAAAACTGGCAGTAAATAATTAGCATATAAACAAGGAAAAAATGAACAGGAAGATAAAAGTATCCATTGGCCTATTTTGTTATGTTGAACGATAATTATTTATAATCACAATGACTTGATGCTGTGTTGCTTTTTTTTAAAATGATAAAGTCCCCATGATTGGGCTCATTGGTCGACTCGATCCCATCAAGTGTAACTGGAGCGTGATCTATTAGAATACATATGTTTTATTGATGTATGGGCTTCGTGTTTATCCTGGCATTCATTTATTTATAGGTCGATGCTGTGTTTTTTTTTTTTCCTCCAGTAATGAATAGGATAAGCCTTGAAGCTTATCCACTGCTCCCTTTCATCTCTCTCTCTCTCCCCCTCTCTCTCCCTCCCTTTCTCTCTCTCCCTCTCTCTCTTTCTCTCTTTCCAAAAGCCAAATTGAAATACTGTATATTTAAAGCCCCGGCCGTACTGAGTTGTTGCTGCAGTCTGTCAGTATCAATGATGTGGAAGCGTTTGAAGGTTATCCCGTTTTTAGCAAATCCTCCACATTATGTAACGCTGAGTCTGTTTTACATTTGGCACTCTTGGAACAACAGGGTGTGTATTTGGGACAGTCCCTCTGTGTGCTCTTAACGTTTCTTTCGCAAAGTGGGATTTATTTTTTCAATTTCCTCTCCCAAAACAATGGCCATTTAAGAGCTACTTGCCGACACTTTAACAGAAGTAAAAGCTAAAAGTGACACGTTCGCGGATATTTACAGCCTGCACTGTTTTGTCATGTGTTTGTTCATTTTAGCCTTGACAGCAAAGCAGAGCTGTTAGTTATTACAGATTAAACACACACAGAGAGATATTGGGCCTTGTTCGACCTCAGCCAACACCAAAGAGTTTTTCCTACGCTGAACATGTGTGTGTGTGTGTGTGTGAGCTAAATACTTGGTGATATTATGAAGTTCTTCAGGGTGAAAGGTCAGTGCATTCCTCAGTGTGTGTGTCAGTCAAGTGGATCTGGGTTAAGATTAAACCAGCCATGTCTCGGATGTGGTGTGTGTTAATAAGTACTTAACTGGCGACGCCACCATCATGAGGCGATCACATGAGGTGGACAGAATGAAAGAACGAGGCAAGAAATGAAAGGAGACATTTGAAGGGGGATGATTTTCTCCCTACAATTACAGTTTATTTGAACTATAAATTAAGTTTGTGAATTTTTTTCTCTTGTAAAACATGTAGCACTGCGGCTGCGTGCCATAATTTTCTATTTACTTTGCAAATGGAAAGCTTGAGTCGACAGCCTTTATGAGTTTGCGCAGTGGTAAAGTACACACATTCACACCCCCGTCGAAACACACACCCAGATGAATCCGATGAGAATGATTTCATAATCCGTCGCAATAATAAACTTCTTTGAACAGTTTAATTGGCTCTTCCTGGAACGGCACGGCTTCGCTTCATTTGATCTGATGAAAGAGTAATGTTGCTTCTCCCCAGGGGAAGCATGCACAACAGCGCACAAATAATGAATTAAGAGCACTACCATTTTTTTTTTTTTTTTAAATGACTGCAATAATAAAGCAGGAAAAACTCATACTTCACTTACACCGCTTTCCTCCTAAATTGCTTTTATGTTTACTTGTTTATGAATTTAATTTTCAGAGCTTGTTTAAAGTAAAAAAAAAAAAAAATCCTGATTCCTGGAAGGCTAATGCATTGAGGTCACATGGAAATTGATTATTATCTGAAAGCACCGTTGTCACTGTTAGAAACATTTGAATACGCTTCCAGAAACATTTCTCATGTGTGATTCTGTGAAAAGTCACACTTATTGTACGTTGCTCTTGGAATCCTAGTAGGCTACTTTGAATAGCCTGTCTGGCAAAGAGTGAAATTTGATTTGAAGGCATTTGGTGTATGTAAAATTGAAACTGACAAAGTCACGATGGTTTGGGAGAATGTCCTCTTCTCTCGGCTGAAGATTATTAACAGTGACAGTCTGAATGGAGAGTCTGTGTACAGCAACAGTATGGTCGCAGAAATGAGCTCATTACTGGCAAAATACATTATGTATGTGCACATACTCATGTGTTTATCCTAATATCACAATGCCGAGAATATTCCATTTACATATGCTAATTGTAACCCCTGACATGCCCGGTCCTGAGGGCAAGAAAGTCTCTGTAAAAAAAAAAAAAAAAACCCCACAACCATGAAAAGAAAAAAACCTCTTTATTTATAAAAGCTTTGGCAGGAAATCTGTAATACACACAGCGCTTCCAAGAAACTCAAAGAACGATTTACACTACATTATGAGAGATAAAAAAATATGGGGAGTGTATTTTTAATGTTCTGGTAAACACACACTTGCTGGGATGTGGGCTTGTCTCCATGGCAACGCTAGTCAGAGCGTGCCCGGCCTCGCGTTTTGACAGGTTCTCCTGATGATGATTGATAATTACTACCTGACTTGCTGTCCCCATCTCCACAAACATATTGCGGGAGCTTCCCTCCGTCATATATCTGCCAAAATGTTCCCTTTTCTGATAATAGCTTTTTAATGTTGCATTTTGTTGTGCATGCATAGCAATCGCCCCCTCCTCCTCCTCCTCCTCCTCCTCCCCTCCACACACACACACTCATACACACTCACCCCCCCCCCTTCCCCCAACCCCACCCCTTTGTAATTACATTTACTGCCGCTCACATAATTATTACAGAAAGGAAAGAGAAATAGAAAGGAGAGGCAGGAGAGTGGGAGAAAGTCAAAAAGAGGCGGAGGAGGAGGGAGGGGGGATAGAATTGATTTCACTTTGAATTGATGTGTTCCTCCCAGTGCTGCTGAATTTAAATTTGACAAATTGTCTGGATCAACACAAAGAAGCAGCTATTTTTACAGTATAGTCACATATTAGAATATAAACAGCAGATAATAGCCGGTGTGGTGGGCTGTGGTTTAAAATGGCAAACGCAGACTCTTTATTCCATATCGCTGTGCGCAGTATTTTATTATGCAGTGTGTTTGCATGCATAAAGCTTATATTTAGATGCAATTGGAAGCAATCTTGTTATATTCACAGAGGCCATAGACGAGGACATCAGTCTATAAACATGATTTATCTACTGCACGCTATCTGCTGAAGCATTAGCATAGACCCTCCATTGTGGATCTTATTAACTGACTTTATGCTAAAACCTCCGACTTCGACTTCAGAACCTGACCGGCATTTTAAACGTCAGCCAAACTCAAATTAAAGATTAAAGTGAATTAGTATTCTGCTGGAGTGTTTAACTTCATTGCACCTGTAAAAACAACAAAATGGGACAGTTAAAGATTATTTTTTCCCTTTTATTAGACAGCGGAGGCAGACAGAGAGAGCAGTGTAAGGCCAAGCAGCCATGTGGCTCTAACCATTTGGCTTCTAAGACCCCTGAAAGGGAACCATTTAGATGAGTTTATACGACAAAAATGAGATAACGACTTCTGCTTTTCTTCATTATGAGCTGCTTCTTATACTTAGTATGCTTGCATTTGTTTTATTTGGTTTTTTTATTATGTCTTTCATAATCCACACAGTTTATTGGCCCCGATGACCTCAGCTTCTAGGAACAGGCGCATTATCAGCAACACTCGCGCTCATTATACCTTGGCTTCTGTAAGCTAAATCAAATGAACCTGCTGGCCCCTACTGTATCTGATTTTAATGTCTCAAGGCAACTAGTTTCCATATATTCCATAGGTTCATATGATGTGTGGCGCACCTGCAGCCGGCGAAAGCGCGGCACTGCGTGGAAACGGGAGTCATTTCTAATACTGTGTGATTGAGGTCTGCCACAGGCTACGGCAACAGACAGGCTCTGTGAAGGAGATAATGATGCATGCACACACAGCTGTCAGTCAGCCAGCTAAGGGGAAATCGTCTTTGAGGAAAATAAAAACAGACTGTAGCCCATATAATGCAGTAGAAGAAGTATTTGTATAGGAAATGATGGGTTTGGGAAATAGAGTGGAACAGCATGTCAGAGCTGTTGCAACAAGGAGAGGAGATCTGGTGAGAATCTCCCCAGACCAGAAAATCTCACAAGGATTCCCGTCTTTGCACTGTCACTTCATTTTATACATTCATACTGAACACATGCACCGATGTCAACGAGAGAGAGTTAGCTTGTTTAAAGGATAAGCCTAACCAAATTACAAACAAAATTTACACCACATGTGGTAAATGACCATGAAAACACTTTTTGTTTAATTTGTTGAGTGTTCTGTCTTGAACCTGTAATAATGGAGTTTAATTGGAATTTGGTTTGTTGTGCTCACAGCACTGAGAACGACATTGAAAAATCTCTTTTGAGAGGCATTTTTGTGCTATTAGTAATCCTCAAACATTTGGGGATAATAATTTTCTTTCATGCAGAATAGTTTCAGTGTGTTTTGGAAACACTTTGGACAAATGTTTGTCTATTTAAAGCTGTGTTAATTAATGTTTTCATAATAACTATGTGCAACATGATAGAAACTAATAGAAAACTATCTTCCCACTTTGGTGTTCAAGCACTTTGCTGCTTTGGTTACATGACCCACAACTATAGCGTTTCATTTCTCTCTCACCGCTCTCATCAACCTTGTTTCCAGTCACAGCAGTCAGCGAAAAAAAAAAAAAAAAACGCCTCTGATAAACCCACTGTTCACTTCAGCACCTGCTCAGCTACAAACAGCTAAGTTAGCAGCTAGCTGGTGAACATGATGGAGCATTTAGCGGCTAAAAAGCCACTGACAGAGCGAGCAGAGTGGAGTAGAAAAGAGTTTGCACATGCAAATCCTAATGACTGTTAGTGTTACTTCTGAATGTGAAAACATAAAACTGTTGTTTTCAAACTTCTCTTAACAATTTCTTAAAGGCGTTAAGATATCGATGTTGCGATTTTAACTTGTGCTGCTGCCTTTTAGAAAATCAATTAGTGCAGTTTTTAAAGCACTACCAGCAAAATTCACTTCCCATCTGTTATATCAGGGTATCCAGAAGTCTCATAGATTCCTCAAAGCCTGAGACATTAAAAGTGAAAAGATGCTTATTTAAAGAAAGGTTGCAGCGGTAAAACAAGATGCTGTGTGGTTAGAAAGAATATCTGTTTACAAGAAGCTGCCGAGGACCTGAGGATGAGTCGGCTGCACCTCGGGGGGGCTGTTGTTAGAGCTCTTTTAGTAACAAGCCGGACTAATCCCTGCCTCTCGCTCAGGCTCATGCTCTAATAACGTTGTACTACAGTGATTCTCTGTGTGTCAGTAGTCAAGACAAGAATTTTTCCGATACAGGTGCTCTCTCCAAACACGCCACTGCTCATTGACTCCAGTGAAAAAACTTAATAGTCACACTTTCTGCTCAGTGGCGTTTATTGCTTCCTTTTCTCCATCTCTCTCTCTCTCTCTCTCTCTCTCTTTCTCACGTTAGAAGGTGAGGCGGTTGTTGTTGTTGTTCAAGGCCGGGCAAAAACTTGGATGTGTTTGTGTAATAACAGCAACTAGTATCCATTGACATGCTTAAGAAGGAGCCAAATACCATCCTCATTAAATTCAAAATAGCTCTCAGCCACTGTGTGCAAATATCCTCCTCTGTTGCATTCACAGGTGAAGAAACAGGCAAGAAAATAACACCAGCAATGGAAATATTTCAGTGTTATTGATGCGAAACCCGCCCGAGGTTGACCTTAATATTAAACCGTGTACTCTTACATTCTTCTGTGATATGTTTTACTCTTTATCAATGATGAGCTCCCTCTGTATAATTATGAGAAATTAATTAACACTTGTATCATCTCCCAACCTACGGAGGTTTTGATGATTAATAAAAACAGTGTACTCTGTCCACCCACACACTCTGTCTCACTCTGTGGGCGCATTGTGTAATTCCTGATGATTGCAGTGATAGAGATGCTTGAAGTATTACTGTTCATTAAATTTTTTTTTTTTTTTTTTTTTTTTTTTGCTGTCAGTGTGTCTCAAATTACTCCGTGCAGAAACGTGCCTCGAGCGCCGGAACAGAGAAATAACTCTGCTGTCAGATGTGACAAAGTGAGAATTATGAGCTTGTCAGAAATGCCTGATAATAGCACGTGAAATGCGACGGTGCTTACAGTCAGCAACAAAATAACAGAGAGGAGGGAGTGTTTAAAACACACTAGTTCACACAGGAAAATAGAGAGTGTAGTTTTGGTTACAGAGGCACTTGAAGTCTGTACCTCTTCAACTAGTTGAACAAAAGCTATTTATTTATTCTTCAAGGTCCTTTTTGGAGTTTTCTTATAAATAAAACAAAAACTCTGCATAGTTTACTTGCATGTTAACCAACTTGTGTTCTTCTTCTCTGCTTTTGCTGATGTTTTGCTGCATTTTTTGGCCCATTACCACCACCTATAGGTAACTGGAATAGTGTAAATTTACTGTCAGGACTTAATATTGTGTCACCAGCATGTAGGAACAAACAAAATGGAGACCTATCAATGAGAAGGCAGCTTTATAGTGCTTAAAACTCCATAGGGAGG